>JARYHS010008074.1:261811548-261899606 GCA_031002005.1 Vandiemenella viatica
GAACAAGTTGAAGAATTGAAACTTGTTGATGAATGGGGTGAAAAGTGTGTTCCAAGTGGCGGATGGACTGTTAACAAGGATGAACTTGGTCGAAGAAATGGGAAACAACCTAATGAAAAGATGCAGGAAGTAATAGCAAAAACAGTTAAGGAAGCTAAATCTATGGTTTCAAAGGTACAGTATCAAAAGTATAGAAACTTTTACTCAGGTAAGTGGAAGAAAGGTGCTTGAAATATTGTCTGAAAATTTAACATGAAAACTATTTAGAGGTAAAGGTTAGGCATAAAAAAAAAATCCCTTTTGTTTACTAAGAAAATATCATGCAGTTCAATTTGTTGTAAGAATGTGTACTTTTGTGGCATACAGCTGCAATGAAATCTTCACAAGTGCACAGCTGCATTTTTTATTTAATGTGATACTACGATTAATAGCTTTGCCATCATCTTTAGATGTGAATCCATGTACTGCCTGGCCAGTGTACTGACAGCTTCTGAGTTAGTTCTGGTGCCACATCACTCTAATATACCATCTACTCACCTGTTATTTCCCATTGACCATCACTCACCAGGAGTGGTTCTGTCAGGATCCAAGCCCAGAGGCAGTCAAAAGCTTGCTACAGAGGGCTCACAGGGTTAATGCTATCTCAAAAAAACAGACTTTAACCACAGTTAAAAAATCTCAGCGCTTAATTCAGGCAAAATGGTTACACTGAGAAGCAATTTGGAAGGGCAGGTCAATGTAGACCAGTGAAGAAAAATTAGTACAATGAAGACACATACAAAGCTATCATTTTTCTGTTATTATCTGGAAACACTTTGTGAAAAAATTGTCAGAATTCGTGAACAACCTGGCAGAAGTATTTACTGCCTACCAGCCAAAATATGGGACAGACTCCTCTCAGTTGAGGATAGTTTATGCTTAGGAGTTCCCAGTGTATATAGCATCCCAAGTGTGGGAAAACTTACATTGGCCAGGCTATCCTCACCTTAAAGAACCACTGTAAAATTAGTGACTGCTGGGGATGTTTACTGTCACTGCTACAGGATGGATTTTTAACTGCATGAACCTGCTGAATGTAACATTTTCGGGACTCTGTAGTGAAGGTAACAGTTGAAATTCATGTGGCTGATAACTTCAACAGAGAGAGTGACCTTTGTCTTAATGAGGCCTGTAAACTGGCCCTGGTGAAATTTGTCAATGCGGTGTTGGGGTTAATAGGCTGATGAGCAGCAGTGAGCTGACACTAAAAGAGTGAAGTGGCTGTGGAACTAACTCAAAAGCTGTTGGCCCGTCAACCTGCAAAGATGGATTCAAACTACAAGAAGATTGCGGAGTAAACTGTCAAAATATTTTACGACACAGTGCAGTGGTACAACTGTGAAGATTTAATTATATAATTATATAATTTATTGTTTTTATCAAGATATTGCTACGGCAGCATTTTCACTGTTAAAGTCCAATACTTGTAATTCTTTTACTGGTCTCAATATAAGGTTTAGGATCTCCTTTTTCAGTATCAGTTGAAATCCCTTAATTCACTACTTGTAATATCTGTTCAGACTTAATTACGAAGATATGCCTCATAAGTAACCAGCAGTTTGTTTGACTTCCAGTGGGACCATTATAGCCATGATGGTGCCAAATTTTTTCTGCAGTAAATCTGATACCCCAATTTCCTTATTTCAATCCTCTTTTAATTTTTTCCCAGTATAATGTGTAGGCAGTCAAGTGCTTTCCAGTCCTTAATTTTTCAAAAATAGCTAAAAAAAAAGTTTCAAGGTCCACCTGTCAGTGCTTTTCTTTAGCCATAATATTTTAAATATACTCATTTTTAGTTTTGTTTGTTGCTGCTACTAACTCATTGTTTAATTGTTTTATCCCTGTTTCTCTGATGTTTCCTTATTTGTTTTTATTCTTTTCTGGGTAAATTTTTCACTGTTGTAATATATAGGTTTATGGTGAACCTATGTATGAGGCTGCAAGTAATTTGATATATTAGGCAGGAGGATACACCTGTGGCAAGTCCTGTGATGGAGAAGCTTTTCCCTGTTACTGGGTTGATGAATGTGGTGGAGGTAGGGTGCATATTGCACAATCAACAGCAGGGTGCATGCACAATTTACAGCAGGGTCTGTTACAAGGAAAAGAGCCTTGGGGCTGTCTTGTAAGACTGGAAGGCCTATGTTTATGGACTAGGAGTCTGCTGAAGCAGGTTCTAGTTAAGTGAGAGAGGAATTTTTGGAAGAGAGTTCTCATTTCAAGACAGGCATGAAGAAAATCATAACCTTGTTGAAGGACTCGGTTAACTGATTCCAGACCTGGAAAACAGGACCGTGATTGGTTTTACAGGGTTTGGGATGGTTGATAGGTTGAGCATGTTGTGATGTGGTATGGAAAACTTGTTTATGAACTATATTTGCTGGATAATTACAGTATCTCAGAGCTTGGGATATATGATTGGAATACAGTGTGTACTGTTGTCCAATCACATATGTGTACTGTTGGTTAGAACATAGATGTCTCTCATGAATGCCAAGGCTGTATGGAAGGGAGCATTTCATGTGATAAGGATGGCTGCTGTCATAATGAAGGTACTGTTGTAGGTTGGTTAGTTTGGTATGGACAGATGAGCTTAGGTGGCTATTCACAATGGATAATTCCACATCTAGGAAAGGGGATAGACAACATTATTGTCATCTGGAGCTATGGGGAAAACAACATTCTCATTTTTCTTAATAGTCTCAATACCCTTAACACCGTGAAATTCACATGGACCAATTCCCACACACATACCACTTCTCCTTCAAACCATTCTGAAAATGAGGGTCAACACCCCATCAATCAGGGCCAGGTAGTCATCTTCCAAGTTCCATATTTTCCTCTTATCTAGGCCACATGCATTTATTGGCCATGGGCGGTGGGAACCTACCTTTTCAGATCGGAAGGGTTTTGCTTGAGTCTACCTCCCTGCTGTACATTTACACATACTTTACATTTTTATACCACATAATCGTAACTTTTTTGGTAGCCTGAATATTGTCACATTAACTACCAATTTACATGTGGTTCATGCCATACCATCACTATAAGGAAAGATAAAGCAGATCCATCAGTTACCAATGTTGAATAAAGGAGTACTGCAATTAAAAAAAAAAAGTATACACCATCACAATATTTCAAGCTATGCCCTTACTTATGAAAATACAAACATTTAGCTTTGCTCACATGATTGCTGATGATGAACCCATTAGCATACATTTGTTTTTGTGTAATGTATGCTTCCTGTAATTAAGATCTGCATTGGTGTAATATAAGAAATGAAAGGAAAAGAGTTAATCATTATACATTTTGTTTATTCATAGGAGTTTGAATGTATTTTCATATGTTAACTATAAAAATAATTCTTGGTTTTCATTTACAGAACCTGGTGGAACAGGATATATGTTTAACATTGAAAGTTGTTCAACGAGCCATAGACATTTTACGAGGTGCAGTTATGATTGTATATCCTATGAATCTTCCTCCGCATGATGTTATACGTCAAGAATTTGAAAATACTGAGGATCTTTCTGGTACACAAGCTTCTTTGGAGGTGATATATTTTATTAATACTAAAATGTTTTTATAAAATATCTGACTTATATATTGAACATTAGGATAGGATAAAAAACCACCGCTTACCAAAGAAGAGGATTCCTGCGGCGTTGGTACATGAAAAATACATGAACACACAAAGAATAGAATTTTCGAGCATGGCTCTTCATCAGTATAAGTGAGATGGCTGCATGCAAGCGGCCAGCAGCCAACTGCGTGAGCCACAATGTCGGTTGCTCATGGTGGGGGAAAAACAACATGGCAGAAAGTGAGAGTGGGGTAGCAGAGCACAGGCTGGAAGTATAAAGCAAAACTGTACACAAGGACCCGTCGCGGAAGGGCGGTATACCTTAGTTAATGGTCACAAAAGCCCACCAAGTATTGGACACGTGTGAAAACAACTGAAAAAAAAATCAGAAATTTTAAGTCAAAACTAAAACTAAGCAAAATTCGAAGTCTCAATCTATAAAGATAGGTTCTGGTGAGCGGTGGTTCTATGAGAGAAGGTGGAAATTAGGGGGATGGGTGGGAGGAAAATTGGTGCTATCTTAAATTTAGACCTGGAGATTGTCTGGTCCCCAGTTGGTACTGATAGGCCAGTTCCCACCTTCTAAGTTCTGAAATACTGCTTTTATCCGAGAGGACTCCGATGGCGCGGACCGAGAAGCAGGTGTTAAAATTGTTGGTGCCATGTATAGTGGCATGATGAGATACAGGGTGGTCAGGGTTCTTGGTGTGTACTGATTGTCACTGTCCATTCATTCTGATGGCCAGTGGATTTATTGTGAGTCCAATATAGGAGGCTGGGCAATGGTTACAAGTGAGTTGGTATATAAGGTGGGAGGATGCACAAGTGGTGAATCCTGTGATGGGAAAGCTTTCCCCAGTTACGTGGTTGGTAAAGGTGGTGGAAGGCGGGTGCATACTGCATAATTTGCAACGGGATCTGTTGCAAGGAAATGAACCTTGGGGCTGTCTTGCAGGCTGGGGGACCCCATGCTTATGGACCAAGAGTTGGTTGAGGTTTGGAGGTCTGCTGAAGCCGGTTCTGGGTGGGTGAGGGAGGATTTTAGGAAGGAGGTTTCTCATCTCAGGGCAGGCTCGAAGCAAGTCGTAACCTTGTCTGAAGACTCGGTTAACGGATTCCAAGCCTGGGAAATAATGGGTGATCAAAACGGGGCTATGGTGGGTTTTAGAGGGTTGTGGATTGTTGATAGGTTTGATGTGGCAGGAGAAACCAGTCTGTGAACTAAACATCACAACCTACTCAACCTACCAACAATACACAACCCTCTAAAACCCACTATGGCCCTGTTTTGATCACCCGTTATTTCCCAGGTTTGGAATCCATTAACTGAGTCTTGAGACAAGGTTACTACTTGCTTCGAGCCTGCCCTGAGATGAGAAACCTCCTTCCTAAAATCCTCCCTCACCCACCCAGAACCGGCTTCAGCAGACCTCCAAACCTCAACCAACTCTTGGTCCATAAGCATGGGGTCCCCCAGCCTGCAAGGCAGCCCCAAGGTTCATTTCCTTGCAACAGATCCCATTGCAAATTATGCAGTATGCACCTGCCTCCGAATTTTGCTTATATTTAGTTTTAGTTTTAACTTAAAATTTCTGATACATATATTTTTTTATTTTCCTCTCCAGTTGTTTGCACGTGTCTATTATTTGATTAACTGAGGTATACTGCCCTTCTGCGACAGGTCCTTGTGTACAGTTTTGCTTTATACTTGCTATTCATAATGTTTTCCAGTCTGTGCTCTTCTACCCCCACCCTCACTTCCTGCCATGTTGTTTTCCCCCCACCATGAGCCACCGACATTGTGGCTCACGCAGTTGGCTGCCGGCAGCTTGCGTGCAGTCATCTCACTTCTACTGAGGAAGATCCATGCTCGAAAATTCTATTCTTTGTGTGTTCATGTTTTTTTCGTGTACAAACGCTGCAGGAATCCCCTTCTTTGGTAAACGGTGGTTTTTTATCCTATCCTAATGTTCAATATATCCGCTTTTAGCACCTTTGTTTCCTAACAATCTATATATATATATATATATAAAAAATTTATATGCCTTCTCCATGCAGGTAATTGATGTAGCACTAGCCCAGTTGTGGTGTTGTGGACGTCAGATGCAGCCTGAACACAAACTGTCAGAATATGTTGGCAAAAATGAGAAATGTAAGGTGATTGTGAAATTGCAAAAAAGAACTGAAGGTGCTCCAGGAAGAGAACCTGTATTTTCTGAGGAAGAGCGAAAACAGATGATGTTACATGCATATAGAAGACAAGAGGAGCTTAAAAAAATTGAGTAAGTTAATAGGAATAAGCAGGGGCGGCCCTAGGGCGGTGCGAGCGGTGCGACCGCACCGGGCGCCGTCATACGGGGGGGCGCCGAAAAGGCAGAGATAGATCGTCTGCGCAAAAAATGAAAAATAAATTCTATTATAACCCAGCTTTTAACACACATCATCCAGAAGAGTTTATAAGAATAAGAGTCTCAGCTTAATGCATGGTCGTATGTTATCTTAGAATAGAGTCAATTCGAGTTGCTACTTGAGTCAGTTAGAGTTATTTGAATCATGAAAATCACAACTCATTCCAAAGTTAGCACCCTCCCGTGCGGCGTCGCGCCTCCCGCACCTGTTTCCTGTCTTTTCGGCTGTAGTCTTGAAGTTCATGCATGCGGGTACATGTGCACGGGGAGAGATTCAACCTATTTATCTCTTTATACCATATTAGATCCTCAGTAATTACTATTAACGTTGGTATCGTAAATATTTACAAAGCTTATCTGGCTTTTACAGACAACACATGTCGCTAACCGAAAAAAAAATCATGGCGCACAATACTTAAAAAGAAAACAAAACCAAGACAAAATTGAGAACGCTTCAAAATTGCTAGTAATTTTTTTTAGAAGTCATCTGAATCGTCTCCAGAACTAGTTCAACACGAGGCGGAAGGAAACTTTTAATGGAAGTTATTCAGACGAGGCTCATGATAAACAGCAGTATGTGCGAGAAGATTTATCAACGGCTGGAACGTCGTCTGCTGTTCAAAAGATTACATGTGGGTATACAAGACATACCACCACCGTCGCCTTTTCAAAGTACAAATTATGACGATATTTCAAAATTGTCGCTTATTGACTGTGCTGGCAGAGATGAAATAATTATACAAGCAACGAAAAAATCCCCAAAAAAATCCTGGACTTCATTTTTCGAATACATATTTTCAAAGAGTAACACCAAATGAAGAAACTTATAGAAGTAGATAGCTTGTTTATTCTAAATCTGCGGATGAAGTATATTGTTTATATGTTACTTATTCAACAGAAGGTCTCATTTTTATTTGGGAAAAGAAGGATTCGATGACTGGAGTTACTAATCTGAGCGTTTCAAACTTCACGAAACTTCCTCAGATCATGATCACACATCGCTCAGTTGGATAGAAGCGTTGAATCCATTAAATAACTTCAATATACTTGACAAGCATTTGTAAATACAGACTGAAGACGAAAAATCACAGTGGGTTGCTATCCTCTAGTGAATGATGTATTGTTCAGAACAAGCTTCGGGTCTGAAATACTTCTAATGATGGTAACTTCCTGGGTATATGATCCCTGATGATGGAGCATCTCCGTCGTATTGCTAATAACGAGACTAATTTCTTATTATATTGGCAAATGTATTCAAAATAAAGGAAGTTTCGTAGTAAAATTTTGACTATGGTTAGGTCATCTAAATATTTTCCCATCATACTGAATTGAGCTCCTGATATAAGTCACGTCGAACAATTATCTTTGACTTCATTTTACTGACACCAGTGAAGACGAAGTACTTATAATCCGGAAAGTAACTCTTTGGGACCTGGGAGCTGCCCTGTTCGATTTGGATATGAACGATTGTCGAGGCCAAAGATATGACAGTGGATCCAATTTGGTAGGAGGAAACAAATGTGTCCAAAGCAAAATTCTGAACCAGCATCTTCGAACATTTTTTAATCAATGTCACTGTCATTAAATCTGGTAATAGCAAGTGCCGCCAAAACATCAGTTAAATCTGTTTCCTTGTACGGATTTCTTTGAAGAATATTTGTCTTATTCTCTCGATAAAAGAAGCGATGGGAAGTTCGTTATCACTACTATTCAGTTCGTGACGCCCTCCTGAAACGAATTATTCAGTTGCAGTACCAGATGCCTGTCACTTTGCCATATCATGGAGCAATTTGAGTTCATAATTACAGTGGTGACTTGGTATAATACATTGTTTCAAGTAAACGTTGTAAGCAAAAGCTGTGAAACTCTTCACAGTAGCCGAAAACAGGTTTGGGAATGGAAGGGGATATTCTCCACCGCCCCGAAACTGGTACTAACCTGTTGAAATATTTTTTTGATTCCTGCGTTATAATGTAGAGTTACCAGAATTTTTTCTTTAAATCCGGGGACGCTTCACAACTGTTTCACCAAAATCCGGGGACGCTTTCGACATTTGTCCTAATTACGCGTTTTACTTTTATAAGATATATCATTAAAGGTTGGGTTAACTTAAAAGCCACCTATTGTTTATATTTTGCATTTTAAATGAGGATCACAGACAGCCATGTTGCACACAGCAAGGAGACTTGATTTTCCAAAGCTGTTGTGTCCAAGACGCGGTATCCTTGTAATTTTCTTTTAATCCTAGCCACCTACAAGGAAAGAAGTGATCTTCATATCTCATGCTTTAAACGAATGCGTTAGCAAATCAGGGCTTTTAAAGAATTCTCGCTTGATTAAAAAAAAATGTTGGGGACAACAGTAAAAATCTGGGGACATTGCGGGGACGAAATCTGTCCGGGGACAGAGAGCTAAATACGGGGACTGTCCCCGTCAAACGGGGACGTTTGGTAACCCTATTATAATGTTCTCTTCAAGTTTTTTTCACCTCTCTTTTCTCTAAAAAGTCGCCACGAATAAGTTAAAAATACCGAAATGTGAGAATGACGCGCAGCTATTAGATGCCGCAGGAGCTCAAAACCAATTACAATCTTTTGAAATGAAGTCTTTTGTGTAATATTTTCTTGCTGTTTTAGATACATTTTCGTTGTAAAACGTCACACGAAATTAACAGATAGGAAACTTTTATCCGCAGGCTCGCCATCTTAGAATCGATACAAGCAGTCAGAGATTGCTTACGTTTCTGAGATGGATACCGGAGAACGAATTTCCTATAAACATTTTATTCTTGGTCCAGCCCGAATTTCAATCTATCTACGATCACTGTGACTAAACGAACCTGTTTATGTTGATATAATCCCTGTACCAATAATTTTTGTTTCATTTTTTCATAACATTTCGCGGTTGTGGAGCGTCTCACATTTCGGCATTTTTAATTTAATTCGTGGCGACTTCTCCGAGAAAGGAGAGTTCAAAACGTGAAGAGGACATTATGACGAAGCAGTTAAAACAAATTTCAACAGGTCAGTACCAGTTTCGGGGCGATGGAGAACATCCCCCTTGTAAGAATACACAGCATCTTAGTTTTTAAATAATTAATAATTAATGTTTTTTTTATATTATTTCAATAGGAAGCGTATTGATAGTGGTATTTTCGATTCATTATTTTGTATTTGATTAATGTTAGGCTGATTATGTGTGTATGGTGTTAAAAGTGTTTTATATATTGTTATTTTAATCGTGTTATTAATATTGTGTCAAAGAAATCCATGCGCCGTTACCGAATGAACAATGTACATGAAAATCTCTGGAATAAACAGTGCAGGAGGAAGATCTTTGACGTAAAGAACAGATGAGAAGCAGAGATCGTGTGTAGTACGGCGAAGTTTGGATGAAACTGAGAATTGTATTTGTTAATGTAAAGCAACAATAAAATAATGAAGGATGATATAAAATAATATTAATTTTACACGTGGCGACTGTGACCGTGACACTCGTAATAAAAGAAGCCTGTAATCTTCGGAAAGGAAGTGACGAAAATTTTGTAATAAGAATGGATGGAAAAGATTTGGAAGTAGCTGGGGAGCGGGCAGTTGCCGCACTGGATTGTAGTGCTGCTACCGTTCATGATGATTCGGCAACTGGCATCGCGGAGAAGAATCTGTGCAACGAAAAGAGTAAGTCCGTAAAAGAAATGTTGGCTATGATTATTCAAGAACAGATGGAAGCGAAACGAGAAATGCAGAAAATAAATCAGAATCAACAGCAATTGATGCAGGAGTGGAGAAGGGGAGGAAATTGTGACAAAGCGGTGGACAAAGAAGCGGAAGAGGAAGCAGAAAGCAGGTTAAAGCAAGTGATGAGAACATTTAAAGAAAAGCTAGAAATGGAGACTGAAGGAGACGGAACAGAAAATTACAGCGAAGATAAGCGAAGGTTTGACAAGAAATTGAACACAATGTCTGATAACAACGGACCATTGAAATGGTGGGAGTGTTTAGAACAGATACAAGAGATCAACGAGTTTAATAATGTTGAGAAGAGGAAAGCAGAGCAAAATGAGATAATTGGCCTGGCAAGAATAAAAGAATGGGAAAACAGTGACCAGGAAGAGTGATATGCTTTCTACTTTCACGGATAAGGATGAGGGAAATTATGAGTTGGAAGTGGACGAAATCATTGAAGATGGGGAAGATTATGAGATGCAGAAGAAAGTGAAAAAGAGACTAGCGAGGAAGAAGATAATGGAGACTACGTACTTTCGAGGGACAGAGTGGAGACTAACGAAGAAAGTGAAGAAGAAAATGAGATAAAAAGTTGGCTAATAAAGAACAATACAGTGGGAGAAGATGATAAGAATGAATCAACCAAAGGCAAGGTGAAAAAGAAGAAAGGGCTCAATATGTACCATGAGGGCCACAAAATTGTGAGGTGCGAGTGGAAGAAAGGTGGCGGAGAGTGCAAGGAAGATGCAACGATAGGGAAAGTGAAGATGAAGAGGGAGTGACACATGAGAATATTGAATCAGAGGAATTGTTGGGATTAGAAAAACAAATATATGTGATCTGAACTTATACCGGGGGTGTGAATGAATGTAACTATGGCTGAAAATGTATGTATGGGTGAGTGGTGTGATGTTAAATCACACAAAATTTGACAAAATTCAAATTTTGGTGACAAATTGGCCGAGGGGATGTGTAAGAATACACAGCATCTTAGTTTTTAAATAATTAATAATTAATGTTTTTTATATTATTTCAATGGGAAGCGTATTGATAGTGGTATTTTCGATTCATTATTTTGTATTTGATTAATGTTAGGCTGATTATGTGTGTATGGTGTTAAAAGTGTTTTATATATTGTTATTTTTATCGTGTTATTAATATTGTGTCAAAGAAATCCATGCGCCGTTACCGAATGAACAATGTACATGAAAATCTCTGGAATAAACTGTGCAGGAGGAAGATCTTTGACGTAAAGAACAGATGAGAAGCAGAGATCGTGTAGTACGGCGAAGTTTGGATGAAACTGAGAATTGTATTTGTTAATGTAAAGCAACAATAAAGTAAATGAAGGATGATATAAATAATAATTTAATTTTACACCCTCCACCCCAGCTCGGAATTTGAGAAAGAGTGCCAGCTCTGATAACAGACAGGTAGAGAAGTTGATTCTCAGATTGAAAATTTCCTATTATTAATCCAGACAGATGCCGAAGAATGTAAAGATTTTTTGAGTATGAACCGTAAATTAGATACCAACAGATCCAGAAGAATTGTTTACAATGAACGTGTTTTAGCATATGGTCGATGCAAAAAAGAATTCGTTGGTCACTCTATTAGCACAAATTTCCAAGTGCATAGCCAGGATTAGCTTCAGAATAAGGCAAAAGCAATGAAAAATACTTGTTGAAAATAGTTTTACCTGGGAAAAAATACACCAATTTAACCTATTTAAGCATTAAGCATTAGTCTGCGAGGGTCCTGGAAAAATTTTGGTAAAGTTTATTTTTCGGTATTAAAAGTGTAAATTTTTAATTTTCATATATTTTCAATTTTATATATTTTTAAAAAATTATTAAAAACTGTGAATTTGACGTGTAAGTGAAATGAGCATTGTGTTAACCATAGTAGCTTAAATAACTTTTCGAACATACAGTATTTCTTTTTACCGTTGTTTCTCATTCATACCACTGCTATCCTATATTAATTTTTCCGAGGTTTGAGTTACTATCATATATAAAATCTTTTGCCCGAGGATTTGCTCAAGTGGAATTCACAAAGCATTCATATTCGAATCCCACGGGAAGTGCTATTTGGGATAAAAGTAGATGGATAATACATTATTCCAAATTTATCCCGAGCAGTTCAGTAGTTTAGACGTGAAACAGTAAAAACATCGAAGCAAACAAACTTTTACTTTTACAATATTAGTAGGATGTAAAAACTGTGTTATCTTTAGTATATCTATATGGACACCTTAATCACGAATAAGCGATTGCTCATTTGGGGCGCCACGATGAGATCTCGCACCACCTGAAAAAATTGCTAGGGCCGCCTCTGGGAATAAGAGTGCTATATTATTAGGTTTCAGACCTTTCATTCTTGCAAGCAAAATAAAAATTTTGTTGTTTTATGGTCTTCAATGTGCTTGCTTAGATGGTTTAAAGGTAATACAAATATTTAAGTAAATGGAAAGAAAACCCAACTAGATAAAAAAAAAAAAAACTGAACACACTCTGTAAATCTTACTACTTTTTGAGCATGGCATAAAAGATTAAATCATGCATGAACTTTACTGTGCTAAATGATACGCAAAAGTTTTAAATGTTAAGCACTTAACCATGGATGTCGAATTTTTGACAGAGTATCTAAAGCTAAATAGATTTGTGTTTGTAAATTTTATAACTGTAATCATTACAAATAAAATATAGCTTCATTTATAGTTTTCATGCACTTTCAGATTGCTTCCCAGTTCAGATTTCACAAATTCCTTGGCACCCTGACCCGGCTCTTGTAGTGTCTTGATCTTTTTATTCTATCCTATATAGGTTCCTTTTTATACTTTCCCACATATGTTCATTTCACTGCTTGACCAATCTAATTGCTCTAATGCACTAGATTCTATCAATGTCCCTTTCTTTCATTATGTATGTAACAAATGCCAAAAAATGGTACATAAATAAGGGCAATACAATACGTTTGCACCCTTGACATTCATTTTTACTCACCTGAAGTACTCCTACATTTTCTTTCCTGCTTCTCCCTTTCTCTTCTGTTACTTTTCTCAAATACTACTAGTCCTTTCAGTTTCTTTCTTCCACATTTAACATCAGCATTAGGGATATAACAGCAGTTCTTAGCCAAAGACTATGCACATAAAAAAAAAAAAATATATTTTGGTTCCTGAGGCCAGATGGGTGCTTTTTTGGCCACCCATAGGGGGTGTATTTCATGCAAGTTAGCAGTCAATGCGACCTTCCCACAACACAGCCTTGTGCGGGCAAAACATTCAATCATTTTTTTGGTCAGTCTCTTCTGCAGCAAACCATGTACACGCGGCGTTATTTTTCCAGTATTAGTGACAGTGGGGATGTGTGTCCAAACAAATATGGGTACACACTTCAAGACATATGTTTGCTATATTTCTCAGGGGAAGGCACAAACACACAAGCCCATGAGGAAAATCGCTAGTGTTTGATCACCCTACCAACCTACATGTCCGTTAAGGAATGCTCTTTCAACACAAAGTACAGTTCTCTTTATACGATACATTTCCTCCCCGTAGAGGTGTGTTATATAGGAACGAAGTCTTTCTCGGTGTTGAGAATGGATGTAGTCTTCTCGGGAGACTAGCCGAGTAAAACAAGGTGTTTCCACACGATATTTCGGCAAAGAAAAGCGATACATGTATCGTCGAGTCAAGCTTCTGGAGAAACTGCGCAAGAAGAAGTCCAGACTTCTTAGTGCACTCACTTTTCTTCAGCGATGCCGGGACCAGGACATCGTTACTCGGTTTGCCGAGATTCGGCATGCAATTGATTCATCGTCTGCGAAGAAGATTCTGTGGCGGGTCAGTCTGGCGCTTGTGAGGGAGAGGATTTGGTACACCAGACGTGAATTAGACTCCGTCTCTCAAGCACTGCTAGCTGTCCATTTGTTCCTGTCTAACCACCTACATCATGACGCCTGGGAGTGGGTAGATAGCTGCACGACTGCAGAAAGCCTCAGAGTTCAACGCCGCGCAACAGCACGACAATGCGGCAAGTTCTCCCGACTTGCCCGCAGCTCAAATGGATCATCGAAACCAGACAGTAGAACAGTCATTAATCTAAGTGGTGAGGAAATTGACGCTGACACTATATCGGTACTATCTAAAGGGCTTAACTTCGCTCCAGTACCGAGGTCCATACCGTATAAGGAAATTCTCACTGGAGTTGAGCAGGCCGTCCGTGATTTGCCTACAGAGTTGGCAGAAGAAATAAGGTGTAAAACCAGCCGTATCTTATGCAATGCAAAGCCGCCGCGGTCCAACATCTCAACCGCAGAACGAAGAGCACTTCGAGCACTACGGAACAACTAAGACATTATTGTCTTGCCGGCTGACAAGGGAAACGCCTCTTTAGTCCTGACTATGGTGGACTATTGACAAAAGGTGTAAGATCTCCTCATGGACGAATCCTACCGCAAACTGCCACGAGACCCAACCAATGCTGTGGCAAGGAAGATGACAGTCCTACTAAAGAATTCTGGTCTGCCTCAGGATACAGTTAAACTGCTACAGCCCCGTGTGGCAGTTCCACCCAGGCTCTACGGACTTCCTAAGGTACATAAAGAAGGCAACTCATTGCGGCCAATAGTGAGTACCATCGGATCAGCCACCTACCATCTGGCCCAGTACTTAACTGGGCTGCTGACCCCACTTGTGGGAAGATGTCCTCACCACGTAACAAATTCTGCAAGCTTTATCGACATCATCAAGGATCTCCGCCTTGGTCTGCATGACTTACTGGTGAGCTTCGATGTGGTGTCTCTGTTCACAAGGGTCCCTCTGAATGAGACGCTGGCTCTATTAGAACAGCATTTTGATGCCGGATTGATTGAATTGTTCTGGCACACACTCAAATCAACGTAATTCTTGTATAACGGGTAGTACTACGAACAGGTGGATGGAGTAGCCATGGGCAGCCTCTTGTCGCCGGCGATCACAAACTTCTTCATGGAGCATTTCGAAGATAAAGCGCTAGCCTGAGCTCACATGAAGCCAAGTGCGTTTTACCGTTATGTGGACGACACTTTTGTCGTTTGGCCCCATGGCATGTGGAAGGTTTTCTCCAGCATCAGAATAGCATCAACAAAAACATCAAGTTCACAATGGAGGTGGAAGAGAACGGCCGGCTTCCTTTCTTAGACATTCTTATAGAGAGAAAACCAGATGGGACACTCAGACACTCTGTGTACAGGAAGCCTACACACACAGACCTGTACCTGAATGCTTGTAGTTATCACCACCCGGCACAGCGCAATACGGTGCTCACCACGCTGGTACACAGGGCGCGAGCAATTTGTGATGTTGACAGCCTACCTGGTGAAGTTATCCATCTACGGCAGACATTCAGGCGCAACGGGTACTCGGAGCATCAGATCAGACTGGCATTCCGAGAAACGAGATGCAGGCTCAATAACACCGAGAATGAGCCATGGGATCGCATTGCCTTCTTGCCATACTGCGGACGACCTAGCACTCCGAACACCGGGAGTTTATAGCATTCCATGTGAATGCGGTAAGTGATACATTGGCCAGACGGTATGGTGCATTAACCAGCGATGTCTGTAACACGCCTGACACGTACGTCTGGGGCAGAGCGAAAAATTGGTGGTGGCGGAACATAGCCTGGAACAAGGCCATGGCTTCGATTTTGAGAATACCAGGATATTGGCGCGTACGAGGAACTTCTGGGACAGTATTCTCACAGAAGCAGTTGAAATTCTATCCACGCGCAATCTTGTCAACCGGGACGGTGGATACCAGCTGAGCGAAGCGTGGGCACCTGTCATTAATGCAATATGTCGTCAGCTTGCCGAAGTGCACAGCACGGCGGCCGCGGACCAACTGCACGCACGCCAGCCTCCTACCGGCGCCAACCCCCTTCCACCGCTTAGGCACTGACCGAGCCAGCCAACCAGCTGCGCGCACGCCAACCACGTGAACATTTGGAGGCTGTAAGAACCAGCCTTCCGACGGATCCGGCACTTCACCAGAAGATGGCGACAGAGCCTGAGATCGACGAAATATCGTGTGGAAACACCTTGTTTACTCGGCTAGTCTCCCGAGAAGACTACATCCAACTTTTACACTGTTTTACAAATATTATGTAAAATGTATCAGTCCGCAGAAGCAAACAACTTCCTCCATACATGGAAGTTGTGTGCAGCTCATATAAGATTTAGTTCACCACACGGAAATGAAATTATTTGTGGGTGTGCTGTGGCTGAAACAAAGCCTTTACAACCTGCCTAACAAAATTGTGCACAAATCATTCTGTACAGATCTGGAACTGTGAAATAGGTCATCGTAAAAGGATTATGAATTTTTATCTCAAAGTTAGTGAAATATCTGACATCTTGACAACATCTTTGCTGCTGGAGAAATGTTAGCAGTCATTATTTTTGGTAGATAATCTCAGTTTAGCTGATGTAGGTGCATGAACAAGAAAATTGGGTCTTGAAACAGATGTGTTTAAAGATTACAATCTACATACTATATGGACAACATAATTACTTCCTCTGTAGTGAACACTCAAACCTAGAATCCTATATACAGAAACATCTCTGAATGTTGAAATACCATGTTTTGGAATGAAACTAATATACAATTTTTCTGAGGGATAGTCACATATTAACACAGCTAGTAAGAACATAAATAATTAAGTGTATAAATTTATTAGATAATATCAAATAGAAAATGGTTGCTGAGACACCATGTAGGTCCAATAGGGTCAACATGGAAACAGATGCACTCTAAACACCACCTGTATGACTAAAAAAATATTTAATTAAAACCTCCTACATCATACTTGAACTAGCGAAGCAAACACACTTCCCCCAAGCAAACTTGCAAATATAATAATAATAATGTCTCCAAAATATATACTGATATTTCTTGTTGAAGGTAAAATTTCTTTGATTTTTAAGTAGCTGTGCAGAAAAAAAGCACTGTCTTGAAAACTCAACTTCCAATATGGGCACTTAAAATATGTAACCCTCACACCTTTGTGTATAGGTATGCCCTATAGATATTCTGCGATTTGTATTTCCATTTTAAACAGTAGGTCCAACCTCGACATGGGTAGAATGGGTGTCAACCATACCACAAATCGACACGAATTTACTTATCCAGTAGTTTGGAGGAAACATTGAATTCAAATGTGCATTGTACTTCCTGCTATCCAGAAATTTTGGGAATGCTTTAGTTGATACAGCAGCTGATGCATTTCTGTTAATGATGAGTCATGTCAAAATTGCTGTAGAATAACATTAACACGGTGCAGTAGTGAAATTGTTTTTTCAAGACTGATTAGTAATTATGTCCTATGACATGCCTCCTTACATCACATTTTTTTTCACCAATGCGAGTCAGATCGCTACAGAACTTCACTTTCACTTCATTCAGTGTTAATTTAAAAGCCTGGCCGCAGGGTATATAAGGAGCCAGTACCACGAGGCGCACACATTCAGTGCCGAACCATCGCGGCAGCTACTTCGTGATGACAGCTCACCAGATGAAGGCAGCGAGGGTGACTGCCGAAATGTCGTGTTTAAAAGATCTTATCCGGCAGAAGTCCCGTGAAGAATTCCTGTCTACCATACGCCGGGAAAAACTTAATTGTCACATCATAATTGTTGAAAATTCTGTAAATCATGCAACACATGTTGTTTTAACAAATCCACACGCTCAAAATGGGAGGACTTTCTGATTAGTGTGTCAAACAATCCGTTTTTTGTGATGCACATCACAATATATGAGTGAGTGCACAGGTTCCTCAATGTGTTTGGGAGGATGCAGGTTTGAATTTCCATCTGACCATCCAGACTTGGGTTTTACATGATTTCCCAAAATCACTTTAGGTGGGATGATTTCTTCAAAATGCCGCAACCAAATTCCTTCCCATTCCTTTCCCTCCAATACTTTCCCACCTCAACTGACCTCTCATTTACAAGGCATAAAACAAAGAAAAAAGGTTTGTGAGGGTTTACAAATTTTAACAAGGACTACATTTCATTATTTCTCATGCATAGACATTTTACAGTAGAAAATAATATTTAAAAATTCACCTCGTCATATTTTAAAAATTGAGAGAAAAATTCCTGTGTTTAGGCTACTTGATGATGGAATAAAAAATCATGTTTTAGTGACGAGGGAAATTCCTGCTATATTGAATCTAACTGATGTCAGTTTCAGATCTGAAAAACTTCTGACTGGTGTGTTCATACTAAAACATTTACTGTCACACCACAAACTGATGTGAAGGGCATGCAATTATGAACAAAATTGACTTGACAGAATCGTGGTCAACTAAATATAATTGATAGAGTATAGTGCCATGTATTTTAATGAAACATAACTGAAAACCTTACTCAGGTAGCGAGTAAGGATTCTTTTTATGTTTCATTCTGATAGGTGGCACTGAATTGTAACATCTATATTTATGGGCCGATTTGGCTTATTCTTGATTCTATTTGTGCCTTCGACTTCTTCTCACATTATTTGAAGTTTGTGCTGTTAATTCATGCATAAACTATCAAAATATAAAACAACCGAGCAGTGCTGTTTTTCCCAGTGAGTTTATATTGCATACAAGGCTTTAATCATGTTAGAGCGCATCACTTTTTTCTACCTCTCCTTGTAACTAACAATAATTGGGAAAAATTGTATTTGATAATGACCAACAGACATACTTTAGTATTATTCACATGGCTTCTCTGCAAATAATATTTGAATTTGTGTTGCCTGGTATGTTTATGAACAGAATGCTTTAATTGTATGTGTATAAACTGTTATACAAAATCCCTATTAGAATAGCAAAGCTGAACACTTAACTCATGGCAGGCATTTCAACTGGGAACCATTAGTTTCCTGTAAAAAGAAACATAATTAACAAACCACTGGGCTTATCTATTGCTGTATTCATACTTTATACATGGTGCGGCAAAATGTTCTGATGGTTTTCGCCACCGTACTGTTGAGTGAGTAGATGGTGGGGGTCATGGGGATAGGTGCATTCCAGAGCCCACACATGGACATTTGTAGTAGCCATGGAACGGTGGTTGGGTGAGCACCGTGTGTTTGTTGTTGAGGCATTTTTTAAGGGTGATGATTGCTGCTTTGCAGTTCAGCAGCAATTCCGTAGATGTTTTAATGTGGGTCTGAGAGGAGGAGTCCCAACTCATAACACAATTATGCTATGGGTGAGTACCTTCAGAGCTACCAGTTTAGCATTAAAAAAGAAATCAACAGGATATCCAAGTTCAGCCCGGATGTCAGAGAATATCGATTGAGTAATAGAAGCTGTGGAAGCCAGTCCTCAGTGACCGGTCCACAAACAAGCTGCTGCTTTGTACATGTCTGACTGCTCAGTAAGACGAATATTGCATTTCCATCTGCACTTCCACCCGTACAAAATGGCTATTGTCCTTCAGTTAAAGCCTAATGACCATGCAAAACGTAAAGTATTTGCTATGTTGATTGATGAAAATATTTTAATGATGAGTGATGAGGCACATTCCCATCTGGATGGTTATGTAAACAAACAGATCTTTCATTATTGGTTGGCTACAAATCTGGAACAACTGCATGAACTTCCTCTGCATAGTCCTAAGGTTACCGTTTGGTGTAACGAAAAGTTGTGTCATTGGTACTTACTTCTTTGAAGAGTGTGGTCAAACTGTTACAGTCAATTCGCAACATTATCTGTTGATGTTAAAAAAATTTCATAATCCCTGAACTTAAGAGAAATCATTTAGTGCACAGGAGGCTGTGGTTCCAGCAGGACGGGCCAACTGCCCAAACAACCAATGAGGTTATGGGAATTTTGAGAAGCAAGTTTCGTGGCTGAGTGATCTCGCATTTTGGGGACATTGAATGGCCACCTCACTCCCCAGACCTTAACATTTGTGATTTTTTTCTTGTGGGAGCTCCTTAAAACGAGTTTACACAGACAAAAACCGTTGACTGGACGAACTGAAAGAAGCCATATGCTAAGAAATCGTCAAATTGCTTCGTACAATGCCGACAGCTTCAGTTCAAGGCTGGAAAAATACTTGGTCAAATACAGACATCATTTAAAGGATGTTATCTTCACATCTTAAATGGATGAAATTGGTTGTTCTGATTTTATTTTAATTAATTTATATGATCACCATCTGTAATAAGAAATAAAATATTTTGTATCATTTTATTTTTCATGTCATGTTTACTTTAAAATGGTCAGATCTTTTGGCTGCACCCTGTATTGTAGAAATGGCATGTAGGATTTTTAGCTTCGTTCTGATAGATGGCACTGGAATTTAACTTCTAAATGTATGTGCCCATTATGATCGTTTTTACCAGGAATCTGTTTAATATTGTATGGTGGAGCTTTCATGCAGTCAAAATATTGACCAGAAACCAGTGCCAACTATCAGAATGAATTATAATTAAAAAACTTACACATCACCTACATAACATTTTATATGAATAATGCCTGAATTGGTCCAGACATTTGTCCCTGATGTGGTTTATACACACATAGGTCTTTATATATAAAGATTACAAAATGCTCATAATGTAAATTGTTGCTTGGAATTCATAGACGTTATATACCACAATACAAAGAAAATAATACCCTGAGTTTATTCTTAGAGAAAATTGAAAGGAAACTATACAATAGCAACTCTTTTAAATCATAACACTTACATGAAACTGTAGTAATTTCTTTCTGTTCTGTTGTTAAGCAGTCAGATGTATTAAGCCAGTTCCCTGAATGTGCGTGATACTCAAAATTTCAATGGTCTTAACCATCTTGCCTGTAGGCAGAATTATTTCTTTGTGCAGCACAAGCTGCTTTCATGTTTACACACATGAGTAAACAATCATGGGTTTGGATTTCTGAGGAATTGCATATGTTATCATCTATTCATCTTGTTGCATTAACCCCTATTAATTCCTAATCTTCAATGGCTTAGTGCCAGCAGCCAATTTGTAATACAATTGTAGAAGTTAATACTGCTATGATGCTACCCAAACTAAAACGCTATATTCGGAGCGGACTTTATATCGGTTGAATCAAAAGACAAACATCCTGATCCAGTTTTCTGAGCTGGATGGTGGTAGCTGCTGGCATCCATCCTGCTCAGAAGATTACAGTGGTATATACTTTAGTGAATACAACATGGAAAATTTGCGATGAAGAAAGCCTACATGCGGAACTACATCATCTCCAAAATTCAGGTAGAATGAGTTCTCGGACAATCAAATAGAAAGGGCACTTTGAACAAAAGAAAGAAAACAATTATCAGAACAAGGAGACCAGCCAAAAACTGTGGCTTTAGGCCTGTGTGCAGGAGATTGTTCCATGAAGGTAGGTAGGATATTGACTCGCCACAAAATCAAGAGTATCTTCCTCCTGCCTGCAAAAAATTGATTCATTGTGACAGATGTAATAGTCATGGCAAGTGTGAACCTAGGAAATCATTGGTTGGATGTAGAAGACTTTAGGAAAATCAGCCTGGATAAAACATCAAACAAAAGGATCAAAAGGACCAAGTGTTGGAAGCTGAGCTGGCAGATAGGTGCATGAAGGAAATATTTCTGGAAGAGACTATGCTTTTTTCCAGAAGAACTAAGAACAGCAGAAGAAGATTGGAGAAGATTTAGAGCAATAATTGTAATTGCAGAAGAATATCAAATAAAGGAGCAAGGAAATCCTACAGTTGAACAGGCGTATAGCAGAAGATGTAAAAAGAAAGAACAGAACATGGAGAGAATGGTCACTATACAAAGAGAAAAGACTAAATGAAACAATTAGTGAAAGTGTCAGAAAAAATGGTAAATTAGCAAGGGAAAAATCTTGGGATGAATTTGCAGAGAACCTGAAGGTGAGCTTCAATAGCAATTTGTAAAATATGTTTCGGGGTGATTAGAAATTAAACTAAATTTAAAGATATTGTTACCAAACTACTAGGCACATCGAGTGAAGTGCATTGGACAAGGAAGAAGCTGTGAAAATGTGGAAAGAGTACTTCAAAGGCATGTTGAAAGGATAATCGGAAAGAATGGGAAGAATGTGGTGGTTGTATAGAGTTGTGCGGGCAATTTAAAAAGAAAGTAAAGTACCATTGTAATTGAGGAAGGAGTACAGTGCCATTTCATACAAAAGGAATTTAAACAAAATGTGAGAACTGCAGGAGCAGCACTTTATTCAGCCATTGGCTGAAGATATATATAAAAAAAATATCCAAGTGAATAAAGTATGTAAGAGTGTATATAATGAAAGTAATGCAGAAAAGCATAATAGCTATATTTCATCAGAACCTTAGGGATAGTTAAGACAAAACTGATGAGTTAATAATATCTGTACAAGAAACCCAAAAAATCATTGAATCTTAGTGTAAATATCATATGTCTGACAGCACCATCTAAAATATTTTGAAATATGTCTCCTCCCCCCTTAATGAATACTGTTTAGAACAAGACTTTGAATGTTGCAGAATACAGTTACAATTAAATCATAACTATTTCGTAGTGCTGACAGTTTATAGATCTCCAGTTGAAACTTAAATATATTTTCTAATAAACTTGAAACAGTTCTCATTTACCATGAACTAAAAGGGAAATTGTCCTCCGTGTCGACTTCAATGTAAATTTTGCTGTAGAATGTTACCAGATAGTTTATCTTCTAGGAATGCTAAGATTAATTTCCCAATGAGAGTACAGAAAAATAGTAGTGCCACTGTTCATAACATTTTTATCAAGGAAAATAAATCAGAAGAAACATGGAACAATTCCAATGGAAAACTGTTTGTATGCACTGAGAAAAGGAAATAAAACAGATAAAATATTTATTAAAGTTCAATAAAAACATAAGACAATGAACTTCCGAATGAAGGCTGGAACAATGGTTAAAATGACAGAGGTAAACAATGAGTTCAATTATTTTCACTAGAAGTTTTTGGAAATTTATGAAAGATGCCTCCTTACAAGAATATTTACAGTTAGTCAAAGAAGAGGAGACAAAAATTAAAACATCTTTTAGGTATAAAAGAGAAATTTGTGTAGAAGCTAGGAAAACTTATAATTAGCGTTTGGATCTTTGTGACCAAAAAAGTAGAGAAATATGCATGCAAATATGACCTTAGAAATGGGTAAATATGACCTCAAAATAGGACCAAACATTTAAATTTACTATACATCAGAACATGCTCAGTTATACATTTATTTTATGTAATACTGTTGCTTTCATTTAGACAGAATAATTTGCTTCAATGCACTCACTGCACCATTGGGATATTAAATTTTAAATCTTTTTGTTAATTTTCCGTAATTTACGGTAACAAACTCTTTCATCTGTATTAAAATACTCATCTCCATAATCCTTTACGTAAATCCAAAAATTTTTTCTTGGCATGATGGTGCTCAGTGATTCACTGCAGATTTAATGATGACTGAGGATTATTTGCAAAAGAATTGGTGGATGTGGATTGACACAGGCATGCTATCAGAAATTATCAGATTTTTCCTCAAAATATGATCATAACTATTATCTTAATATGAACAAAATTAGGAAAATTACCTGAATATGCATTCATATGTTATATAAAATATGTTTAAATAAATCAGAAATGTTTAATCAGTGTTTAATTCAGCATTACAACTCAAAAAGAAAGCAGGAAAAATATGACTTGTCATAAAGATCTGAACCATTCTGATAATGTGCTCTTCAGAAGGCATTACAAAACTTACTGTAGAATTTTAACTAAAATAGTTAATGAATCTAAATATTCAGCTGCAATTGAATATATTAGTTGGTCAGATAATAAGATAAAAAGTGTTTGGAACAGTATTAAAAAAGGAACCACTGTATTATCCCCTGAACATGTTAAGTAGTCTTGTGTAGTTCGCGAACAAACTAGTTCGGAAGAGTGCTCCCATGAGCGAACTACGCGAACTAGTTCCCAGATCTCTTGCTCCTTAGTTCGTTAGTTCGTTCGATCCATTCCCGATGACCAACTTTTGTTTTAGTTTATTATCTAAAAAGTAACACAGTTCGCTGTGGACACATTTCACTGAAGAGACAGATATAAAAATAAAATAAAAAAATGTAACTGTTAAACATTAATAATTATTGCAGAAGTCAAAAATGGAAATTTAACATGGAATGTGAAAACAAAACACACTTTGATCCCATTAACACTTAAAAGACAACTATCAGTAACCACAACTATTATAACAAAGAAGAGAACGCTTGAAGTAGCACTAGCAAAGCGAGCGAACGAGCTGTGTTTCTGGAATTCCAGAGCGGAGCGACCTAGTTTGCGAACTAAACACAGCGCTACCGCTCGCGAACTAAACTGAGCGGTACCGTTCGTGAACTAAACTGAGCATACCCGGTCATGAACTATCACCATTCACCGTTAGGATTACCAACATTTTTTCGGTTAATGGTAGAATGTTTTTTTTTTTTTTTTTTAGAATAACCTATAAAAATATAGTACACTTCAAAAATATAATATTTTACAAAAGAGTAGAAAAGGACAAAGGATATGTTTTTTTACTATTTTATTTTTTTAAGCTATATTTTTTTGCACTTCTTGCATCTTTAACAATTTTCTGTCTACAGTAAAATTGTAATATGCTTTATCGCTTTCAGTTGTTAAATTAATGTCGATCAAAAGCTCATTTTTACTAATGAAATACTGCTCTTACTTTTACCTAGATTTCGTGTAATATTGTTATTTCAGAGTAAAGTTCGTTCACTTTGATACTCATTTTTTTCTCATAAATTTGGAACCTCTAATATTGTCTCACAGCCATCAAATGAAATCCCGTGTTTTAAATTTAGTTTTTGGATTTTCTATAGCCAATTTCTTTCATTAAAATCTAACTATTTACTAAGATACTCCAGACTTTTATCAACGAATATTAGAGCATTATTTTTAATATTATCACTTTCTGTGGAGAATTTGGCTTCTAAAGGCTTTTTCTTGTTTTCTTAACCAAAGAAACAGTATCTTTTACATTTTTCTAGCGCTGATTTTAAAGCTGACATAATATCATACTTATCTCAGTCTGTTGGTTAACAGATTTGTGAAAGTTATGTAAAGAAATGACTTGCAAAATTCAAAAAATATTTTAACTTTTCTGTCTTCATCAGTTTCATTCGTCGCAAAAATATTGTGAATGTGTGTTGGATTATCCTCCCCTACACTAATAAAAAAAATAGCTCAATGATTTCCAATTTACTGGAAATTTACGCACTTTCATTATTGTTACCACTTTCTCATTGAGGGGTCACTTTCATTTTTATATGTCTAATTGTTAGGTATCACATTGGAAGTATTGCTGTTACTTTTCTTAATAATATATTAAATATTGTTTCTGTCATATAGTACTTGTAGCAAATAGTAGAATTATATTTTGTTCATGATTTCCAAAACTATATTTAAATAAAAAAAAGCCGATTACTTATAATCGGGCATTTTAATTCATCAAAATAAACGCATTTATAATATTTTATAAGTAATGTTGTGTTGTTGTTGGGATTTAAAGGCGCGTCGACGGCGGGGTCATTAGCGCCTTTTATAAGTAATGTTTCTTCCATGAACTAATAAATTAATCCATTTAAAAAATTAATATTCTATGAATGCATGTAAATTAAATAGTAAAAACAGCACAGTTCTTCAGTTTACCCATTTGTGCAAAGGACAATGAGCACTTTGGTTTATCGGTAGCAACTGATCATGCTAATGTCATTTGAAAGGGCTATTATTAAACAATAACTTTTGTTAAGAAGGTCATATTAAATTCCATTTAGAAATGACAAAAAAATGATTATGTCCTAATAAAACTGACATAACAAACAAAATAGCGCGTGCAGTAGCGGTAGCAAGGCGAGCGAACGATCTGTTTCTCTGAATTCGAGACGCGAACTAACAAACTAAAAGAGCAAACTAGTTCACGAGGGAGCTGCAAACTAAACTGAGCACTCTTCTTCGCTAACTATAATGCGCAAGTCTAATGCTAAGCAGTAATAAATAAGTTCCTAAATGATCTCTCTTCCACAGGATATGCTATTAATAACTACTTCTTAATGGTTTCTGGAAAAAAATATTTGTGATATAAATACTGTAACAATATTTAGAGCCTTGTCATCAAAAGCAGTATGTGTGTCTCTATTTCCCACCAGTGATGAAATAGAAAAAAACAAATTAAATCCCTTAAAAATGAAAAGTTATTTGGTTATGATGAGTTTTCCTCCCATATACCAAAACAATTGTAGCACTGGCATTATCAGTCGTATTTGTAATAATTTCTTTGAAGAAGGTATCTTTCCTGACTTGTTTAAGTAGTCAAACCAGTTTATAGGAAGGGGATACCTCAAAAATTTTCTGAGATCTTTAAAAAAAGTAATATACCGGCCAACCTCTGCACCCTCTGTTGCCCCCAATTTTAAACATACCATCTAGTTCTAATGGACCATAATCTATTATGAGGATCTATCTAGTCACCTTTCTGTTCATGAACCTTTGCTGTGTATCTGTAAACATATTTCCTTACACACAGCCCTGTGTCATTACTAGTTCTCGCATAAGCTCCACATAAGCACTAAACCCTTTCATGGTGCTACCCTTTTCAAATAACAATTTTCAAGTAAGCAAATCTGATCTATCCACCCATCATCCTATAACCGCTTGGGGATCTTGGGTCTATGCTAGTCTCCAAACTTCTAGCCCTGGAACGTTAGCAAGGCACGTCTTGTGGGGTTAGATCACTTTGCTTACCGTACCACCAGTAGGTGAGTCTTAAAGCAAACTTGCGGGCCATAGTCTGTGTGCGAGGCGGCTTAAGATTCTATATTGGAACAGGACCACGACAGTCCTATTCACTTAAGATTGATTTTATTTCTGTTTTATTTGTAATGTATGTCATGTAATATACTACAGATGGTAGTATCTAAATTTAATGCACAGTTATTTCAGAATGTAGGCTGAAGGTGAAATATAATGAGTTTCATTCTATTTCCTGCAGCCTAAATAATGCAGAGTTTGTTCAAAAAATGTATTAACAGCTTCTTTTATACATCATTCCATTTAATGAACTCCATACACACCCATCCCATTTACATCATATGTCCCTACCATTTATGATTTGGTATGTCCAGATGACAGGGACCATATTACAACAATTCAGTTTTTAATGTAAGCTTCTTATTATTTTACAGGACTGTTGAAACTGAATACACCAAGGACAAAAGCATAATTTTTCCTGGAGTGAGGTCAAAGGGAATTCAGTTATAATTTTGCTATCAGAAAATGTTTAAATTTGTTGCTGTTATTTTGATTCAGCCTGTCTCATTTTTATTTCTTGGTGAAAAAAACTCATATTTATTAATAGATTTAGTACAATTATAACACAAGTGTCCTGTTTTTGTAGTATTTTGTATTTGAGACATCTTTGGTGCAGACACTGGTTGAGATTTGTTATTATTATACCTCTTCATTTCTGAAAAATTTTGTGTTTCATTGGACCATTCAGAATTAAAAATGGCAATACTATAATCATTCTAAGAAACTTGTGTGCAGTCATAATTACAATATGTATTCCAATAAAATAAACATTTGAATTTGTTTAAATATGTTGTTTGTGAACAGAAAATGCCTAGTTGTATCCTATCTAAAGATAAGAAAAGATAAGGGAATTTTAGTATTATTTGAATTATTTTCTCAGATGTCATGTGCAAGAATTGTTCTGTAATATGCATTTTATCCTTTACCTGATTAAATGTGCATTTTTTTTTTAATTTTTGTTTGCTGTCATCAGTCTTTCGACTGGCTTGATGCTATCCTCCATCCCTTCCTATCTTGTGCTACAACCCACGTCCTCAATTATCTGCTTCATTTATTCTAATCTCTGTCTTCCTCTACAGTTCTTACCTTCGAGTAATTGTGCATATTATTTGTCTAATGATACATGTTATGTAAACTATCATAAAATATGGGGTGTAAGGGTTTGGGAGAGGGTATATTAGCCTATTCCAACCAAATGTCAACCTCTCCTTCACGTGGTGCACCCTGTTTGCACGGACGAGGCTCTGGCAACTGAAAGATTCCCGGTATAAGGAATCACCCACTGCTTGCCAACGGCCTCTGAAAGGAGGGCGGAAGAGCGGGGAGCGGTTCAGGGCACCCTCTTGCCCTTGGGGTTGGAGACGGCCCCTAAAGGCGGATGAATCAGAAATGATCAACGGCATGGGGATGCAGAAGGCAACGGGAAACCACTGCATTAAAGACCCAAAGGGTATCCCGAGGACATGTAATCCTCTCAAATTACATATATCATGATGGCTTCTTCCTGGGTAAAATATTCCGGAGGTAAAATAGTCCCCCAATCGGATCTCCAGGTGGGGACTGCTCAGGGAGGAGTCATCAGAATGGATAGAATGGATAAAATATGTACACATACAAAGAAAATGTCAGTGTTTTTCCTTATTCTCTGTGCCTATAATCAAATAGATAACTCCATGATTACGATTACAATTGTAGATTGATACTTCCAGCGTGTATTGTTTGTTTTCATTTTGTAACTTGTATATAACTTGTGGATTCATTGGTAAAGAGCGTTCTTTGACAATATGTTGAAAGGTCACTTTCAATAAAACACTACAGATTTATTGAAATCATTGATTATTTAAAAAGAAAATTACCTTGCTAAATATTATTTTTTGATTAAGACCATTGGTTTCTAGGGTCTGGGTATGTCAGCTTGTGATTTTGCCAGCACTTGCTGGCATTCTAGTTGTCGTTACTTCGGTATTTCATTGTTTGGTGGAGGTTGCTTTGGTTGTGTGGTGATGGTGGTGGTGGTGGGGGAGCATCAGTGGGATTGTATAGTTAGAGTGTAACCTGCAGTGAGGATGAATGCAATGAAGTCCGTTACCCCGACCCGGACCACATTCATTCTCACTTCTCGTAATATTTATACTAATCAGTTGTACCACTTGGGTTTACTGATTTGATTGAGTGGGGCAGTTCTGCCATGGCTGCTAGATCATGCCCATTTACCTTTAGCCTTCCGTAGCTTATGTCTGTTTGTATCATTGCTTTCTTAACTACACTGCAGGAATTTTTGTCAAGCAGGCCTTGTGTTTTGGTGAATGGTAGTGCTTCTCAGTGCTGGATTCAGGAGGATGAGGCAAACCGGATGATTGAAACAGCTGGCAACTTAGTTTCAGGGAGGGGGCAGCAAAATCATGTTTTGACAGCAGTAAATTCATGTCATTGTGACATTTTTTTAGCTCTACTTTTACTCAGGGTGCAAGCAACAATAGGGGTGGCGGATTAATGTCTGAAGGAGTTTCAATCTCACATTTTTCGTCCTAGCTCAGAAAATTCCCAGATTCACCACTGGTGCTTCTCCTTCCAGATTTACATTGTGACTTTGTCTCCCCAGCTTTGTGTTGTTTTCATGTGTCTTTATTCTCCTGAATAATGTTGTTGGTGAGTTCTACTCTTGATGAGCTGTTGTTTTGCAAAGTGACTCTGTGGAGTCTCCTTTCAGTTTGGTTTGCAAGGAAAGGCATCGGAGGGTAAAAGGCCAGTTTTCAGCATTTATTATACTTTTGAAATGCCTCTGCTCTAATTGACATGACGCTAAATGGCTATTGTATATAGGATCACCTTAGATTATTATTGCTGCCTGTTGTTGATTGTCCTACTGGAATGGAGTAAGTCTTCACTCTGTCTTTTAAAAAAATCCAGAATGATTTGGCTCTAGCACAGTACATTAAGTTATAAAGTGCTGAACATATTTTTATTATTTTTAAAATAAAATGTTCTTATTTTTTTTCTGATCCCTATTCGTTCCAGATGTCAACAGCCATCTTGGTTGTCTTATCCCTGTTATTTGATGCTTAGAATAGCTCCGTAGTTGTCTTTGAGGTCCAAGTTCTCAGATTTTTTAGCCAGAAAGCTCTTCTCCTGTCAGCTCTTCTCTTTCCTGTGTAATGTAGACTTCAGGAGTTAGTAATGGTTATTTTTCCTTATGGTGTGGTCATGGTATTGTAGCTTCCATGTTTTTATGGGATCAGTATTATTTTTATTATTATTTTGCAGAGCACTTCAGCATTTGTGGTGTGGTATGTCCATAGTATCCTTAATATTCTTTGATAGAGCCACATTTTGAAAGCTTCTAACTTTTTACTGATTGTTTCAGTTAAGGTCTAATTTCACCACACAGGACAAGAACACATAGCAGTGCAGGAGTCTCATCTTTGTTGTAATTGATAAATTACAACTTTTAAAAAGATTGTTAATTTTATTGAAAGTACCCTGTGGCTTTATCAATATGTGACTTCACTTCATTAGATGGACCCCATTGATTATTTTCTGTAGTAAAATATTTTTTAAATATCATATATATTAATACAATAAGGTATTTTTTTTGTCACAAGCCTGTATCTTCCTTAATACTTAACTGAAATCAGTGAATGAGGTGTAATTTTAAAGCATATGGTCTCCACTTTGGTAACATCATATTGTAAGAAATGAAATGTTCGGAAGGGCAAAAAGGGCAATATTTCTAAAATGCTGTTTTCTGTGTTACGAGTCATTTATCTCCCGATACCTATCTGAAATAGTTTAATGAAGTATCATATTAAAGAGTAAGATCTCCGCTTTGGTGATGTCATATATTAAGACAGAAATGTTTCGGAATTCTACCCTTAAAGCACAAAAGTATCAATATTTTTGCAATGCGTTTTTTGTGTCATGGGTGATTTATCTCCCTTAATATCTAACTGATATAGATACATGAGGTATCATATTAAAGAATAAGGTCTCCGCCGTGGTATCATTATATTTTAAGGAAGGAATGTTTCGTAATTCGACCCTTAAAGGGCAAAAATGTCAGTTATTCTTAAATGCGTTTTTTGTATCTTGAGCCATTTATATATCTGGATATCTAACCAAAATCAATAAATGAAGTAGGATTATGAGGAGTAATGTCTCAGCTTTATGACATGATATTTTAGGAAAGAATGTTTTTGGAATTCAACCCTTAAAGGGAAAAAGTATAAATTTTTCACTTACACATTATTGTGTCACGAGCAATTTATCTCCCTAAATATCTAACCGATATAGATAAATGAGGTATTATATAAAAGAATAGGGTCTCCGCCATGGTAACATTATATTTTAAGGAAGGAATGTTTCAAAATTCGACCCTTAAAGGGCAAAAATTTCAGTTTTTCTTAATTGCGTTTTTTGTATCTCGAGCCATTTATCTATCTGGATATCTAAACAAAATCAATAAATGGAGTAGGATTATGAGGAGTAATGTCTCAGCTTTATGACGTCATATTTTAAGAAAGAATGTTTTTGGAATTCAACCCTTAAAGGGAAAAAGTATAAATTTTTCTTTAACACATTTTTGTGTCACGAGCGATTTATCTCCCTAAATATCTTACCGATATAGATAAATGAGGTATCATATAAAAGAATAAGGTCTCCGCCGTGGTAACATTATATTTTAAGGAAGGAATGTTTCGTAATTCGATCCTTAAAGGGCAAAAATTTAAATTTTTCTAAAATGCGTTTTTCTTATCTCCAGCCAGGTATTTCTCTAGGTATCTAACCAAAATCGATAAATTAAGTAGGATTATGAGCAGTAATGTCTCAGCTTTATGACATCATATTTTAAGAAAGAATGTTTTTGGAATTCAACCCTTAAAGGGAAAAAGTATAAATTTTTCTCTAACACATTTTTGTGTCACGAGCGATTTATCTACCTTAATATCCAACGATATAGATAAATGAGATATCATATTAAAGACTAAGGTCTCCGCCGTGGTAACATTATATTTTAAGAATAAAATTTTTCGTAATTCGAACCTTAGAGGGCAAATATGCCAATTTTTCTAAAATGCGTTTTTTGTATCTCGAGCTATTTATCTCCATTAACAATTAAACAATATTGATAAACGAGGTATCATTTAAAAGATTGAGGTCTTCGTAATGTCTTTGGTTCTGTTACCACATTTTAAGAAAGAAATTTTTAAAAATTCTAACCTTAGAGGGCAAAAGTGTAAATATTTTTACAACGAATTTTTCTGTCACCAGTTATTCATTTCCCTTGATACCTAATCGTAATCAATAAATGAGGTATCGATTTAAATATTAAATTATCCGCTATGGTCACATCATACTTTAAGAAAAAAGTTTTTCCAAATTCAACCCTTAAGGGGCAAAAATATCATCATTTCTCAAAATTGTTTTTTTTTTTTTTTTTTTTTTTTTTTTTTTTTTTTTTTTTTTTTTTTTTTACCTGTCTTGATAACTAACCGAAGTTGATAAATGAGTTATCATTTGAAGACCATGGTGGCTGATTTGGTCACACCATATTTTATAAATTTTTTGGAATTCGACCTTTAAAGGGCAAAAGTATCAATATTATTTATACAACTTTGTTTTTTAATTGCAAGCCATTTATCTTCTTAGATACCCAGCCGAAATCGATAAATGACATATCGTTTTAAAATTAAGGTCTGCAGCTAGGTAAAATCATAAATTAAAAAAGAATTTTTCGGAATTTGGTGCTTAATGTGGTAGTGCGTATGAGAATTTTCAGAGCCAAGTCCCTAGATTCAGCAGCGGATATCACAGAGATGTCAATAAACTTATTTTTATTTAATAAGTAGCTTTTCGGATTTTTTTTTTTTCCTTACGAAAACACTGTCGTTTTGCTACACAATTCCAACGTAAACATTCTATTCGCACAGCAGACAAATATTTCAGAGATGTTTATATGTTGTGTGCATTTTATTCAGGTAGGTTATATTCTGTTAAGGTCAGTGACAGTATGTCATAAATACAGAGGGGTTTTAAAATTTCCTAACTGTTTCGCTATATGTTGCGAGTATTTTGATGCATACCTACTACACTAAAAGAAAAAAAAATGATGCAAAAGAACGGTTCTACTTTTTATTATATTAAAAACATTCAACCTCACTATTCACCGCATTTTATTCGCGAAATTTTCGCACGGGTCATCTAGTAAGGATAAATAATTGTAAATAAGCCTAACAGGTAAATGGAGTAGGAAACTCTGTGGTGTTTCTCTGAATGAAATGTAACTACAAGCTCTGTAGTGAGCATAGCATTTACACTAAAAATTGTTATACTGCATTAAATATCCTACAGTGTATGAAAATTTGTTTTGGGTTAAAATTTTTAATTATCTGTGATAGCCTTCACTGCCTGAAGCAATTGTAAACATGCATCCAGATAATTATCCCAATGATTCCCTCTGTTCATATCAGTTGTCTGAAATGGTTTTATTCTGCTGAGTGCTCAGTGATTTAGGAATCTGGGAGACTGAAGTAATGGCAAAAATGGCAATTTAGACTGCAGCAGTATCAGGATACACCTTTTTTCCCCAGTTCAAAGTCTGATCTTATATTTCGATTGAAGGGTAAGATTCACAGTGCATGGAAAATTCAGGGGTTCACTGTAGTAAGCTCAGACTGGACAAATCTGTTTTGCCACTCTAGAGCAGCTCCTTACAGCTACAGAGGAGAGATGAAACTGATTCATCTCCACAGGGAGTACTGTCTTCTGAAATGTTTTCACCTTTTTCATTGAAAGGATCCATCAAAATCGAGCGTGGTGGTGTAATGGCTAGTGTTCTGGTCTCGCATTCGGGAGGACGGCGGTTCGAATCCCAGTCCGGGCATCCAGATTTGGGTTTTTCATGGTTTCCCAAATCACTCCAGGTAAATTCCAGGATGCTTCCTTCAAAACGCCATGGCCGAATTCCTTCCCATTCCTTGCCCCCAACCTTTCCCATCTCTAAAGACCTCGCTGTTAGAGAGACGTTAAGCAGATAAAAAAAAAAAAAAAAAAAAAAAAAAAAATTCCATCAAAGTATGAGTTAGTGTATCTCTGGTTGCGAATGCCATTTTAACTCCTCACATATTTCATTTTACGGGCGTATTTTGTCATTCATAATAAACCTAGGATGCTATAACACATTTAAATTTTTATATCTCTATGTTGTCTAGTCATGTTTTGAAATGTTGGTCCATTGAATTTTTATGAAGTTGGCTGGTCTTATTTTTCTGGTATTTATTTTGTTTTTAGCATGACTGATCTCTTTACACTGAGGAAGCTTTAGTTTAATCTTCATTTCGTCTGCATTACCATTAAGTTCAATTTTTTAATGAATTTTTTCAGGTGCTAATGACCACACTTTCAGTGAGCCCTGAAGCCCTAAACTAAAAATTATAACAGTTTTTAAATGCCACAAAATGAAATTTAAAGTCCTTATTATATATTTATACAATTTCCACAACTACATTTTGTGGTTCCCATTAATTGTATTATATGGAACTATGGCCATTTTTTTTTCTTTGCATTCTGTTCACTGTTAGTACTCCGGCCTTTGATCATCATTTTAAAACAATAATGTGTTAATTAGAAGATGGAGATATTTATGAAATTATCAGCATCTAAATGTAATCATTTTCACTGTGGATGTGCAGTTACATCACTAACGGTAACAACATTAAATACATATGCTTTATGGTATATTAATATTAATGACAGAGAAATAAGCAATCACTCTGGAAAATTGTGACAAAACAGACAGAAGCTAAATACAAATGATTTTTTTTGTTGAAGGCCCTACATCAGGAAGAAGGACATTACACAAATGCAATTTGACAGGCACAGGACACGTAAAGGTAAGGTTTGAAGCTAAGATAAGGTTTGAAGCTAAGAGGAAATTAAAGCAGGTGGGGAGATAGGGATAGGGTTGAGAAATTGGTCTGAAATATTTACTGTGACAGGTAAAACAGGAAATAATGATGAACTACAAATAAGAGTAATGATGATGAGGGTTTCAATGAGATTTTTTTGGTGATTGCCTTGTTTGTTGGAAATTGCATGTGAGTGGAGAGGTAAGTTCCTAGCTGCAACTTAAGCCCTAACAGAGGTTTTTGGTTTGCAGGATTTATTATAGATACCAACACCCAATAACAGTTATTATTAACCTTACTGATTTCACAGGTACGTGGATCGATAATCAGGGTATTGGGGGCTGTGATTCTGTTCTATAAGAGTGTGGTTTGGTCATCTGGCAATAAAGCACATAAAATGAAGGACTGCTACTTTGCAAGCATGGAAGTTTTACATTCAGTAGTATCCATGTTAACATTTCTCCACTTGCAGGTTCACTGAAAGCATGGACTAATGCTGCAGTATGATCAGTTCTAATGAAAGAGCCAGAAGGTGCTTTGCTTGGTACTTTAGTTTTGCATTTGTGGGATGTGTGTTTTTTAGATTGCAGAAGGGGCAGGTATGATTTTTGATAAAACCTGTGATTTTATTTATGGAAAATGTGTTGTGGTCATTGTGTGTGTGTTTTTTTTTTAATGAAAAATGAATAGGAAATTAATTTGTATAACTGCTGGTAGAATAACCAACAGATACGTGAGGTTTTCGGATATGTTGTCAGCATAGTGTGTGAACAGCTATTGGTCAGATCAGATGTATCAGCCATGAATACAGGAAATGTATGAAACTAAACATTTTTATAGAATACCTGAAAGTATTATTACAGTTTGTAACCAGATGTGAAAGGAACTGTGTTATGACAGCGCCATAGAAAGTTACTGGTTTTAAAGAATTTTACGTTGGCCTATTTGGGATAATGATACACTTCTGAAACATAATGAACCCCCCTCCCCCGCCCACACCACCTTTTTCATACGAACAGTGTAACTACACTACCACAGCTGTTAATTAGAAAGTCCTTTCACCAAGAGCCATTAAAATTTCTTACTTTCAGTGCAAATATTTGATTGTTTAGTTAGCATATATATTATTTCCATAAGGTGTTATTTTGTCACAAGTCTTTATCTCCATTCATATTGAATTGAAATGAGGTATCATTTTAAAGCTTAAGGTATCCACTTTTGGGCATCATATTTTAAGAAACTAATTTTTTCAAATTCGACCCTTAAAGGGCAAAAATGTCATTATTTCTTAAATGCGTTTTTTGTGTCACGAACCATTTGACTTCCTGGATACCTAACTGATTTGATAAATGATGTTGGATTATGAAGAATAATGTCTCCGCTTTGGTGCTATCTTATACTAAGAACATTTTTTGTTTTTTAATTCAACCCTTAAAGGCTAAAAGTAATGGTCCTACAGCGCGTTTTTGAGTCACGAGCCATTTATCGCCATTCAAATCTAACCAAAATAGATAAATGGGGTATCATTCTAAAGATTAGGGTGTATGCTGTGGTGAAATTATATTTAAAGAAAGGACTTTTATAGATTTAATCCTTAAAGGGCAAAAATATCAGCATTTCTAAAATGCGTTTTCAAAAATATCAGAATTTCTAAAATGTGTTTTTGTGTCTCGATCCATTTATCTCCCTGGATGCCTAACAGAAATAGATAAATGAAATATGATTATGAAGAGAAATGTCTCCGCTTTGGTAACATCATATTTGGTAACATCATATATTAAGAAAGAGTTTTTTTGGCATTCAACCCTTAAAGGGAAAAAGTATCAATGGTTTTGCAACGCATTTTTGTGTGACAAGCCATTTATCTCCATTAATATCTAACCAAAATAAATAAATGGGGTACCAATCTAAGGATTAAGGTCTCCACTGTGGTCACATCATATTTTAAGATAGGTATTTTTCATAATTTGATCGTTAAAGGCAAAAGTATCCCTATTTCCATAACGTATTTTTGTGTCACGAGCCATTTATTTCCCTTGATATCTAACTGAACGTAAGAAATTAGGTGTTATTTTAGAGATTAATGTCTCCGCTTCAGTTATATTATATTTTAAAAAAGGATTTTTTTTTCTGAATTTGACCCTTGAAGGACAGAAGTAATAATTGTTAAAAGTTGTGCACTTCATAGCTAAGCTGTTAGATAGCGACAGCACATATCACAGAGGTATTAATAAACTGATTCACTGGCCTCAAGAAGGATTGAGTGCGTTACCGCCGATAAATAGCAGCACCACATATCACAGAAGTTTCAATAAACTGTGTGGTTTTGTTGTATAATAACTAGCTTATCAGATATTTTTTTCTGTTACAGAAACATTTCTGTTTTTGTTTACAACTCCTACAAAAACATTTTATTCATAGATGTTCTCACAGGCTACGATCACAGCAACACATATCACAGACATATGGACATTCTGTGTGTATTTTGTTTAATTTAGTTGTAATCTGTTAAGGTCGGTGCCATTTTGTCATACATATGATTTACGTGTTCAAAAGTTTTTCCTAAGTGTTTCATAATTTGTTGTAAGCATTTTGTTACGTACCTTTTACACTAAACAGTTGCTACAAATGTGGTGGTTCTTCTTTCATGCTACACAAACCACAAATGTTTCTAATCACTATCTTTGCAAAATTTTCACACGGGTCATCTAGTGATATTGAAATTCATTATAGTCCTGCAACACATGTTAGGTTCACCTGATACATGCAAATTCTGATTGTAAATATTTCAGAAATACCCACCAAAATAAATACGATCTAGAGAGAATATTTTTAGATCATTAAAAAAAAATAAAATACACTGTTAATAATTTCTCAGAATTACTTGAAAAGCCACCATGTGTGTATTGTACTGAATTTATCTCAATGGTTGCTGGTTCCTGCAAGGAATAATAGCACTGTGGAGGAGCCTACTGTTATAACAATAACAAATAGTAATTTTGAAAATGCTTTGTTCCCACACAGACAATCTGATGAACCCATAGTTCAAATCTAACGTATAAATTGTTTTGAAATATTTTCTGTTGATTTTGATATACTTTGAACTTCAGTATAATTTCATATACAAATAATCACATAACGAATTTTGATCTGCTGTACATTTTCCCTCTGTGGTGGTTGGACCCACAATTTTTCATAGAATCCAAACCTCAGAATATCTTGGCATATCTCATATGATCAATCGCAGCTTTTAAAAATTCCTGGTCTCACTGGAATTTGAACCTAGGATACTGAATTTTTTAAGCAGATATCTTAAACACTGAGCTTTACCAGATGACAACAATTAAATTATTTCTGCAGTAAACATTTTGTCCAACCTACATGGCCTAGTCACATGATTACTCATTGTTTTCAGTTTATTTTTTTCATCTATTACTGTGATAAATTACAAGATTACCATCTTGGAAAAAAATACCACTTGTGGTGCAAATATTTAAATAAAATTTCATAATGGGTTATGATTATAGGGTGAGGAAGGAATTGCTCATTGAAGATCTGAAATGTAAATAAATTGGCATAACGTTTGATAATAAACGCAACTAAGCAGGTGGTATGAAAAGGTTCAAAAATCCTTACTTTATTGGAGACGATTAAGAGGGGCTGTAGCAGGGAAATGATTGAACTGAGTTACAAAACTTTTATCTGACCATTGCTTGGATGTGGTAGTGTAGCAAGGAACCCACATTTTGGATATGACATGCAGGAGTGGAAGAGGATGCAGAGGAGGGCAGCTAGATTTGTTTGTGCAAATTACCACAGAAGACAATCAGTAGTTGGTTTGATAAAGGAGCTGGATTAGGATTCATTGGTAAATAGGAGGAGTGTGTAATGGTGATGAAGCTTGGGAAGATGGTGAAAGAATTGAGAGTGGTGCATGGAAGGAAAATGATGACCACAAGCTGGCACTCGATTTCAGTCATAAGGAGTGGGATAATTTACTTTTGTAAGTAAAGGAGTCAGGGATTAAAATCAGTTATTGAAGTGCTGTTTAATTTACCAAAAGCACTGAAAGGATTAGAATTAAAAGTAGGCAGTTACAAGAAAGGGGAAAAATGATTTTGCAAGGAAATTTTTACAAGAGCATACACTCCATCATTATCAAATTAAATTATAATTCTTGGTAGTTATTATCAGCTTTTCTTTGCTCATCCTTGCTACTATAGGAGATTCGAAATAAAACGATAAATTTCATGTAAAATCATATTTTTAACATTATTTGTACAATATTTAAACTTAAAATGGAAACATCTTCCATAGAATAAAACAGAAATGAACTTCTTTTAAAAAAAGAGATAAAACATGGCCAGTACGGTAGGCCTTATTTTACCATGGCCTATTGTTACAACTTTTAATACTATAATTAGGGTTGCCAACTATACTGTTTTAAACAGTATTATACTGTTTTTCATTAAATTATACTTTTTACTGTTTAACAAAAATAAAGTATACAAAATACTGTTTTCAGCATCAAAATGCAGACACATTGCTCACAAATTGTTTTTATTTAGTCAGAGGGCGCTCAGTGCAGTGCAGCCACAAACAAATCACACTGAGTTTCTGAACGAATCTGTCAGTGGCAAATATTCAAGACTGTCATTCCACTCACTGACAGACGTGCGAGTGTGGTGTGTACGTTACTATTACTACTACGTTACGTTCTCAGAATATAACCGTTTTTTTTTTTGTGTGGACTTTGTAGTGATAAGCTTAGTGTACAAAAGATGGAAAGTGATACTACTGATACTACTCCTACAACGCCAAGTAAGAAAGCCAAACTATCGAAAGTAAAACAAAAATATAAGCACGAATGGGAATGCCAATATGACTGGTTAACGAGTGATCCACTGTGCAAATTTAATGCTAAATGCAAAATATGTGCTTTAACATTTACTATTTCTCACGCAGGTGTTCGGCAGGTTTGATACTTTCGTTTGCGTCTTGCTTGATTTCCACTTATCTATTTTTTGATATGCTTAAATTATTACATATTTTTAGGTAACTATTTTACATAATATATTTCGTTTCCGTTTTTTTTTTAGGTTAAACAACACTTGACCAGCAAAAAACATCAAGCAAAAATGGAAATGAGAAAATCTAGTGGATTGGTACAAAAGTTTTTTCCTAAAACTTCTGCTTCTACATCAGGCTTGTCTCCCCTTTCTAATGAAGATACCAAGTTAACAGCGGCCGAGTTAGCGATGACATACCATACTGTCAAGCATAATTTATCGTACAATAGCCAGGACTGTAGTATCAAATTAAATGAGATTATCTATGTTGATTCCAAAACAGCCACTAACTTACGATTGGCTAGGACAAAAATGGAGGCATTAGTGACCGAAGTTCTCGGCCCACATTTCTTGCAGTCTGTTATTGACCAGTTAAATAAAGACAATGTATTTTACTGTCTACAAACTGATGCCTCCAATAAAAAAAATATCAAATTGTTTCCTCTGGTAGTCCAATATTTTACCCCTAAAAGTGGAATACAACAAAAATTAATTGATTTTTATGAAAATCCAGAAGAATCAGCCAATGGGATGTTTTCAGCCATTAAAAACTCCTTAGAGTCTTTAGAACTTCCTTTCAATAAATTATCTGGTTTTAGCGCTGACAATACAAATGCAAATTTTGGACATAATCATTCATTATATACAAACATCTTAGAGGTTGTGCCAGACTTAATAAAAGAAAATTGTCATGCCCATATTGTGCACAATTCAGTAAAACATGCTATGAATTGTTTAAGTTATGACATTGAGAACATTATATTAAAAATCTATAGCCATTTTTCTGTGTCGGCATGCAGAAGAGAAGAATTAAAAAGATTTGTAGCACTTGCTGAAATAAAACGACACATAGGAACTCGTTGGCTATCTCTTCTACCAGCGATTGATACAATTTTGCTTAGTTGGACACCAATTTGTAATTACTTTGTTGATTTGGATGTTGACTGTCCAATGGTTATTCAAAATTTATTAATGTTAGATGATAATGTTAAAAATAAAGTAATTTATAGTTACCTTCTGTATGCTAGTCATATATTAAATGTTTTCAATAAAACAATTAAAAAAATTAGAAGGAAATAATGTAACTATTTTAGATGTTTATAACATTATGACTGGTTTAAAGACTGAGCTAATTCAAAGAAAAAATGATAAGTATTTTGGCCATGAAACAAAAAAGTTTTGAATACTATTAGAGAGTCTTCCCAAAAAGTTTTTAATAGAACTATAAATAACTTTATACTTTTTATTGAAAAAGCTAATTTGTATTTAGAAGAATGGTTCGATTTCAATCAGACTAATTGGCTTTCTTTAATTAGCTGTTTGTCATTGAAGTCTGCGGTCACATTGATCATTTTTGAGAAAATTATAGATAATCTAAATTTATATAGACTCAATATTGGTATGGATGATTTATATTCAGAATTAACAAATTTTAAAGTAATTTATTAAAAACTATCTGAAGACAAAGATTTTCTTGAAATGAGTGCTAGCCAAAAATGGAGCCATTTATTAGTAAACACTTCAGAAGAATTTTAAAAACATCACTAAAATTGTCTCATATCTACTTTCGGTTCCCGCCACGTCAGCATTTACTGAAAGAGTTTTTTCAGTAATGAATGCTAAGTGGCGGGATGATAGAAATAGAGCATCTATCAAATTAATAAAAAACGAGCTCCTCATTTATTTTAATTTCGATATTAATTGTGATGAGGCATATGAAGTTTTTAAAAAAGATTGTAAATTAGTAAGTTGTGCGACAAGCTCTAAAAAATATGTATTTAAAACAATAAATAAATAAAATACTGTTCGTTTTTCTAAAATACTGTTTAATAACCTTCATAGACCTGAATATACTTTATTTCTTGTAAAGAAAGTTGGCAACCCTAACTATAATTGCATTACATATTAAGTTTTTAACTTGAGATGAATATTATGACAAATGCAGTCACTTGTGAAAAATTAAAAACAAATAAAAAATTAACTTAACCTATCAGCCGTCAGGCCGCTTGAAATCGTCTGCATCTTCCTCACAAAATCTGACCCACACTTCGTGATTATCATTTGCCGCATTTTCATATGTCGGCGATCCTCACAGCCATGACAGTACCATCCATTTTGTGTCAGAAGCACCAATAATTTCAGGAGCTGTTTTCCTCGTGGTTTTGGTATTTTTCCTCTCTTTGTCGAAAAGTTCCTTTGTCACTGGGGTACCCCTGTAATTGATAGTTCTCTTTCTTATTGTTAGCGTTTTCACATCAGCATCAGCTCGTGAAATGAAGTGCTTTTCAGTTGAGACAGTGGCATATCATCTTCGTCATCCGACTCAGAAAACCCATAAGCCATTCTCTGAGATGATGCAGGAGTTGATGGTATGATCAAGTTAGTTGGCTGGATGTCTTCTTGGTAGGCAGTATCAGGTATCGGCTGCACTGGGGCTGGATCTTCTGACAATAGGGTTGGAGTGGAGGTGTTTACGGAATAGCTTCGATATTAATTGGATACAAACCAGTTACTGTAAAGCCACTTATAATTTTGCTGTGCTTCAAGCATTTCGAACAGCCATTCGATATAATGACATTAAACCAGGCCTTAGTGAGCTTCTTGTCTCGATTTTGATCCAAGATTTGTTGGACACCGAATCGCAGTGGTGCTCAAATGAACGATACGCTACTTTTTCGAGGGTGTGGTGTTCATGCGTGGTGTTTGACGGTACAAAGATACGTCCAGTGAATCCGCGCAGTTGACAGTGGTCAGGTCCAAAGGAAAGGCTGCCCCATCAAAAGGCATCTTCCAATGCTAGGTGCTTCAGAAACACCTTGAAAAGTTAATTAGTCATGTAGCCCTTCGATGATTTTTCTACCAACGTTCCCGGCAGCAAATTGTCGAACAGCTCCTGCTTCAGACGTTAACCTTTGAACAGGAGCATGGATGGTGTAGCAGTACCCAGAGCATTTACACATCATGCAAGGGTCACTCTTTCTGCGTGTTCTGAAGCCTGTAAATACAATCGTTTAGCACATTTCTGAGTCAAAACAGTTTGTTGATGGTGGATAGTCAGACGGCAACCCTTTTCCTTCATGTTATAAATCCTTTCAGGATGATTGTGGAGATTCAGATCATCATACAGATGCCTTACTTTTGCATAATAATCATCAACAATTAACTTGAAATTCATGAACTGAGCAGAGTTTCTCTTCATAAACACTTTAAACCAGTCTTTGACTGCTAGTTTGGTGGTTTCGTTGAAATTATGGTTGATATTATTCTGTTCACAAAATTTGTACACCAAGTGAAGTAGAATTCTTGGTATTACAGGAAGTCCTATTTCAGAAAACCTGATTGTCCTTCTCACATCAACTTCCTGTTCTTCATTCAGGATGATTTATCGACCCAGACGTTTTTCAGACTGCCACTCTGTAGATGGAACCTTGTACATCTCTGAAGCTTTATACATACTCAGCACATACTTCTAGAACAGCCAACACGGCCTTTTTTTTCTTTTTTTTTTCAGACCATAAAGCCCGTTGGGAGGCACTTTTGGCCTTAGATGCTAAAAACAAACCAAAAGAAACAAAATAAATCATAAGAATAATTCAGTATTTTATTTAAAACTTATAAAAATGGTCTTTATAAAAATAAAAAAAAATAGGAGGATAATAAGGCCTATGGCAAATTTGATAGGGTTTATTATCCGCCAGCTACATAAGTAGGCTAAGTAAAAAAAAATTATATATTCAACTACAATATTGAATTCAAGTCTAAAAGTTTAAAAATACAGCGAGTTTTCAGTTAAATAGAGCTAAGGATTAATATTTAACTGCAAAATTACCTAAAATATTACCGTGCCTTCCAACGGATTTTTATTATTCGTGCGACGCGGCCGCTTCCCACGAAATCAGGCTTGATATTGTTGGCGGAGAGCGCGGAACCCAACCTTTGTGACCACGAGGCGACTCCACGAAGCATACCTTGGTGTCGATTAAAAGCGAACGCCAATTTTAATTTGCCGCGCATGCACCTCAGTCGTGACTATCCTAACCTCACTTTTAACGTGTATAGGAGGCCTACAGTTTTACGTGGAATCCGAGCCACGGAGCGTCCTAGCGCACTTCACATGAACAAAGCAAAGCTTTGCCAGGATCAGTTTTCAGGTTGCAGAAATTCCAGCCGAAAACCAGTCTTCGAACGCACCTTAACCATCTGAACTACCAGATCGCTCCAAGTTGTCAGTAACACAAGTATACACATTCTGCCAACCGAAATCACTCGCCCAGGACAAATTCAGTCTTTGAAAATATGTTGGAAATCGAAGATATCAATGAGTCGCTGATGTTCAAAATCAGAGCCAGGAAAGAAAAACGACTAAAAATAAGCTATCATCCTACAAGAATAAATCAAATCATACAGAAACAATTCTTGGAAAAATAGTGGTAAGTCTAGTGAATGTTTACTGATAAAAAGTTTTAAAAAAAGTTATGAGATCCTGTTCGTCAGCCAAGTTTACACCCTACAGTATCTATTTTCTTCACTTTCTGAAAGAAAGTGGTTTCTCCTGGTGTTGTGTATCGTCTACCTTTTTTTTAAAAAAAAATTAAGGTGCTATAGATGCTATATTTTAGTAAACTAGTAAGTAGCTTATTGTTTTGTTTTATCTGTCCTACAAAAACATAAAATCCAAGATTTATTTCTATCTTCGTCTTTTATTTTTTACATAAACATTATGCCTCTCATTTTGATAAAAGTTAATACTTGTTTAATGGTCAAGTCACCGGATGTTGTTATTTTATATAAGAAAAAATCCATAACATCGAAAGAAACCTTCTGTTATAACAAATAAAGTGAATACTCACTGCATGGTGTGAGCTTCACTCAGAACAAGATCCTATACATTTTATCAGTACATACCCACTTGACCGTATTTTTAGAAGAATTGTTTCTGTGTTATGAAAATAGATTGGAGATCAATAAGCAAGCAGAAAATGTGCTATAATTAAATTTTAATTATTTCAGCTAAGACACAATCATGTAAGACACTATTCCATGTTCGTTACAGTGAAAAATTACATTACGCTGCAAACATTTCATTATAGGCCAAAATATACCTGTTCGTCAAAAACTGCCCTCAGAGCCTCGAACCAAACGCCTTGTATCTACCGCGACTTTTTCTATGACGCGGAATGATCTGATTCCCTGTCGAGCTATGTCAAAACGACGTCCTGTTACTCCTCCTTGTCCCTATGTTCTTGTGTGTGGCTAAGAATACGATGTATGCCCTCCTCTTCATCCCCATGGCACTAGGCCGGGAGAGGTTTGACACACCGAAGCAGAATAAAAAGATTTAGGAACCTTTCTTGGCTACGGATAACATTGACTGCGGCCGCTAAAGAAGGGGACATTTTTATCGGTCCCTAATAAATTCCTTCAAGTGTATTTGTAGGACATGCATATTGTTTGTAATAGTCTGCGTTTAGCGAATAAATGGGAGGCAGTTTCATCTCACTGCATTATTTAATACGCTACTGTAAGTCAACACTTGAGATAAATGCAGGAATACTCAGGAAGAATATTTACTTGTTCGGTGCATATAATGGCAACAATATTTATGTTGCTATAACGTAGATTAACAGAAAGTGTGCGTTGTATGTAATTAATCGATTGTAGTAATTGTTATATCGTATCACTCGAGTGCAAATACAATTCAAGCAAATATATGCATGACATACTTATTTAAACGACGCAGAAAGGCACATATTAATTACGAATAATATCACGTAACAAACTCATACAATTTTTTTTTAAAGAAAGTTTGGGTATTGCGGATTATCGGAAATGAATTTATTGGAGCCGAGAAAGAACTGTTCACGAGAAATGTAAAGGAAATAGCCTGGTCTTTATAAAGGAACCACCCGGCATTCACCTGTAGTGACTTCAGGAAAGCCGAAATCTACATGGCCGAACGGGTATCTTTTGTAAACTCCTTTATAAACGGTTCAAGGTATTCTTTGATTATTATTCAACTAAGAGCGAATGCAGAATTCAGTAGTTACAATAAGACAGTTAATAAAACTAGACACTTGACAAGCGTTTTAACAAGACCCTGTTTCGGCGTCTAGACACAGTTTCACGACATATGCGGCACTGTGGGAAGATGAGCATTCCATGTAACTAAGTTAGCTAAGGTAGACTTTGGAAGAAAATGACATAATATCAACACCACATCGTAAGAAATGACGATATTATTGTTTCCTGGTGATAGTAGAGATGTGTCTCGTCCAAGCAGGAGTCGGAGAGTGTTGATTAGATGGTAGAGGTTAAAGACTGCAGCTAACTAGTTACCTTATTCACTACGAGAGAGCCCTTTTACTCCTGCGGTACTCGATTGCTATAGTCAAAAAGACAAACCTATGCTAAAACAGGATAGCAACTGTCTTCTTAATTTAAGCTGAACTATGATTGCCTTATTCTGTTAGCGAAAAGTGTATCTTATGGGGAAAATGTGACAAATTCAGAAATTTTCCTACATGATTTCCGTAATGGTCGAAGCACCAAGGCGACTGGCTACAAACTGGCAATCTCGACCTTTTTGTGAATATTCAGCCATCGTTAAGTGTTTGTATTACTTGCTACCATATACCATAGGGAGAATAACACAATACTTAATTATAACCATCCATGGTAACGGTCAGTCTCGAACCGGTTGTGACGCTAATGACCTAGATGTCTACGCGCCCATAACCACTAATAGCATAATCAAGCCAGTTGTGCTTGCATTATCCAATACTCTGCCGAGGCCGGATAGTGTCCAGGATTTTTACTGTGATAAAGCCGAGAATATTTACTCAGACTGAAGGCTCTCTATATTCTCTGTTTCAATGAGCACTGGAGAAGGAATTCTTCGGATGCGGCTGAAGAATGGTAGTGTTCCTGTCGTTTCCAGTTTTGTTATTTGCCATGGAAAACAAATACGGAGCTCTGACACTCCTGCCATGAGGGCCTCAATGGCGTCTAATAGGAACCAACATACCACTACGCAGTTGGCGACGTGATATGAACTAGTGCATTTCATATCTGCTCGAAAGTCTTTAATGTACATAGTCATTTTTCGCTTAGCAACAAGTTTTTTTTTTTTTTTTTTACTTAATGCTTTACACCTCGTCATTAGAGGCGGTATGGGACGGGGGACAGGGAACTGGAAGGAACTCGGCTATGGCTTTTTGAAGGAAGCATCCCGGCATTCGCCTGGAGTGATTTGGGGAAAGCAACAAGTTGCCTGCCAGCAGTAAATACCTGATTATTTCAAGTTATGTGTCCGCCTAACAACTGAACGTAACAGATGCTGAACCAGCAGCACTCTCGTGGCTGTGGAGTGTGAGGCTAGGCGGTGGTCTCTGCGACACGAAACACCACTCCCGCCGAGGACCAGTCCGCCCAGGATTAAAACCTCGCCGGAACCATTAGAGTGCCCCAGAGTAATCACACCCGCGGATTCTTCTTCATTCGTTTAACTGGACAGCCACATGTTCTCCAAGCTTCACGATTAGTTAATGGACCGAACTTTCTTGATGCCGTAAGCCGGCTTAGCCTTTAACTGTCAGTGCAGTCAACATTTATACTGCGTGTTTAAATGATGACACAGTGGCTTTGTTTTATTGATAAGCATGTTTGCCTCGTGTTACGTTGTTAGTCTTGGTAGCACAGATGCTGTTCAATTCCTGATCTACATCATTTGTTTTCTGTATAAAAACATACATAGAGCTCACTGTGTCTTTGAAAAAATTTGGGTGTTGTTTATGCACATTAATTAACTTCATTTAGGCGAAAAACACCTCAACTTTACTGCCATCTGACTTCCTGTTTGTCCCTCAAGCAAAAGTGGAGTTTGAAGTTTGAAACAACCAACTTCCCTATGCATTATTTGTTTATTTTAGTAAATTTTTTCCTTTTTTGCTGCAACTTATACAGAATATTCTTCTGTATATTGCATAGTAATTATTATATTGCAACAAGAAAATTACTCTCATTTTCACATGCTTTATGATAAAGCAGGCAATACAAATGTTTCATTATAACCAATGCGGTTTTATAAATAATTATTTTTATTCAAAAATGTGTCAACCCATTGTTCCGTGACAGTAGGGATCTACGTTTAAGTTACGACTGCAATAGGTGAAAGTTAGTGGCCCTTTTTTTATTTTTTTGTGTGCAAAATACTTGTAATTGTATTTAATTTTTGGTGAGTGGTAATAATCTGCGTAGGTAATATTGATTCTTTTGAGAAGATATTACCGAGAGTGGTGGTGTAACGGTTAGCGTTCTTGCCTCGCATTCGGGAGGACGGCGGTTCGAATCCCCGTCCGGGCATCCAGATTTGGGTTTTCCATGATTTCCCAAATCACTCCAGGCAAATGTCGGGATGCTTCCTTCAAAAGGCCATGGGCAAATTCCTTCCCATTCTTTGCACCCCATCCTTTCCCGTCTCTAAAGACCTCGCTGTTAAGAGACGTTAAGCAGTTTAAAAAAAAGTTATTGCCACGATGGTTATATGGTAATTGTGCTCTACTGCACCGTTTTTATATTATACAAAGTTGTTGACTGTTAAGCATTAATCAATTTTTGAACATCTATCATAGGTCGTCTAACAATATTTGACGAAACATGGCGTTGAAAGAATGTGGAAATACATACGGGAGGATAAATAAGTTTTCATTATGACCACGAGACTAATTATAGACTATATATAACAAGATCTACCGACCTCAGAATAATTACTTATACTTACGTGGTCTGTCTTAAAATTTGGAGCTATCTGTAGCATTTTTTCTTCTTCGTTTGCTTCGATAGCAGGTAATCTGCATGACAAGAGAAGATATCCTCAGACTTTTTATTATCAGCATTAAGTAATAGAGACATCGAGAGGTAATTTGATCGGCATGCTTATTTACTGTTTACTGTACAAACTGTGGTTGCTAATCCGAAGCTAGCCTCTAGGTATTAACAATCTGCATTAAGAACAGACCAGATCACAGTGTATCTTAATAGTCGAAAATAAACGAATTTTTGTATTAGAAACTTTAAAAATCCTAACACAATTTTTTAAAGTACTTAAAACGCCAGTGTTCATTAGCTTATAACTATTTGTGCACTAATGAATACATATAAATATCCATATAAATCAGTTTAAAGGATTTTTAAATACTTACGCTCACAAATGCGTTTTGTAAATTATTCGTTCTTTATAAATTGTTCGTTATTTGTATAGATTTGTATTGTAGTACCTATAGAAATTTCTCCGAAACAATTCTATGGGATACAAAAAGTTTAAAACTCTGATTAATTATATAATGAAAACCTTATCATAAGTGGTTTCTAAATAATTTAAATGCAATTAAGTATTTAAACTACCTAGCTGATTCCTCATTGCATGAATTGATTTATATTCTCTCATTCATGTCACGTACGTTATCTCTGACGTTATCTATGAATCATCGGCCGAGAACATCGAAAAATTGTGTGGCTGGAACTTAAAATCCAATAAAATAACTTGCAAAGCTTCCAAGGATGTGTTCTACCAACTTACCGTCGCACGAAACGTAAGTAGTAACAGCATTAAGCATGAAAAAACTTGGCAGCTATAATAATAGTAATTTAAATGAACGACATGCTATTACTGAATAAAAGCAATCGTGTGTTGCGTGATACTAGAAAACTTGAACCCATGTTGCGTGCTTTCTTACAGGCTTAATTCAGTTTTTGACTCAGACTCCAACATAAAAAAAAGAGTTGCAGATCTGTTAAAATTTAGCTTTAATAGGGTATCTAAATTAACTAAAATTTATCTTCAACACTTGGAAAGATGTACTTTAAATTCTTTTTGAACAATGAAATATTGATACTGTTTGGAAATCGTTGTGGTTAAAATTACTTACTTTATTTGTGCCAAAAAAAGTTTATAATTGAGAGATTTGTAAATTATTATCCTAAACCTTTTCTAAACCCAGAAGCTTTTTTAAGCGTGGTATATTAGATTTTAAGAGGTTTTATTGGCATGAGTTCAAAATCAGCCGCATACGCTCCTGACGGTTTTTGGGTGATTTCGAGCATCAGTGTATTAAAAGTTTGGAAAGACTGCCATCTTTGCGAAGAAACAACGTATTTCACTAACAGATCCATATGAGACGCACCGAATACTTTTAGAGTGTTTACAAACAGAATGTCAAACGATTCCCACCTAAGAAAAGACACTACTTTCGAAACTCCGTGAAAGTCCTGTTAGGTTGCAGAGCTGTCACATCCTTTCCTTCTTCTGCTTCTTGTTTTTCTTAGTTTATTTCTTTCTTTTTCTTTAATCTGGTAAATGCTGGGACTAGAAAGGCTCAAACCTTTGCATCAATGCTACTTTAAATTTTTTTGCTGAGGATCATCGATAACTCTCATAAAAACGAACGATTGTGTATGTACAGATACAGGGCGTTCGCCGGAAAACGCTACCCTCCCAGTCTGTTGCCGTCGGCAACTTGCTCGGTCAGTCCCGCCAGCAGTTTCCGCCAACCGGCACCGTGAATCACCGCACTGTTTAACACCTCCGCTGCCCCAACAGTGCATTGCAGTGACCCTTACATTGTTAAGAACGGTTTCTTTGCATTGTAGATAGTTTGTGACTTCAGTCTCTTATTAATCAGTCTTGTGAATAAACGTTTCTTTGCGGTTTGGCTGGTTTGGGGCTTCATACTCTTATTAATCTGTACCGTGTTTGAGTGTGAGTAAAATTATGGTACGTTACAGTTTGCAACAAAGAATATTTCTCTACGATACATATGTGAAGAAGAAGTCGTTTAAAAAGTGTCGCAGTAAATTTCGTCGCGAATTTCCTGGCGCTTTACTGCCAGCTAAATCAACAATTCTGCGTCTGGTTAAAAAAGTAAGAGAAACGGGTTCATTTTTTAACAAAAAGAGACTGTCGGTCAACCGTATTCTCACAGAGGAGAAAATTAACGATATCGCTTTTCGACTAGAACAGTCACCCAAAAAATCATTAAGTCAGTTAGGGCAGCGTGTGTCTCGAAATATGTTCAGAAGATGTGAAATGTGCATTACACAAGAGGGTCAACACTTCCAGCATCTTTTATAAGGTAAGCTAATGAATTACGTCACATTTAAATGCTTAGCACACAAGTTTATGAAGTTTATGAAGCGTAATTATTATGAAATAGTCCGCGGCCGACGGTCGAACAATGCCGGGAACTGAGCGCTCGCTCGCCGGGAGCAGTTTCTTCCTTGTAGCGCTAACAGTGGGTTGCGTTTCCCGGCGAACGCCCTGTATAATCAAATTTTTCGCCTATGATCTGCCAACATATTATAAAGGACTGTTTGATTTTCATATAATCTGCAAAGTGAGGATTATTATTTCTATAAGGGTATATTCATTTGTGCATAAGTATTCAGTTCGATGTTAGTAATGCTACGCATAGCAGATTGTAGTATTGTTTGTTTTGTTGCATTCGGATTCATTTTTGGCTTGCTATGAAATATTTTCAACTTGGTTCTTTTAACGGCGTATCTTCACATACGAGAATGAAATTTACTTACGGATTCTTTACCGCTCGATGACACACTGAACAACGGCAACTCGACTTTTTCTCGTCCCTTCAGCGCGTTGTAAGAAGCCACTTTGTCTGTTACGCGGGGATTCCCTACTAGATCTTCAGAAGCTTTAGCTTTAACCGATGAACATCATTAGCAGCAGATATGATACGAATATTGATTCTATTAATGGCTACGGATGTCATTCTCTATGGATTCCGAATGCTGGGTAATCGATGTCCCAGTCTTAATGGTCGCAAGCCGCACGTGTTCATGTTGATGGAGGTGCAGCTTTTCGGTTCGAGGTTTGGCGGAAAGTGATTACACTGTGTAACGACGAATGCAATACCGTTTTCATAACGTTTGTTTCTCGTGGTATCTACTGGTAGAAATATGCAAAATATTTGCTTTAAATTATGTTTTTGAGCTGAATAGAGATGTTACTAGCTATAATGCAAATAGGTTTTATGATATTTATTAAAAAATAGGTACTCTAAGCACCATGATTTCGGTTCTTGTTTCAGCCCATTCACGTCGACATCATTGAAGCCGAAATCTAGACATCATTTTGCTATTTCAAAAATGTGGCGATTAAAGAAAACCTCTTGGTTCATCAGAAATGGCTAAGAGATGGAAGGAGTTCGCAATGTATGTTTGTATAAAGATAAATTCATTTACTGAGATTCAATGGAACGATTAAGCAGCTTAATGAAACAACTACAGAGGCAACTGAATGGTTGCAATCTGTCGACACCAATCTGTAGTAACATTTATGTCCTATCCCATCTACTGGAATTCAATGTAATAACTGTCTTTTATACTTGTGACATAGAAATTAATAAATGATTTATTCCTTCACTATCTTAAAATTTTGATTTTTTTGGTTATAAAATTATAAGAGTATAACTTGTCGCTGAATTTCGTTACAGTTGAAACGCTCCCCAAATAACGCACCTAGTGCTAGACCGAAATGTATTGTAGATTCACCATATTTGGTAGTATGATATTGATTCGAAGTCTTCTAGAGCACGGCTAACCTTGAATGCAGGACATTTCGGTTGATATCTGCTAGTGGTACAATACAAATTTCTTTATCGTACAGCGCTGTGTAGAAGTGACAACACAGACGTAAAGCGGAATCATATCCGTCCCTATCCCAGTCCGGACTGTCTACTCAATTACTTCGAAGTGATATTTACATTCGTCGTATCTGTTATGGGAAAGATGTATCAGACTAAACAATACAACATATAATACTCCCTTGGTGGCCGAATTGGAGGAAAAAAATACGAGTATATATATTATCTCAAATACTATGATATTTTCATAAGTAACTCTGATATTTATTTTGTACTAACTGATCGATGTAATTATGAATAAAAAATTATATAGCATTTCGTACAAGCTGGTCGCTTTAATAATGGAAATAACAAAAACAAAAATTGTGGGCAGCTACACACGCTTCTAGATCCTTTGACTATTACGTTGATAAGGTATAGAAATTTTTCTGTATTAGAGTAACAATCGTACGTACCACAAGACGACGCCGAACGACAGAGATTCTACGACTAGTTAAGTATCACGAAAGTTCGTCTATTACAACAAGGGAAATAAATATGACTGCAATTGGTGTAAACAAAAACCTCTTTTTTGGTTTATTTTACTAATCAAGATTATTTTTAACGCCAGAATTGTAGTAGATTTGCCTATTTTCGGGTTACCGATGGTTAAAAAAAGGTAAAGGAATATTTATTGGATTACGTAAATCTTTATTGAGTCTGAGAGTTGTGAGCCAAGACGACCCCAGCCGGTTCCCACTCGCCAGGCAGGAAAACACCCTCTTATCAGAGGGGCAGACTCTTCTTCAAGGATTACAGCTGAAGCGCTGTAGGTTTCTCTCTCGTAGCTTGCGAATTGTGTACGTTGCAGTTTTCCTTTCATACAGCACTTAGTGCCCGAGATTTCTGCCGTTACTGTAGTACAGATGAGAGCCAGTTAAGAGACGCTAAGGTATCCACGTGAAGCTGGCAGCCAATTATGGAGAGCCTCGCCCCCATCACTCAGTGTCTTAGCAGACGATCGACTCGGTTGTCACTTGCTAGACCAGTCGCTTGCAATCTTCGGCTCAAGAAAGATTTCCAATTTTAAGGTTACATTCACCGTCTAATATTCCAATGCTTTTGGACTAAAGACTTATAATAATACGATCAGTCACTCATTTCACTGGATATATCCTGCACTAAGTATATTATCGTAAAGCCTATGTTTTTACAAGAATGATAGTTTGTGTCGTACGATCAGTGATTTTAATCCTGTTGTATATTATGCAGTGTGCGTATATTTCATCAAGTGATGTAATACTGGATATGAGTGTTTATATTTCATAAAAACCATGTCATTTAATTAAGGATTAAAGATAGAAATCAACTATGAAGTGATTTATCCATTAAGTAACAAGCTCTTTACGCAGCGCTAGCTCAGAGAATATGTACTTAACTTTAACCTAGTATGCATATTTTTTTAAAAAAATGTGTTAGGTATATTAGCTCGCTTCAACAGTTTGACTTCTTCTCAACATAACGATGCACATGTCGGCCAAAACAAAGTTGGAAGCAGTCTGTTGAGAAAATCCACATTATGTTGCGTTTCAGTCAATGGAGGAGCAACAGGGTAGTCAACATGATACCAATATACAAGAAAAAGAAAAGATCTAAGAATTTAAAAATTAAAATCTAAGTGTCCGATTGATTATTATACTCTTCCGTGCTAATTTATTTCAAGTTATTACCAAACTGTGTCATCAGAAAAGTGTTACTATATCCCAGAATACGTAGCGAATAATTATTTGGGCTGCATTATCACATTTTGAGCGGAATGAATGATGTATTTGAACAACAAATAAGCAATCTCCTCCATCCGAACGGTCTACTTAACAATACGGCATAATTCAATTCGTGAACAATTAACTCAAAATAATGTTTTCAAAACCGCATAAATATTTCATGTTTCCATATCCTTTAACTCAGAGACGCAGCAACATCTCTGTGCAGACTCTAAGCTCCAGCTCTTCCTACCTGCCGCTGGTGACTGCCGCTCCAACACACCCCAACGCGTCCTCCACTGCAACACAGAAACAACACATCTAGTGTAAGCAACTGCGAAAAAATAATGACTGTAACTTTCTGTACCATAGGGGTTAGAGTACTGGATTGGCTCCGCGTATCGAAAGTCGCCGGTTTGAGTCCGGCAGACGACGTGGGTGTTTAAGTGTGGTGTGTGTTGGTGTCGTATCCGTCTTGTGTCGTCTATACTTATTGGTAACACTGTAGTGCAGAAACTGAAACACAGGAAGATTCATGATAATCACACTTGGGCGGTCTAAGGAGCCGAATGCCATTGGGGTGGAAAAAAACTGACAAAATATCATGTTTCCTTTGTGACTAACGGCGATAGATGATCATTGACGGATAAGCTAACAAAGTATAATGTAAATTCAAAGAATTTGTTGCCTACAAACTTTAAGCGAACTTTTCCAACTTCTTCAAAACCTCATATCACCGACTTTACAATAAAACACAAAGTTCAGTCCGAGAGTGGTGGGTGAGCAGTAACACTCTGGCCTTGCATTCGGGAGGACGCGCGTTTGAGTACCCATCCGGCCATCGAAATTTGGGTTTTCCGTGGTTTCCCTTAATCACTCCGGGCGAATGCCGAAATTGTTCCTTCATAAGACCAAAGCCGAATTCCTTCCCGTTCCTTTCCCCCATTCCCTTCCCACCTCTAATGATCTCCTCGTCAACGAGGCGTAAAGCCCAAAGAAAAAAAGTACAAAGAAGAAAAAAAGAAAAAAAAAGTTCAGCATGTCGTGAGAGGATTAAAGCAAACTGTCTCAACTAGAAGAGTAGCTGTAACCTCTTAATGCTTTGTAGATCGAAAGTTGGAGAAGTGGGTTAGCTTCTGATAAAAAAAAGGATCGCTTAATGTATCTAAGAGGGACTCAGTGAGTAGCAGGGCACAACAAGACCTCTTAATAATGATACTGAAAAAAAAACCTATAGAATATAGAACTTGAATGAGCGTAAAATACTAATTTATCCAAGAATATGGATACTATGACATTACAAGAAGATGCGGGTGAGAAATAATTAGAAATGGTATCGTATAAAGTTTTGGTACACGATCTTCAGCAGAAAGTTTTATGTATTCAGTCACATGTACAACACATAATTTTTCCTCCTTTCTTTGTTATACACTTTCCTCTCCTGTCTTTACGTTCAGTGGTACACTCATTCATTTCAATTACTGACAGCTTTACTTTCATTCTATTCTGGTTCTTTTTTTTTTTTTTTTTAAATGTTTGTATAATTTAAGGTCACAGGGCTCCTGCCGCTTCCCGTGGATTAACTTAGGCAACGCTCCATATTCCCATTTCAAACATCGGCATGAGAAAGGAGGTGACGCGGTGAAAACTAAGTAGCAGCCGTTCTTTATCTTCTCGAGATTGAAACTGATACTGATTGCATGGCAGACTGAGAGGGCCTGAAATGCCGATTTGGACGTTCATCTTCAAAGAAATCTGCTCAGTTCCATCGGGCATCAAATCATAGTCGTTCAGGCAATAGTCAGGTACCTCGTCGCCTGCAATTTTATTCGTGAAAATCAGATTTAAAGGTTAAATAAGTTTTCTCTTTTCTGTTTTGGGCCATTAAGTTTCTTTCGATCTCAGTGTCAGATTATGGTTTATATGACTGCTGGTTAAAATTATACGAGTTTTAGTCACTTGCTCGTAGAATGTGGGCGGTATTTTAATTATACATTAAGCAACTTCATTTTTTTTTTTTTTAAATAAATCAACTCCAAGAAAATTTTTCATGAATTTTGACAGAGAGTTACTAACAATAATGTTTCATAAAAAAATCGCCAAAATTGAAATGATATATCCCTGTTACTGATTAGACATGGTTATTGAAATTTTTTATTTAACACAATATTGATATTATAGTAATCAGGTTTTTGTAAATTGCTTTATGTGGTATTTACACAGTGTATAGAATTACACATTTTTAGTTATTTGTTCATTTAAATCCAGCCTTAGAACTCTTTCTTGATATTTTTTTGTGTAACCACTCCATCATAATTAAAAAAATGAAAGTCCAGAATTTTAGTATAGGAATGTGACGTTGTCGTGCATTGGAGTAATGATATAGATGAATTAATATCGCTGACTGCCAAACTTGTGTTCTCTCTTCCATATTGCTGCACGAATTTTTTCAACACCTAATCGCCTTAATACATTTCCTTAGCCATTAAAGCCACTGTAGTGACTTTTCTTTGTAAATACTTTCCTTACTGAAGAACGGATTCCACAATAAACTGCAAGTCCACCGACAACAAGAGCGAAAATTGGTTAGGGAAACTTCCATTGGAACATGTGCTGCATCCCATTTTAAATAGATTAAAAAAAAAAAACAGAACTAGCAATGTAGTTAGCAATTTTTCATAAAGTTGATATAATCAGTTTCATGAAATGTTTTTCTGACTTATTGAATCGTGCAAATGCTTCTTTTGAATTACGTTTTATGGACTTAAGTTTCGAAATTAAGTGTTTTTCTTTCACCATGAACTGGCCGTTATTACGCTTTGTTTGCTATATTTGTTAAGTCTTTATGATCTTGTATTGTGCTTGTTGTAAAAGGGTTTCGCGTGCAGTAGCCACTTTAATAAAAATTATAATAGAATATTATGCCAAAATCAAGTATTTTTATTAAAAATATATATACAGTTCTGATATGATTTAGCAAAAATGTTAATTTGATGGCGAGTAATCATAAAGTGTAAGAAGTCAATGATGAATGGATAGCACCTTTTTTTATTTGAAAGAGAATCATTGTGAGCTGTAAGGAATGAATTATGAATGCATAACACATTTTTACGAGAATCAGGATCTACGCGTAACGCGTTTATTGGGAAAACGTATTTTTTTTAGCCTTGCGGCTTGTCTGTGGCAAGGTTGTTACAGCCGAGAAAGGATTTGGGGAAGGAATGGAAAGAATTTCGGCTAAGGTATTTTGAAGGAACATCCCGACATTCGATCGGAGTGATTTCTGAAAACCAAAGAAATCTGGAACCTGGATGGTTGTACAGAGGATAAAAAAAAAAATATCTTCTCTAATGACAGGTTCCGACATTAGCTCTCTCCTCTAGGCTCGTTTGGGAAATGCAGGGAGCCAAATTTCACAAAGAGGAATGCTTGATACTCATTTTTATTCTAGGAAGTTATTCATTTTGTTTTTGCTATCTCGTCTAATAACATGACAATTTGTTGAGAGTGCGGTTTCTGTTTGAACGCGTCAAAGTTATGTGAAAGACGCCAACCTCCCTATTCCTGTTTTATATTCTACACTGCTTGCCAGCAACTTGCTCTTGTCTTCTCTAAGGCGAAGGCTGAAGCCGTCACCTGTTGCTTCAAGCGCTTGGTTTTCTTGTTTTCTTTTATAGCGCTGAAAGTGCGTCAACTTTCACCTACGTGGTTCTATAATACCAAATCGCTTTTACGTGACATTTACACAGAAATTCGATGTTCAAGAGCTTAGATTACGTAATTCGTGTTGTGGCGGTATTTTCCACTCAAGGAATAATTGCAGAAGTGGGAAAAAGATTCTGCAGTTGTGGTATGGAGTATAGTACCGATGAAAAAAAAGAAGAACCGGCCAGGTTGCTTAACGGAGCAATACCACACAAAAGAATATTGAAAACTCTGCAGTGCAAGAGATAAGTATGTAAAGTGACATCTTCAAGGTGTACCGAAACCGTGTGTTATAAAAACACGATGTTTTGACAGTTAGCACTGTCTTCAGGTGTGAATCAATTTTTACTGTTGCCAGCCGTCGAACTATACTTTACGACATAATAACGCGCTACGCCTGTGCAAATTTCATTGCAACCATACAGCGGTATACTTTACCTTCTTTAATAAGTGAGTGCCTCACCCGATATCTGAGAGAAGGTAGTTACTATGGAACGTGTTAACCTTTCATAGCAATATCCCAGGGGAAATAACTGAGGTGGTTTCCTGTTGCCTTCCCCAGGAGTAAAAGCATTCGTGTTGTTGTATATGTGAACAGTGATGTTGATTGTGTGTTCAGTATAGTGTGTTGTGGACAGAAGATCAAAGAAGGGAGAGGATGAAATGTTGTGCTGGCACATTAGAGCTTATTTTTCCGAAGGATACCCAGAGGACTCCAAGTTAAAGGATCTTGTCTTACGACTTCATACGTACTGCGGAGTGGGTTGGAATTTAACCTAAGACTTCGGTACACAATTTGATTAGGAGAAATCGTGGACCGCCACATGTCCTATCTTGCTGAATGAAAATTTCTTCCCCCACCGGGAATCGAACCAACTTACCTCATGTCGAGCTCCAGACACTGTCTCAAAATTAGCTAGCTATCTGTGCTATGAGGCGGGATACTCCAGTTTATAAGACCTTAATCTCATCTTCGACTATTTCCCCAATTCTCCCAGTTTCATTAGAAGAAAAAATGTTGCATTTATGAACTGATTTGAATTGTTTCGATCATTAGGTTGTAGTAAACTAGACATGTTGCTGATAACATACCATCTCTCCGATCCTTCTCTAGCTTTCATCTTAAAAAAAAAAAAAAAAAAAAAATCTCTCCCATTTACAGCGTTTTCGACATTTCAAATCTTAATTTAGATGTAAAGAATACTCTTACGCTATAACTCCATCACATTAAAGTTATGAAACATGCTGTGTAAGTTTTGTAATGTTACTCTGTTATCTTTCTGTATATTAATTTAAGAAACTAATGAAAATTGAAAGAGAAAGACTTCATTCTTAAACGTATAAACAAGATATTTGTCTGAAATTATTATCAGATAGGCACCACAACAATACCTACTAAGATATTACACAGACGGAAAAAAAAATCCCAACACCAAGAAAAAATTATTGTAGAGTAATGAAATTTGGACAATGCATTTGTCAAGTTAACATGTTTAATTGATTAAATTTTCAAGATCACAGGTTAATTTAAGCTCAAGAAAATGCATTTCAAATGTGAAATACTGTTAAATTAATAGCCGGTGTAACCTCCAGAATTTTGAATGCAAGCCTGCAAACGTGAATGCATTGTGTCATACAGGTTTCGAATGTCACTTTGTGGTATGGAGTTCCATGCTTGTTGTACTTGTGCTGTCAATACTGGGACGGTCAGTGCTGGCTGTGGATGATGCTGGAGTTGTCGTCCAATGATATCCCATACGTGTTCAATTGGAGACAGATCTGGTGATCTCGCAGGCCAAGGTAACATGTCGACACTCTGTAGAGCACGTTGCGAGACAACAGCGGTATGAGGGCGAGCGTTATCCTGTTGAAAAACTCCCCCTTGAATGCTGTTCATGAATGGCAGCACTACAGGTTGAATTACCAGACTGACGTACAAATTTGCAGTCAGTGTGTTTGGTATAACCACAAGAGTGCTCCTGCTGTCATAGGAAATTGCTCCCCAGACCATGACTCCAGGTGTAGGTCCAGTGTGTCTAGGCCGCAGACAGTTTGGTTGCAGGCGTTCCCCTGGCCTCCTTCTGACCAACACTCGGCCATCACTGGCACCAAGGCAGAACCTGCTTTCATCAGAAAACACAACAGATCTCCAGTGTTGGTCAGAAGGAGGCCAGGGGAACGCCTGCAACCAAACTGTCTGCGGCCTAGACACACTGGACCTACACCTGGAGTCATGGTCTGGGGAGCAATTTCCTATGACAGCAGGAGCACTCTTGTGGTTATACCAAACACACTGACTGCAAATTTGTACGTCAGTCTGGTAATTCAACCTGTAGTGCTGCCATTCATGAACAGCATTCAAGGGGGAGTTTTTCAACAGGATAACGCTCGCCCTCATACCGCTGTTGTCTCGCAACGTGCTCTACAGAGTGTCGACATGTTACCTTGGCCTGCGAGATCACCAGATCTGTCTCCAATTGAACACGTATGGGATATCATTGGACGACAACTCCAGCATCATCCACAGCCAGCACTGACCGTCCCAGTATTGACAGCACAAGTACAACAAGCATGGAACTCCATACCACAAAGTGACATTCGAAACCTGTATGACACAATGCATTCACGTTTGCAGGCTTGCATTCAAAATTCTGGAGGTTACACCGGCTATTAATTTAACAGTATTTCACATTTGAAATGCATTTTCTTGAGCTTAAATTAACCTGTGATCTTGAAAATTTAATCAATTAAACATGTTAACTTGACAAATGCATTGTCCAAATTTCATTACTCTACAATAATTTTTTCTTGGTGTTGGGATTTTTTTTTCCGTCTGTGTATAATGTCACCCCTTCAGTACCGTCTTCAGCCAATCACGAGTGTATCTCATCAAAGAGGTGTCCTGAAGAATGGCGTTCCTGATATTCTGCAGCTGTGCAGGAAAATCGATAATGGCTGATAGTGAATGAGTCTGCAGTGAAATCTTGCGCCACAACTATTTTATTTGAGATATCTTTGGCCGCTGGTTTACTATTATAATCCATCAAAGTTTAGTAATGTTGCGCCTAGGCTACATTATGAAAGCTACTTTTAGTCTGGTAAATTGTCCAATCCTACTAAAAACCCCTACTACTGACTAATTCGTATTTCATTAATTTTATGATGTAAACGTTTCATGTTAGAAATAATTAGCTACTTGAGGAACCCTTCACCCACAAAAAATTCTTCCCCAGTCGATAATCACTTGTAATATCCTTTTGCCGAGCTCATACGTAACTTGTTCAGGAAACATGTAGCAGGACATTTGTTCTCCAATGCTTAGCAACGCAATGGGAAAGTTTATCGTACGCGAATACCACGTATCTGCTTTACCAAATCTAACGAGTATAATTGATACATGATAGACAAGGTGCTGGGAGCTTAGGTCATTTTTAAGTAGATTATTAAGCATGATTCTGGCAATTATTCTGGGTTTCTCTATGTCCTGAATTTTCAATACAGAAAAATCTAAGTTCCAACATTATTAACTACTAGAATTGGATTTTAATCATATGCTTGAACCAAAACCTCTCAACAGAGAGCATAAATCACGTCCTTATTTAGATATATTAAGTTTTCAAGATATTAGTTCTTTTTTATAATTAAATTGCGATTAAGCGCACGCTCCGGTGACAATTTCCCTACACAACAATCTTCTCCCTTTCCTGCACCCACCTACATTTTCCCTCAGCAAATTTTAGCTTTAATTTCTTTCAACGTTCTTGGTAAATTATTAAGCATATCTCTTGGTAACTTATTCCAATCCCTGACACACTTACAACAAAAAAAACTTTCTACACCCTTGTGCCTGAAATCGAGTGCCAGCTTGTAGTTTATGGTCATCTTTTCTCTTCCAAGTATTAGTTTTAATTCTTACACCAATATCTTTCCATGCGTCATCAGCAATATACGACTTGTACACTCCCATGATCCTCATCGGCCTTCTGTCTTCCAATAAATCTCATTACAGCTCTTTTATCATATCTGTTACTGACTGTATTCTGCGGTAATTTCCAGAAACAAATGTAGCAGCAATTTTTTGCACCTTCTCCAACTCCTGTATTTGAAACGCAAAATGTGGGCTCCATACTACGCTATCATATTCAAGCAATGGTCTGACCAAAGTTTTGTAATAAGCTTACATTTCAAGTCTTCAACAAGCAGTTCTTTCCCCACCTTTATCATCATAATCAACCTTTAGTTTTTATTTGTGTATCTAATAAGCTGACTCTTCTTTGCATTTATCTTCATCCTATGTTTCCCAACCCCTCTAGATATCCTGTCCAGACCACCCTGCAGCTGTTTACAGTCATCTACTGTTTTGATTCTTTTATATAGCATTATATCATCTGCAAACAATTTAATTTCTGATAGTAAACAAACAACACATCTATTCATTAGAATGGTCCCTATACACTACCCTGTGGCACTGCAATTCCATGCGTCATCAGCAATATACGACTTGTACACTCCCATGATCCTCTTCGGCCTTCTGTCTTCCAATAAATCTCATTACAGCTCTTTTATCACATCTGTTACTGACTGTATTCTGCGATAATTTCCAGAAACAAATCTAGCAGCCATTTTTTGCGCCTTCTTCAACTCCTGTATTTGATACGCAAAATGTGGGATCCATACTACGCTATCATATTCAAGCAATGGTCTGACCAAAGTTTTGTAACTCGGTTATTTACTTGTTTCGTACATCCCCTGATCACTCTCTCCAACAAGTGTAGAATTTTGAAACCTTTTCCTACTACCTGACCAATGTGTCCTGCCCAATTAAGCTTGTTATCAAATGTAATGCCAAGATATTTACATTACCCTGTGGCACTGCAATTTTTACTTCCACTTCTTTTGATATTGCATTTCCTACCTAAATTTCTGTTTTCTACCTTTCAAAAATTCTTCTACCCAGTAAATCACTTTCTCATCCACTGCAATAGTTTTTACCTTATGTACTAGGCTTTGTAAGATCTAGTACTACGGTATCAATTTGGCCTCCCTTTTCCATTTCATCTGAAATATCTTGCATATATCCCACCAACTGAGATTAGCATGAATATCCTTGCCTAAAACCATGTTGCCTTCTTGAAAACCACTTAAGCTCCTCACATATATCTCTGATGTGGTTGCATATCAATCTTTCCATTAATTTACCTACCACTGATGTCAGACTGATTGACCTGTAATTTTCTACTCTATTTCTCACCCCTCCTTTATGTACCGGAACTACTATCGCGTCTCTCCAGTCCTGTGGTAAGCAGCAAGAATCCAGACCAAATTTACATAATATTTCAAGATAAGATACAATGTCACATCCGGCTATCTTTAAGATATCTGTAATAATATTAGCCACACCAGCCCCGTCATGTTTTTTCATCTTTCTTATTTCCTTTATGAATTTCAAATTTTTTGGTCTGTTCATTTCTAATTGTGTGGTTAAGCTCGTTCTTCGAGTTAGACCCTACCGTTTCTGATTCATTGTGCCTAATGCTCTCACTAAATCAGTTATTTAAAATTTCTGCCTTTTTAAAATCCTTAGTAACCTTTTCTCCATCCTTGTCTATAAGCGTTTTAACACCATCCCTTCCCCTCAGTTTTCTAACATAGCCATAGAAGCTTCTAGATGCGCTAGTCATTGGTCACCCTGCCCAGACAATACTCTCTTCATAAACCCATCTTTAGTCACCTTCTTAGCTATTATTAAGTCCTTGTTTAGTTGTTTTAAATATTCTCTACTACCCTGCTGACTCTTAACTCCGTTATATTCTCTTCTCACCAACCTGTTTACCCTTCTCACCTCCCTATTATAGTACACAAGTTCTCTACTTCTCTTTACTTTCTGTTTTGGAATAAATTTTTCTTCCCCTGTGTTATTATTTCCTTGAATTCTTCCCCCCCTTAACTCTACTGCCTGCCTTCCATTTGCTGAAAAGTTCTCTGAAATATCTCTACAAATTAGAAATTTGTGTCTTTTTATGGTTGTACCTATTTCCCCCTTCAATTTTGGCTACTGGTTTACTGAATCCTCTAATAGCCATGAGAACTGCTTCATGATCACTTATTCCATCGGTTACTTGACACCACACAAGGTTATCATAGGGCTTTATTAGGAATATATCCAAAATATTTTTTGCCCTAGTGTTCTGCTCTACCACTTGTGTTAATCCTTCTTCCCTCATTAAGTTATTTGAAAAATCTCTGTTCCCTTGTGTTATTAATCTTATTTCCTACCCAGTTTACACCTGGTAAATTTAAATCCCCACCAATAATAACCATTCAATTCTCACCACTGAAATCTGAGTATGAATTTAATTTCTCCCCAAGAGCCTCATCTTCAACTGTCATTCTTCCACTGCGGTAAGCAGTCAACACCCTGTTTTTACTTTTTTATCACCCCAGAAATCTACCCCAAGCATCTCGTGGTCATGATCTATGAACACCAGTGAACTGCGGTTGTGTTTGTTAACTAGTATGAAAACACCTCCACCAATTGCTCCTCTATCTCTGCGATACACCCTATTACCATCGGGAAATTCCAGTGACAATGTGGTCAGGACTGGGCCGTTTTTTTTTAGGATAGGGGGTGGTGGTGAAGTGATGGAAATATATGATCAGAGTGATACTGATTGTAGATCCACGATGGGAAAAATCACAGATGTTAAAGAAATAGATGAAGTTGCTGAAACAATAACTGACTGGGGTATAACTGGGAAGGAGGAGGTTAATGCTGAAAACATAAAGCCATTAATTAGGGTGTTACTGGTGTACTGTAGAAGTATAATGAACAAAGTAATCGAATTTTCGAACTTAATGGAGATACACGAACCACAAGTAATAATTGGGGTGAAGAGTTGGTTAAAAGGAGAAAAACTAGACAGTGAGGTTTTTGCACTTCTAATGTATTTTGTGACGTCATAAACACGTTACTCCTGTCCACATGAATGTTAAATAATTTTAAGATTATTTTTTTATTTTATTCTTTACAACTCGCTGTATAGTTACAAGTGTATCTATCGATTTATAATGTAGTAATCGACAAATATTCTTTGTAATTATGTTCGTTTGGAATATTCTTATTGCACTATTTTTACTTCCATTAGTTTCTTTCGAGAAACTGAAGTTTCTTATTTAATAATATATATATAATTTATTAAATCGTCAGAAATGTTTTTTTATGGTTTATCCAAGAAAATTTTCGATAAAGAAAAAAATGACATTATTATTATCATGTTAAAAATTTAGAAATACAAACTAACTTTTTAAAATTACGCATGCCTACTGTTACAAAAAAAGTGATGGGAGATTTTACATGACTTTTAAAATTCAATTAAAGCAACTTACAATGAACTGTCTTCAGCTGTGAAAGATGGTCCCATCTTATGAAACATGGTTTACTTGACATATAGTTTTTTTTTCCTACTTGTTAGCTGCGAATAGTTTCTTGGGGTACTATGCAGAGGAAAAAATGATCAGTTTACAGTTTCAGGTAATTACGATCGATCTATTTGGTATAAATATATTCAACTGATATGCTAATATATTTTCTAATATATTTTCTATGACGTACGGAAAATGTTGTATAACTTTAATTTGTGGATGGAACGGAAACATTAGGCCTACACTAAAGAGAAGAAGTGCTGTTGCAAATATGGTGTATTCCCCACGGAGGGTGGAAATCAAGCTGCTTCTCGACATCTCTGTTTGCAATGTAGATTCCGCCCGCATCCCGCCCGTAAGCTAATGCAAGCAAGCGTCCGTGTGTCACATGCTGTTTATAGACAACCCAACAGCGTGGGGACATTAGTTTGTTTCACATGCGACAGCCAAAAGGTGACGGACACAGTTCAAGATACCTTGCCTATTGAAAAACTGTACTCGGGAAAGTTCTTGTTCTATATTTAACAGAATGTCGTCCTGTTACATCCTATTTCTATAATGATGGTAGGAGCTAAAAAAGTTGATGAAGAGTATGGTAATTTTATTATATACCTTTTTTTACGCTTTTTCTATCGTGTAAACATACATTGTGCTACAATACATCTCAAACTCTTCTGAGACAAAGTAAACAGTGTTTTTCGTAACCCTGTTCCGCAATTAACAAAAAAATGTGTATGTAGATACTTGGAAGTTTAAAAAAAAAACCAAGAAGAATTTAAAAAAGAAAAAAAAAAAAACAAATGCCGTCGTGTAGCAGCATTATAGCTTAGTGATAGAACATCTGTTCTGAAAAGTGAATGCTCCAGTGTCGATTCCCGCCATTAGCATTGGTTGTATAGCATCTACCATGCTCTGTTCATATGGACTACGTCAGGATTCCGCGTTATAGTCGAGATCACTGCGGAAGGCAATTGTTCATTATATCTCTGACAGTGGCATAATACACCTCTTTCTGGAGGATTCAGAGATATAAAATAGTAAAATTCCTAGGAAATATCGCATTAGAAATTAAACAGTAGGTATGGTTGGTTATAGTCTGGAAGTCCCCATGTTACTGGCACTGAATTCTGTATTACAGAATAATTATGAAGAAATCACTTGTACTAAAGGTTTTTTTTCCCCCTCCTCTGAGCCAAAGTTTAGAAGTGTATAGATCTGTTTTAACAACATCATTACTCTCGGCGTATTATGAGAAAAGTTTGGAAGCGAGGCAATAATTTTAAATTGTCTGGTATCTACAAATATTTGTTTAGCTGGATTCAGCTTTCTGTGACAAAGACTTCTGCCTAAAAATTTGGAGAAGAATATTGTTGTCTTAAATAAATCTATTTTGATTGATAATATGATAGTCGGTATCAGAAATGAAGAGACATATTTGATACAGAATGGCAGTTGCTAATTATTTCAATGCCATCACATTATAAAACAACATCTATAAAGGTTTCTGAAAATAAAAAGAATGAAAATAATATAATTTCAATGAGTATTTGTCACGTACGCAAGCATAACTGCCGTCATAATTTTCAAAGAGAAAAAAATGTGATCTTCATCTAGCAATGTTAAAATTCATTTCTTGAATGGCGACAAAACTGTTTGGTTATGATCTCCTCTAAGTCGTTACTACCCTTTGCATTTAACATCCGGCAAGCTGATTTTATTTCCGTAGTTATTAGTAAAAGTGACATTTCCGGTTTCGAGGAATAAAAAAGTGGAATCAATTATCTACATTAGTACCATAAATCATTACTCAAAACTTTTTTAAAAATAGGCAAAAGTAAACAACAATAAAGAGTTATTTCTCATACTCATAATTCAGTAAAGACATTCTAATTACATTTGTTCATTGTTTTCTTTTAAATGTGTCTTCTAAGAATACGTTTGGTATCATGACGTAAATTACTTGCAATTCTGCAATATTTAATGTGTTTTACGACATAAAATGTCTGTATCAATGATGTCCGAGTGGAGGCCCAGACCTTACTTACCCTTTTGTTGTCTCTGAACATCAGCCACCCGTCTACGATTGTCTGGTGCTGCCCCCCAGGTGGTTCTGGCGGCAAGTTGTATTTCAGCAAGGATTTCACCAAATCACTCTCGCAACGCTTCGGACAAGAACATGCGATCTCAGTCATTGCAACCGTATTATGTCACCTCATCATTCCTGAAGATGTGTCATATGTTACTGAGATGGCAAATGAAAGTCAGAGCGGCCAACAGTTGTATATTTAAAATACCGTCATACTGTTGTACACAAGTGCACAAAATTTACAGAATTCACGTTGCAAGCTAATCGCGTTGCACAGTGCTTTGGCACCGTCGCCTTCGCAGGCGGCTGTTTGGTTCGCGTCGCGGATGTCTACTGACGGAGGCGTCGCGGGACATTCGGGCGCCACGTTCACAGCCGGCGACTGCAGCGCCAAACGCGGTGGCACACCGTCACCTGTCGTCTCGTTTCTTAATACCAAGAGATATACCTTCCTGCATGATAAATATTGTCATTGAGGAACAATATATGCTTTAAACTCTCCCTGACTTCTGTCAGTCGCATTGGGTGGAAATATCAACTTCCTGTTAATGCAGATTTTTTACAAATCGCAACATCAGTGCGGAAAACAAAGTAGTTTCGCTCTGTATTGTTGAGGTATAAGACTTGAAGTAATAGTTTTCAGATTTTTTGATAATTTTTCAGGTTACCTGTCCTAAGGGAAATGGATCCCTTTTTAGCTAACCCAGAACTGAATATCATAAATAAAATTATGTAAATTCATGTTTTAGGTGGTCCAATTCACATTCTTGTTCAACACTCACTAGCATTATTTTGTGCCACTTACTAGCTGATTCACCAGTTACACATCAATATCACTCAAATTTTAGCTAATATTTTAGTTATTAACTTAATTTAATTAATACGTGTGATAAGTGTTGTAAACAGAAAATTACGTAAAGTGTAAATTATGTACCGTATTAGCACCTGGTATATTAGAAGAAAGGGGTCGACAGACCTAATCTTTCCAGGTTAAATAAACCTTTAAATAAATAAATAGGGTCGATTTTTTATATTCCAACGGGTAGAATAGCATTCTTCAGAGCTGTTCACATATAGGGCTCATATATATATATATATATATATTATTATTATTATTATCTGCTATTGGACCCTGTCGGATCACGCAAAGCCTTAAAGATTCAGTTTATATATATATATATTCTTTCACCGGAAAATGAGGAGTGACCATCAATCAAAATTTTTATTTTTAAACCATTCACATCCGGTCTATCTCGAAAACGCTATTACATTCAAACTTGTAACTTCTCTCCAATATAGACTACATTTTTTTTTTTTTTTTTTTTTTTTTTTTTTTTTTTTTGATACAAAGAATACTAAAACTAATTACATGTAATTTAGTTCTTAAGTTTCGAGTAAAACAATCAAACATTTTTATTTTGCAGTTAATTTGTAATATATTAATACTAATTTATAGAAAATGTCCTTAGTTGAGAGTGTAGTGCATCTTAACGAAAGATGCAGGCAGCAATAAATTTTATTCAAATTGAACAATTGCATTAGCGGTTCTGGCGGATTGGTGGTGAACGGAGTGGAAATGAGTACATAATATCTAAAGATTAATAATTGATCCAAGCAACTGCCGTATGAGGGAGTTACCTCATGTATACATGTTATTAGACTAAGGAACCGCAGTTGCGTGGGGCTACACTTTTATTGTATTATTGAGATGACAAGATTGGTGACAGCATGAAGGTACTTCTTTTACAACATTTCAGTGTCACATTAGATTATTCTTCATTAATTGCTGCCAAATATGACAATAAAATTGAGTAACAGATGAATTATTCAAAAAAATTATGTGGCCAAACGATAGAACATGCATGTACTGAAATAATATCACTCAGTCATTGTAGTCACGGACAGAGCTCTACATCCTTGCCGTCAGATCTTTTTGTTATTAGTGTCTCTACTTATTCGAAACAGTCTTGCACCTCTTCCAATTTTGATAGATTTTCGATTTTCCATGCATGTGCTTATGTCATGGCCAAATAATGTAACCCGGTAGTCCTAAGGGTTGAGGAGAACCTACAGCCTAACGTGGAATCCTAACCAAGGAAGTGTTAAGGCGTACTTCACACAGCAAGTTGTGCCATAGATGAAGGTCGGTTTTAGGGCCTTTGAAAATCCCATCTGTGACCGGGATTCGAACCTGAGACCTTTCGATCTCTAGTTAGACGTCTTAAGCACTGAGACCGTTCATATTAATCATAAAACACGTAATAATATGATTAGAATACTTCAGCCTTTTCCTTACTCTGCAGTCAGTAGCTTCAACGGCATCAGAAATTAGCAAATTTACAATCATTTTAAGCCCAATAATATGAGCTGCTATTCTGCTTCCTCATTTTATGTGCTTCCTAGATCATTTACTTAATTCATGCGTGTTTTAAGGGACGTTTTTACCTTTTCGGTTCATTTTGTTTTCAACATTCTTGCGTACTATCGTCACGCTTTAGCTCATTTTGCGCAGGATTAGTAGCTGCTCTGAATTCGTACATTCGTGTTCATTTCCAACGGGAATTAGAAAATATCACAGTCAAGCAAAATTTTATCTTCGACATTTCATCAAATCTTCCTATTCAAAGTACACCAAAGTAAATCTACCCTATGTGTATTTCAGTACCTCACGGTACGTGGCAGGAAGGAATACGCACAAGTATCAGTATCTTATAGATCAGATTTGGTCTCTTTTGCATTGAAAACTAAATTCGTTGATGCGTGAAATATTTTTCTGCAGTGTTAATTGAAGATGGGTGTTCGCATATTTGTCAGTAAATACAATTGAATATTACGTCTCCCGGTCTGCAGGCAATCTCAGCTTAACCTCTGCACTAACTCAGTGATATGTTCGTAAGGGCTATACAAGTGGTCACAAACTCGATCGGCTCTTCTATGTGCTTATTCTATGCTAATAATAAATCCTTTGCATAGGATATACCATACAGACCAACAGATGATGAAGCACAAGAGTTTTAAGCGCTGTATCCTTTGTATACGTGTTATTTTAGTTACAAAACTTCAAAGCATTTTTAATGATTATTTCTGCGCTGTGAGTCAAAATAATCATACCATCCTTCTCAGAGTGCTACCTTAAATTTATAAGTTGCAATGAGGCATGAGTTTCTAAATTTAGGTTCTTCGTTTCGAAATACTGTTTTTTTTGTTTTGTTTTAAGTATAATATTTCTTATATATATATTCTAAAAACCAATTAGACACTACATTTTCGTAGAATCACCGTACATGATAACTATCTAATCTAAAATGAGGTAATGCCATGTTCAGTTGATAAATGTTGAAGCTGGAATTTAGTGGACTTATTAGCTTCAGCGAGGGTAACTCGTGTACACTTTAACAAGTGCATTACTGCCTCGTTGCGTGCCGTAGTAGTTCATTAAAATATTATCCTAAAATTGTAATTTCCGTGGATAACGTTTTATGCCCCGCTTGCAACATTAAATGTTTCCTCAGTAAGAAGAGAAAAAATATTCGTTTCATTGTATCAAGGTATAACTCGAAAGCCCCATACAGGAAAAGTTTATGGTTTAATAAGATCTGAGGCAAGGCGGAAAAGATATGCGTTGGATTGGATTTGGACAGGAAATTACGTCTAGAGCATATTATACTGAAATCTTTTAAGGTAATCTTTTCCATTAAAGAGAGCAGCTGCACGTAATTTATCGCTTATTTGAGTCTACGTTCATATACTGCTCAGAATTAATGTTTTCTTTTCCTTAATTTACTTCAAACCTATTATTTACGGGCGTTGGTTTAGTTCTTACTGCTGGTTTTTCTCTTTCTGTCAAGATTCTCTCATATTTTAAAGTTCATTAGTCTTCCACTTTATCACATTTTTCTGTTCGTACCAGAAATCCAGTTCGCATTTTTTTATTTTTTATTTTCAATTTGTTAATTCTCTGACATAATCGTCTTCTATCCTCCTTATAAAATATTCCTTTACCTGATCCTCCTATCAGTCATCAGTGCTCTTATACTATCTTTCACTCTTCCACTTCTCTCCGTCACTCTCTGCTTCCATTGCTTGGTCACTTCTATCCTCGTCATCGTCTCTTTTATCATAAATCTTTTCATCCTCTATGCTATGTGAAACTATTTTCTTATTAACTAATACCTCTTGATGATTCCTTTTATAATCTTCTCCCTCTGAATTCTTTACCGCATTCATTATTTCCTTTTCTTTTTCATTCTCTACATTTACTTGTATTATTTCTTCCCATTCTCCCACTATTTTCAGCGGTACCAAGGTCATCTCCTTTTACCTCTGTATCTGTTTTTCCCCGTTCGTATATTATTATCCGCTTCCATTTGCACTACAGTTTCTATTATATTTTCATTCTTCATCTCAGTTTGCGTCTTTATCTCATTTGTTCGCCTAACATAATCTACTCCTCCTTCTGTTTTCCATTCTAGTGCTGCTGCTACATCTTATATTGTTTTTTTTTCTCCATTATAATTCGCGATCTTTTATATTTTTTCTTTCTTTTCACTCTTCTCGAAGCATTTCCACCACTTTTATACTGTATATTATACATAATTATTAAATATTATATATTTTTTTGCTTCAATGTACGAAAAAATTACCAATATTTTAAATAAATTTGAAACCTGTTGGAAGTGACGACACACACAATTTGGTTATGAACAGTGGTATTAAAACCATGTTTTTCGAGAGAGTATGACAGGAAGTATTGTAATAACAGAGATTTTGCTTTAAAGATATCAAGATATTCACAAAAAATGCTCTTTACGTGTGCTGTCTTTCTGTGAAGCCAACCTCTCCTTCATGTAGTACACCTAGTTTGCATGAACCTAGCTCTGGCGACTGAAAGATTCCCAGTATAAGGAGTCGCCCACTGCTTGCCAACGGCCTCCAAAAGGAGAGCGGAAAATCGGAGAGTGGTCGAGAGCATCCTCTTGCCCTTGGGGTTGGAAACGGCCTCTAAAGGCGGGTAAATCAGAAATGATCAATGACATGGGGATTCTGAAAGCAACGGGAAGCTACTGCATTAAAGACACTAAGGGTATCCCGAAGCCATGTAATCCTCTCAAATTACATATAATATGATATCTTCTTCCTGGGTAAAATACTCCTGAGATATTTAATAGTCCCCCATTCAGATAGAAGTGACATATAGAAAGGTCAAACAGAATTTAGGAGAAATAAAGAGAAGTGGTATAAACATTAAAGATGCTCAGAAGATAGAGCTAACCGATGGAAGAAATACGTAGAAAAACTGTATGATGGTAATGATTTGAACAACAGTGTATTGGAAAAAGAATGTGATGTCGACATTGATGATTTAGGTGATCCTGTTTTGAGAACAGAATTTGATAGAGCTTTAAATGATTTGAAATCAAATGAGGCAGTTGGAATTGATGAGATTCCTGCAGAACTTCCATAGAAAGTAAGAGCTGACCAATGTGAAAATTATCATACTCTAAGTCTAACATCACATGCTTCAAAATTTCTGACCAGAATAATATTCAGATTAATGGAAAGTGTAGTAGAGGGGATAGTAGGTGAAGATCAGTTTGGGTTTAGGAAAAACCGTGGTACAAGAGAAGCGTTTCTGGCCTTAAAATTAGAATTTGAAGGCCGGATCAAGAAAAACAAAGATACTTTTATGGCGTTTGTCGATTTAGAAAAAACTTTACATAATGTTATTTGGGACAAGATGTTCAAAATTTTAAAGAAAGCTGGTCTAATATGCCGAGATTGAAGAATACTTTACAACCTTTACAAGATTCAAGTAGATATGACAAAAGTAGAGTATCATGAAAGACACGCATCAGTTAAAAAAGGTGTGAGACAAGGTAGTAGTTTACCCCCATAAATATTCAACTTGTATGTAGAAGAAGCAATAAAGATTTCAATGTGCCGTAGGGGTTCGAGGAAAAAAATCAGTATATTATGATTAGTTGGTGACATTGTCTTGTTAGCAGAACAGGTTGAGGATATTGAGAAGTTACTAAATATCATGAACAAAATACTGAAGGAGATTTTGGACCAAATATAAACCAAAGCAAGACAATAGTGATGAATTGTAGTAATATATATGATACCACTAATAATAGATTAAATATAAAAATAGGGTTGGATGCGATAGAAGAAGTTAGTGAATTTTGCTTCTTAGGAAGTAAGATTACAACCGATGGTCGAAGAAGGAATGATGTTAAAAGAAGAATAGCACTAGCAAAATGAAGCTTTATAAAAAACAGAAATCTTTTAGTTTCAAATATTAAGCCAGGACACAGAAAGAATTATTTAAAATTCTATGTGTGGAGCACATTACTTTATGGCAGCGAATATCAGAAAGAAGGAAAATTGAAGCATTTGAAATGTGGTGAAATGGAAGGATGCAGCAAATTAAGTGGGCAGATAAAGTACGAACGGGATTCACGGAAAAACTACTTATCGGATTTTGACTACCTTTTGTTTAATATGGTCTCACGGGTAATACAGTGTATGTCTCATTTTGTTGTAACGTAGAAAAAATGCGAAATTCAAAAAGTTCCCGTTAGTTTGTCACTGAAAGCATTGCACGCAAAAGCTACTGGTCGGATTCTGATGCGATTTCGATTAGTTTAAAGCTCATGGCCCCACGGCTAAAATAGGGTTTGAAGAGAGTGAGAAATTTAGGATAAATGTTTGTTGTAAGCGATTCACGGAAAAAACTACTGGTCGTATGTTGATAGGGTTTCGATTAATGTGTAACATATAATCCCGCGGGTAAAAAAGAGCTTCATTTTGATGTGATGTCGAAAAAATAAGAAATTTTTCGTTGAACGCGAGTCATACATAACCTATTGATCCGATTTCTACAGGGATTTGGATTAATTTAGAGCCGGCAGTGACGTGGATTTAATAGGGTATATTCCATGTTGATGTGATGTCAGAAAACTGAGAAATCTACGAAATCATTTTTTTTTTTAAATTTATATTATCTTTTTGGTAGAACGTCAGTCACAAAAAAAAGAAAAAAAAGAAAAAAAAAGAAAAAAAAGAAAAAAAAAACTTGACAGAATTTGATGAGATTTTGAATACTGTACAGCCCATCGTTTCGCGGGCTAAAAAGGGTGATTTTGATAAAATGATAAACTTAGGTTTTTTTAACATTATTCACTCCAAATCTAGTCAGATTTGGATAAATTAATGTACATTCCGTGATGACGTGGATAAAATAGGGTATGTTTCATTCTGAAGCGATTTCGGAAAGCTGAGAACTTAACCAGATTCGTGTAAAGTTTTCATTGAACGCTGCTCACGTAAAAACCACTGATCTAATTTTTGACGGTGTTTCGATTAATATACAACCCGTGCTCCCATATGTAAAATAGCTAATGTTTCATTTGAATCTGACATCTAAATATGAGAAATTTATGAACGAGCTTGGTGGTGTAACGGTTAGCGTTTTGGCCTCGCATTTGGGAGGACAGCGGTTCGAATCCCCGTCCGGGCATCCAGATTTGGATTTTCCATGGTTTCCCAAATCACTCCAGGCAAATGCCGGGATGCTTCCTTCAAAAGGCCATGGCCGAATTCCTTCCCGTTCCTTGCACCCCATCCTTTCCCGTCTCTAAAAGACCTCGCTGTTAAAGAGACGTTAAGCAGTTAAAAAACCCAGAAATTTAGGACAATTTTTTGTTGAATACGATTCATAATTTTCTTGGAGTTTGGATTAATGTATAGCATGTGGTCCCGCGAGTAAAATACTATTTGTTTCATTTTGATGTGATATTGTGAACTTAATTAATTTAAAATAATTTTGCTATCAACAAGATTTACGAGAAATATACTGGATGTTTTTTGATTAATGTACAGCCCATGACTTCGCCGGTAAAATTGGGTGTGTTTCATTTTGAAGTATCGTCGGAAAGCGGATATATTAAAATAAAGGAGTAGAAAAATTCGTATCCATTTGAAGGTAAGTTACATCTTGCAGCAGAAATGTTTGTAATTATTTCAGGTCCAAAGCGGAATCGTATTATTTGAGTGAATGATGTAGTTTTTCACCATGGTTTAATAGATCAGTGTGTACATTAATAGTTCGCGCTTACGAAGTTGCGACTAACTGATAGTCAGAAAATATAACTATACACGGCGTTTAACAATATAAATACCGTGACAGTACATTACGTCAAAAAATTGCAGAAATTTGAAAGACAGAAGATGAACACAAGGAAGGAAGAGTATACATATTGTGAATCGGTTGTTTTAGTCAAAAAAAGTTAAAAGTTTATAAACAAAGAAAGAAAACACTTGAAAAATCTTAGAAGAGTACGCCAGGTTGAAGGATCAAAGAATAGGTAAATTAAGCCACAAGAAACTAAAAAAATTAAAGAAACTATAACAGAAAGATATGAAGAAGGCAATTCATTCGATACGGACACATAAAGATAGTGTGGCAGGAATTGTAGCAGAAACGAAAAGGAATATAGATTTTGTAATGATACAGTTTTTTTTTTCATTTATGTAAGTAAAGAAAATAGCCATTTTTTATAGATACTTCTGTGTCATTTTCAGATGATTTATTATTTCAGATTTGCTAAAATACCTTTGCATTTTTGCATCCATTGTTATAGAATTGGATAAAGGGGCAAGGATGGGATACCAGATTATGTTTCCTACCGCATACTTCCTGACAAATTCACACATTGGCTAATACTGTGCGCCGATATTCAAATGACACTCCCTCCACCTTATATAATACATTTTTCAAAGCAAAGCTAACCTATGTATAGAACAAGTACGTGGACACGTGAAAATAGTGTGGTTGATGATCTTATCTTTAAGAAGTTTTAATTAAATTTCCGTTGAAGGACCTGAAGTAGAAATTAATCTCCTCAACCGTGCTAGTCGCAAATAAACTTGCCCCCTCTTCATTGCATTGGGGGAAGTGAGTGCCAATGGTGACGCGGAAAGGGTAAAACCTTTATTGAACATTAACCGCGTATGGGGTAGTTAATCTCCTCCCGTGCAACCGCATAGGAAGCTAACTTACTAGTCGTAAGCCTAGTTGCGATTAAAATCTCTATCGTCGTTTAAGTTCGCTATAATTACGTGATTGAAATTGACGGAGATGTTGGAACATTTTGAACCAGGATGAAGGAAGAAACAGTAGCGATTTTTGGAAGTGCTCATAGTATTTTTACATTGAATAGAGCTAAGTAGCATAGTGACTGCGTGTGTAAGTTTCGTTTGCACTCAAGAATATGCGTCCTCTGAAAAGAATAAAGTTGCAGCTCTAATCAAATTTGATTGACGATCATCTAATAGATTTGTAGAGAAACGAATAGCCGTTGTCGGCTGCGTGGAAGATTTTTTTTTTTTAACTGTGTTGTGATTTTCATCGGAAAGGACACCTTGTTGCTGCCAAAAATCCTAGTGTGAATGTATTCACCAATCTGGCGACCGCATAATTAATAAAACTAAAACTTTCTTGTCGATTTGTAGAAAACAGATGTGATTTTATCCAAAGAAGTCTTATATTATCATTACCGTTAGATTGAATCATCATGTCATCTTACAATATGGAAATTAAAAATAGAATTTTGGATCTAGATGGCTGATGGACAGAAAGATATGGGGATTGAAATTCGGGAAGCGACACACGCTATTGATATTTTGGGTGAACTCGAAAATATCGATGTTAATTGCAAGAATTCTCAGAGACCAAAATCTGAATTAAAATCTTTCAGTGAGAAGTCACGTCACAGTTAATATGGCACAAGTTTCTTATCCACAATAGTCAATAAACATCTGTCGCTTTAATGTCTTTGAAACATGAAGATCTGATGTAAAAACGACACTTTTCACGGCGTTGTAAATAAATAAACTATTCTCGGGCTTTAATAAATCATTTAATTCTGTAAATAATAATAAATTTTCGAAAAAAATTAAAAGTGACAGTGTCATTTTCGTGTAGGCCGTTGTCGTTCTAATGTGTGATAGGCTATGATTATGGCTATTACTCATTAACTACTTAAGTTGATCATAGTATAAAAAGCTAAAAATGTATTCCTATAAATAATTTTGTTCAGTTTTGAAAGTAATCAAAGTACTGAACCGTTTGTGGTAAAAATAAATAGCACCTGCATTTGTATGTGCTGGTTCAATAGTAGAAAAAGAGTTTTGTGGCCCAACTTGCCGGTAAAAATATAAAATTTCATCGCTTAAATTATGTTAATTTTATGAAAACGATATTTGGATATTTTTAACAGTTTTGCATGGCAAGAAATGTACTAAAAATTTTGGTATTCTGTTATTTGATATGCGGATTAGACGAACATACGCTGAATTCTAATATACTAAACTTGTATGAGTTATTGAATAATGAAGCTAATCTACTGTAAGAGTTATGTGGTCAAGGAGTGAGTATATGTATTATTACTAGCATCTGAGCAAGTAAAAAATTACGTCGGTTGAATGCGTAGTTCTGGCAATTTATATCTTTGCAGTTGCCTAACTAAATCGAATAATTATGAAATATTTAAAGATTTAATGTTGTATACCTGGACGATTGCACAATCCTCTTGATAATTAATGCGTAGATTTAAGCGAAGTACATACCGTTATTTATAGTTGGTTTAAAAATTTAATTTAACTTGATATAGTACTAAACCATTACAAAAACATAAATTCTTACCTCGCTATGACAGCCACATCTATGGACAGAAAATATAACGAAAACGTCCATATCGATCGAACTTAAATAAATAAAGTCAATTAATAAATATTATGCGAATTTAAACGAAATGATAGTTTTCTTTGTTGTTGATTTTCAATTTTAATACATATTGAGCCATTACAGAAACATAAACACATACATAAAATTCTCAGCTCTCTAAGTGAGGGAGAGAAAAATATCTCTGCCCTTTGTTATCCTGCCAACGAAAACCGGGTGTGTGTGGTCTCAGCGTTACAGACATTAAGACACAATGCCTAAGCTGGCGTTTTACTAGTATTGATGGTGGTAATAACTAATTTTAAAATGAAATTAACTGGTAAATGGTGCTTGGTAAAAACAAAGAGTGATATAATGACTTTTAGTTCCTGTTTCTCCAAAAACGTATACAAAGCTGTGAATTGTAGTAATTGTTTCAGGTAATAAAGAAAATGAATAATATTAATAAATTAATTAAGCAATTGAGGAAAATGATCCGCAATATCCAGATATTACAATGAATAATATTTCAGTTAAATCAAAGAAATTTTAAGTTGCTTTTTAAATGTGTACATTCTTAAATTAGTATGAATCGAACCTAGCCTTCTTCCTGAAATAACTTTGACCTCTGAGTAACAAAGTTGAAAGCAAATTAGTGCCTACATTAAATATTCCATCCGTGAAGGAAAACTCTTTTTGGTGTCATGCGATTAATTCTTTCGACAGGAACGAAAAAAGTATCCAATCTCTCGACATCAAACGAAGAATACCAGGTTTCTTTAAGAAACGATAGGATGAGCTATTCCCGGTTGTTTGGTTGAGAAGAAAACTTTAATCCCTTCCCCTTTCCATTCCGTCAAGACTTTCAGTTATTTTTCCTTTTTCTCGCCCCTTTTATTTTCTTCCCTCTCGAGCTGGGCCTCTAGACTCCACAATTCCTCCCATTTTTTCCTTCGTTGCACTCCCTCTGCCCCGTTTTTAATGAAACAACCTTCGACATTCCACGTTGTCGCTCAGCTCTTCCGTCAGAATTAGATTGGCCACCGTAATGAGGCGGCGGCGTTTGCAGCTGGAACAACACTCCGCCCGTTCATTTCCGCGAGCAGTGGCTACCGGAAGCACCCCTCCTCCTTACTCAGAGATATGTCACAGTTTCAGCTCCGCTTATCCCAGTGTAAGTTCACCAGAGAGTAAAAGAATGAGATAAGAACGAATAAATTTCTTACTTCATGAGTATTATTAAAAATCAAATCATTCAATGGTAACTACTCACTCAGAACGTTGATTACGGTAAATGTTTCAGGATTAATTATATTGCAATTACTTGTTAATTGATATCTACGTTTCAAATTTTTTCGTTGCATCACGTCTACTTAAATAATGATGGAATGATGGATACGAGACGTTTTGCTTGTAGTTTTACTTTTCTAAAGCTGATTTGAATTTTTGTACTTGATTGAGCTAAAATCTCAAACTTTTTTCCCTCATTATGAACGTTACAATGAAAAACTGAGCTGGGATGAAAGGAGAAAAAAAAAGCCTGAGCTTCAAAACATTTTAGTAATTTAGTGTCTGTAATAGCCTTTCCAAATTATCATTGCATATAATTTAAGTTATATTTTCATCTAGCAGTAGATTCTTTGATAGTAAAAATTTGAAATAAGTTTAAAGAAACTTTATCAATGTGGATAATTTTTATTTCATCTCTCTCGAAAATAAGCTCTAGCGAGACCACTACATTTTTGCTGACATTAATCTGTCTCAACTTTCAACTGGCACCATTTCAGTTACAAAATTTATATTGTTGGAAAACTTAATTCACGTTGTGAAGATTAAATTATATTGGATGAGTCTCAAGCCCACACTGAAAATTGCGATTGTTTATTATTGTAGTGAAATTCATTCTTCAAATAATGTTTTCACAGTATTACGACTTTAGTCTGTCAGGAGCCAGTGACGAACGTTGTAGAATGACAATTGACTTTTACAGGTTGCAAGCTTTACTTGCATTCTTGGTTCTATGAACAACGCCTTACTGCGATTCAATAGTGGTCTTTTAAAATCATAGCATGCTGTTAATATTGTTTTAATGATTTGTAATTCACATTTAAAAAAATTGTTTATAATTGTTCTGAAAAATTGTGGAGCTACAATTCTTCATTAGTTTCGAGTTATTTCAGAATTTTGTACTAGAAAAATAAATTGTAATGTTTAATTTCAAATGATACTAGAGTTAACCAGATATTAAATAAAACTCAAGATATTAAATAAATATTTAAAATGTTACTTACTTACTTCCTTTTAGGGAGTTTTTTTTTTTTTTTTTACAATTTCACTCCTCCCAGCTGAAGACTGGGAGGCGGGCTGCTGGAGAGTCACAAAGACTCATTTCAGCCTACTATCTACGGGGAGGGAAGGGGGATGGAAGGTCGGCCGTGGCCTTGCAGGGTACCATCCCAGCATTCGCCTAAATTGACTGCGGGAAACCACGGAAAACCGCAGTCCGGATGGCCGGGCGGGATTTAACCCCCGCCCTCCCGAATCTCAGGTAGTAGTGCGAATTCGCACTACTCCAGAGTCGAAACAATTTAACTCCTTTAAATGTTCGGTACAGTCCGCGAGTGTTGTGATCAGTCATTCTCAAAGTATCTGAAAGAAGGTATCGATTGAATGGCTAATATCAATTTCAAGCTACGCTTACGTCCTTCTTCTTTAACTGGTTGTTGATGAGTTATTTGCGAAGATCCAGAAAGGTATTGTATGTTTGTTAGTTGGTTGGCTGCGAGGCGCATTTTCCCCTTACTGTATATGCAACTCCTGGCGACAAACAGAGCGACAGCTGCGTGGCCCCATAGTGGCACCCTCCCTGCTTCCCCAGCAGCGGCGGCTGATCACGCAGCATTCTGCGCCCTGATACACACAACGTAATGAGCCACCCACTTCCCTATCTGCACAACCCTTCCTGCCCTCTGCATTCCCCTTCTCGCTTTCTGACAGTTCTTTATGCTCGCCTGTACAACTTTCTAATCAAAATAGTTAGATACATCTTGTAAGAGTCAAGATTTCACAGCTGTTACGAGCTGGAGTAGTTGTAGTGATGATCATGTGAACGTATTTATGTTGCTGTTTCCATTTACATATACCACTTCACCTAAACGAATAACAATAGAACTGCAAGTGAACTTCACCGACTAACTAAGATCCACAGATTTTTGTAACAGATTTTTATAAACGTGGCAGAGTATTTAACTAGTTGAAAGCTTCTTGATTTTAGTCACTACATCCTGCAATAATTTTAATTGAATATGGCTTGGAGGGTTCGAAAAAAATTTCTGTTGCTGTAACAAATATTTAGACTTTCCACAGCCATTCCGAACTGTCAATTTTTTTGAACGCGCTGGTGCTTCGTATTATTTACGACTTGCTGCTCCATTAGCCCATTTATGAAATTCTCCAATGTTTAAAGCAAACTTATAACTTCCCCACCTAGAAATGATGCATGATCTTTGTTTTAATCCTTCCACACATTTTACTGTAGAAAATTGTATTCGCAAACATTGTATGCAGTTGTGTCTGGATGAAAAATCTTCTACTGGTTTACAAGAGAAGGCAGAAGAAGTCACCTTGTATCACACATGCAGAACACATTTAGTCTTTATTTGCAGCAGCTTCGGTGGAAAGAATTAGTCTATCAAAGTCATTACAACAAATAAGAACCTGCAGAGGACTGATTTTCATCGTTTTAGATCAATGCATTTAGTGGAAAACGTGTATCCACGATACATTATAATGCAGTACGTTTATGATACCCCGATTGCTGTCAGTAATATCTCATCGAGCGGAAGCTGTTACGAGCTGAGATACATGTCAATGGGGAACCAGGATAAATAAACGCAGGTTCTAGTTACTCTGTGACATGGTACCTCTTCCGTTGAGTGGCTTTAGGAGTTTGATGCTTACGGTGACCTATGTTCGTCTGTCATATTTTAACTGTGTTTTATAATCTGTGTCAACAGCAGCTTCCGGGTTCACCATCAATTTTCCGGTGTTTCATACAATCACCATGGCAATGCCGTTTAGTGCAAATTTTCGCCTTTTTGTGAAAATACTTTTCAACCTGTTGACTTTTAACCTAGCTGACTAGCCTCTCCGCAACTAGTTAACGTTTTTCTACACTAAAGTTAATTTTATTCAAACCGAGCCTTTACAGTGACCCGTTAATATTCTTCATGGCATCCTGATTTTGTTTTCCGATGGATTCCAGGAATCACTCCAGACGAATGTGGGGATGGTTCTTTCAGAGGGCTATGCTCTAACGACCCTAATGTTTACGGAAAGTACATCCCCTACAAACAAAAAATTAGGCTGATGTGTGGTAGAAATCGAACCAGACATACTCGTAATTTAATTTACTGTGTTCCAGCTCTTGTTTGGAGTATGACTGACTTATTTAATTTGCAGTCTGTCGGAGATCAATATTGTAATTTTTATTTCCTGTGTCGTAATTTATCCGAAACAACAAGACTGCACTAGAAATAATTCTCTCTTAATCTCACTTTTTTTCAGCAGGGCAATCTCCCTCCTGGATTTATAACTTCACCAGCATATTAAAAAGTTAATTATTTTTCTCACTATCCAAAGAATAGGACAAATTAAAACAATTGATTACAGGCTCACCATCTCTAAAGCAGGTTCATTTCAACTGAGATAACTGACACTTCTACTCGCCGCTATATGATTGTTGTTCATCATTCGCGAGCCTGTTAACGTTTAAGCGAATATGCCGAAAGAACAGCACATTCACACCTCGATTTAAGGCAACAGATGGGTTAGGCTGATTATTAAGGTCTCTGAAAAATTTGACGTTGGGCCAGTTAGTAAATTAGAAGCATATCCACAATTTTATCTAATTCTTCTCTGATAATTTACACTCATAATGTTTACTGCGTTAGTCCTCTTCATTATGTCTGTATTTTGTAACGTACGCTCGTCCTGCCATGCATTTGGAGTATTTGGTCTATAGAATAATTTTAATCTAACATGCTATAACCTCTCTTCTGAAACTGAACGTGGTAGGTGAGCGGTAACGCTACGGCCTCGCAGAAGGACGCGGGTTTGAATCCCAGTTCGACCATCCAGATTAGGCTTTTACATGGTTTCCCGAAACCATTCAATGTTCCTTCAAAAGGCCATGGCCGAATTCATTCCCGTTGCTTGACCTTGACGTCAACTAGGCGTAAAGCCATAAGAAAACAAATTTCCACTGAACACATTGTGCCGTGTAGATTGTTTGGCATTTATTTCATTCATTATTCCGAGAATTCATTAAATTTATGAAACTAGCGATACGTGATCGTACAGTAATTGCATTAATAAATATCATTTCTATCTATTAGATTGTAGTCAAGAGCAAAGAATAATAATAATGCCTAAACTTACCTTGAAGGTGAAAAATGGTATTGCGTTTCAAAAATAGAAGCTTTAAGGGACTAAAAACTTACTAGAAGTGTTAAAAGATAGATTGACTACGTTCAGTAAGATATAAAATATATCAGAGAGAACGTGTAATCATATTATTTTCATTTAAATAAAATGACCTAACCTATTTTCCTAAACTGGAGATGCGCCGGTGAGGTGGTGGTGTTGATCGACTGCGGCTCTTCCCCCCACCTCCCCCCCTCCTGAATGATGGCTGTGGCGCCTTGTCTCTTTTAATGAATTTCGCGGTCTCCTTCACCGCACGTTCTTCACGATTCTTTTGCCACCGTCGTTTGTATTCTACTTACGAACATCATTTGTTCCTCGGTGCGAACTCAGAGATCCTTTAAAAAAGAATTTCACCGAAATGAGGTGACACTTTTCAAAAACTGTTAAGGGCTTTTACTCTGATTCTGCGAGAAGTAATTGCTTACGTTATTAGCGGAAAATTAATAATTGACGGAATGCAAAACATTTTTACAGTTTTTTTTAACCCTTTTGCTATACAGAATACCTCCAAACAGAAACAAAGATGGACTTGTCAAAGCAGCATACGCATGAATACGTTCTAGGAAGAAAAGAGAAAATGAATTGTATTCTAGTCATAGCATCAAGCAGTTCGCAAGTGGCCATAATCTAAATAAAAAAGAAATAATACCTTCGTTTATTTCTTTGTATAGTTATTATTTGCACATGTCTCAGAGCTACGTGACTACCAGATGAACATTTTAATTTTTTTTTTTTCTTTCAATTTTTACAACCCTGGTCGATATAACAAACAAAAAAAACTAATAATAAATCATTCTCAGCTTATAACATTGATACAGAATGTACCATATAGTATAAAATGATCTGAATGGTGGGCTATCTCCAAGACAATATAGGACTTTAATTTCTGAAAAATCAGAAGTTGACTACGTTTTAAGAATTGAAATGACATTTTATGAGATTATGATCTTAATGAAATATATCTTGAAATATTTTTAACTGACACAGGTTTGCTGATAAGAAATAAAAACGAGAGTAGGAGTGTCTAAGATATCCTTAGAAGTTATTACTTTAACTGTAAAGGAAAGTATTCAAAAGCTCAATACTAGCTGTAAGCACGTGACCATGGTCACTATTTCTTCATGTGTTGGGATATGTCGTGCTTGGAGCATGATTAAAATCACTGTTGCCAACAATTCTACTTGGTAAGTAATTGCGATGAGACGGCTTGCAAGAACGCTACGTTAAAGGCACAACCACAAAAAAATCACAGTGAAGAAAATACAGCTACAGTGGAAACGCACAAAATATAAAAAGAAAAGAAACATAATATGTAAAAAAAATAGTTGATAGACTATAATTAAAAATCTGATAGATAAATAAAAATGGATTTAAATACAATTGAAAAAAGCACAAAATAACGTAATGACCCAACTAAAGTGAACAAGAACACAAACTAAAAAGCGAATAACACATAATAAGAAAACACAACCACAGTTTTGTATTTAAATGACCCAGCTACACAACGTACACAACGTAAAAAACAATTAATGAGTAGGAAAAAAACATCACCCCTTTTTACTTTTAATAGCCTCACGTATGATGTAACCTCACATCCGAAGTCCAATGCAAAAACCTAAATCTCAAAGGCCAAGCAGCGTATTCTTCGAAGGACACAATCTCCGCTCTCATTTTCAACCGGCTGAAATCACATGAGTGTAACAGCTGTTTATTTCTACCGAAAACGAAAGACGACAAATACCGAAACCTGGCGGTGACGTCAATCGCACTTTGCGGTGCTCCCACCAATCACTGTCTTGGTGAAAATGCTTGGCGTCAACAAGGGAATATGCCTTAAAACCGAAGCTGCCAATTCGGCTGTGCCAACGATGCGTAAAACTCATCGAAGGCAGCCGACCTTTAAAGCTCGTAAAAGATGGTGAAGAAGAAGAAACAAATATATTAAAAATTGTATGTATCAAAACATAACAATGGTTTGGTTATAAATTTGACGAAATCTCTCAGCCAAACCGTACTAGCTGAAGGGCAACCGGAGCCGACTGATACACGAACTCTGAGAAAACTGGTTGCCTGACTACTGTCCGAGGTGGGTAATATTAATCTAAGCTGAAAAATAGGCAGTCCACTCGTTTCATATCTAAATCGGTTCCGTTCAATAGAATAACATCAAAACGACATCCAAAATTTGAAATTTTTATTTATTTCAAGGAAGAAAGTTTTCGCAGTATGCAATGAAACGTAGTCCACTTATTTTCCAGGCGTTAGGGGTAAGGATTGCAATCCCGCGGGATTTTTGCGAGATTTACACCAATCCCCAGGGATACCGCGGGATTGGCGCCAACAATTTTTTAACGCATTTATTAAAAATATAATCATTTATAGCATTCATAAATTAAATAATAAACGTCTGTTAATTAAATTAATAAACCAATTTTAGTGTTAAATGATAAAAATTAACAGTTAACAATATTTTTAGAATGTTTTAATTATATTTCGAATTTTTACTTTTTTGTTATTAAATCTAAATCAATTTTTAAATAAATAATCAAAAAAGGAATATATTCAGCCTTAGGACTTATTATGTGCCTTTCAATACATCACAACAGTTTAAAAACATGGTATGCATAACGGCCAAGTGACCAGAGTTTGTTTAATTTTTTAAAATTTTATTAATTTTTTGTTCTAAATAAACGTTCTATAACACCGGAGAGAAATTATTCTATTTCACAAAGTGAAGAACAAGATCTCATAACTTTTGTCACTGCACAAGCATGAGACTTGGCTTACTTTTACAAGAATTATTTTTGTGGGATTCATTATAATGTCTCTTGATTTCTTGATTGATCATTGATTCATTGTTATTAAAAGACACAACTCACCAAGACGTAAACTGTCAAGAATTTCAGTTTTACTTTTTTAGAGTGGAAATTATTTTTTTTATGCAAGAAAGGAGAGTTTCTCGGCGTATCGCCGGATTGCGTTGTAAAAACACGAAATTTCACATGTGAGGAAGACGGTGTGTATGCGTTGAAGTATGGTGTTTTTACAACACAGTTTGGTGATACAGCCGTGAAGACTTCATCATAACTTTTTTTAGCTTTAGTCGAAATAATAATGAGTTGAAAGGAAACATGCTATTCACTCAAAAATAATGTGGTGTGGTGATTGACCAAATCATCCCAAGAGGGATTAATCGAAAGACAGAGTGGCACTTGTAAGCAGGCGGCTTTTTTTTTTTTTTACTTATGGCTTTACGCTTCGATGACGTCGAAGTCATTAGAGGCGGAATGAGTCTGGGAACAAGGAACGGGAAGGAATTCGGCCATGGCCTTTTGAAGGAAGCATCATGGCATTCGCCTGGAGTGATTTGGGGAAACCATGGAAAACCCAAATCTGTATGCCCGGACGGGGATTCGAACCGTTGTCCTCCCGATTGCGAGGCCAGAGTGCTAACCGCTCACCCAACCACGTTGAGGTGGCGGCCGAAACAATAATAAGTCAAAGGATATACAATTGCCTTTTGATAGCTGTTAAATAATTAGGTATGCGATCGTTAAAATTACGATAACATTAGTTTCACATCAACGAATAATCAAATTTTCAGCCGTGAGTAGACACAATTACTTTATCTGCAAATACAGAAAATGAGAATAATGAACCCGGAATAAAAAGTTTTAACTGTGTATAATGTGTGCGATACATAAAAAAAAATACTTATTATATAGTTAGAAAATCGCACTGAATACGCAACAGCTCAATTTGTAGAAATGTTGTACTCAAAACAAACGTAAGTTTTAATAAGTACATAAAAGTGGATCTATTTACTTACGAATGACGAAAGTAATTATTTGCTTACCAATCAATTAAAAACAGTTACAAACGTTCATAAGTCAATCTATTATGGCTATAGTAAAAATAATCACATTGTTAAGGTGGGTTAACTACTCCCTCCCTCAGGTGTAGCCATGAGGATAAAGATGAAAGTTGGGATACTATCAACGATACCTCAGAAACCGTTAATCTGAAAGGAAAAAGAGTACTGTTTATAGCTTTGCACGCAGGGTGAAAAGGAATCAGTTGTTGTTTACTTACTGTGGAGGGCACTGGCATTTGACAACTACAGATGAATAATTTCTCTTCATGTAGGAGTTTGCTCTGTCGCTTGTTGGTTTTTAATTAAGCTCTCTCTAGCCCTGTGGACGGGCCCGGCCGCTGGACTGTGCACTTTTGTGCATGCTGCACTCTATTGTGTGCTTGTTTGCCCGTGAGCAGTCGCTACGCGGTGATACCAGCGCCTCTATCGGCTAGCCAACACACCACTGTTCGAATCCGAATGCCCAAGTGTGCTGTGCTACAAGCGTCACTCACCACCGAATTTTCGCTTTTATGTGTGTCCGTTAAAAAAGTGGTGGTAAAACTACATTATATCTTTAAAGTTGAATGAAGAAATATTAATACAAAGGGAATCAAGTAAATGGATCATATTTCACAAAACTGAAATCAAACAAATATATGAAAGAAAGGCTTTTGTAGTAAATCTATTTTTTTTCATAATTTTCCTCGCTGTTTCTGAACAGTCATTTCTCGTTCCTGAGAAGTATATGTATTTTTTACCTCCGTAAAAT
>JARYHS010008074.1:261900606-262212451 GCA_031002005.1 Vandiemenella viatica
ACAGTATTCGTCAACATTAGTCTGAAAGATCAAGTCAATTTAAATAACTAAACTATTGATTTTGACTATTTGTAAGAGTATCATAACATCATCTGGAAAAGTATATCAACTGCAAACGGAGTGGGTTTTAAGAATTATAACCATGTATTTTCGTAAGACACTTATATTCGTCTGGTGAGTTCTTTTAAGGCTAATACCTTTTTTTTCCTTTATGTCTCTGCGCCTCGTCCACGTCTAGTCATCAGAGGTCGGAAAGGACTGGGCCAGTGAACGGGAAGGAATTGGAAAAGGCTTTTTTAAACGAGTGATATCGGCATTCACCTGGAGTGATTTAGAGAAACCATGTAAAACCCGAAATCTGGATGATCGGACGGGAATTCGAAGTTGGCTTCCTTGTGCCACTGCAGAAATAGAAAAATCCGCTTATGCCTCCACTATTTCGTATTCGAAACTGTAAAAATTACTTCTTTAATGATTTTTATGCATGCTTAAGGTATTCCAATGACTTTCATGGAAAAAAACTTTTATTCTTTTAGAAATATTTTGAATCATTTTACGAAGCAGAACAGAAATTCAAAGCAATTATTTCTTGCGTCTTGGTCAGTTAAAATAACCGTTTTGTATAAACAACACTGTTTCTCAACTCAAAGTTGCTTCGCAGCTGTGAGCGGTATGGTTGCTCAGTTGGTTAAGGGGCGTGATTCGAATCTCGGTTCCGGCTGGAAACTGACATTCACGTCTGGCAGAGTTTTGCTTTGTTCATGTGAAGTACTCTCTCTCTAAAGTTCCAACTAAGCTGTAGGTCCTCTTTCCTCGGTAGAATTATCGGGTTAGGGCTGCCACGACAGATGCGCATACACGACTAATCAAAACTCTGTCACGCGGCGGCCGAACAATTCTTCGGGATCTCTCGGCCAGCAATGCCATACGCAATTACATTTTTTCACAGTTGTATGGAATGATTAATACCGTAGAGACTAAGAATTATAACTGTCCATGTTTACTTATGATTGAAAGTAATCAAGTATAAACACGATAGCTTACAAAAAATTATTTAATTAGTAAGTGAAGAGAATGCATATTTAAGCACCTGTAACAATTTCTAATTTGAGATTAATAGTAAATGGATTTGAAACTGAGCCAATCGAACCCTTTCTTACTAGAAGTTCATGGACATAAAGCATTCGATTAGATGAAAGCATATTTATATACGACACAGTCTCGTCGTTCCTCCATACATAAAAGCTGAAATGATAGACTCTGAAGACCTTATGGCAAACTATTAAAACCATTGAAATGAGCATCAGTTTGTTTATTAAAATATATTTCCAACTTTTCTTACACATAAATATTTTCAAATCAAATTAAAAACATGGAATTATGTCGTTTGTTGATAGTTTCCGATTAAATATTTCATTTGCTGAGTAATGCGAACAATTCCAGTCATAATTTAGTCAAATATCCATAAACTAATCCGATAATTGTTCTGTAATACAGTGCTAGTCAAAATGATTGCAGTGATTTCAGAAAATTACTACAGATTTATTATTTGACATATACTTACAAGATTATACAGATATATAAACAAACTGTGAAAGTTTTTTTGAGTGTCTACAGATGTTTAATAAGTATACCTTTAGTGACTCTGCACTCATCAAGTCTACAATCGAGTTCTTCCTATACCAGATGCAGCATGGCTCTGTCAATGAGAGCAAATGCATTGATGATGCAAACCAGCAAGTCTGGCTGGTGGCACAAACACTGTGTCTTTTACGAACCCCCCCACCCTCCAAAAAAAAAAAAAAAAAAAAAAAAAAAAAAAAAAAAAAAAATCACGGAGGGTTAGGTCAGGGGAACGAAGAGGCCATGACATCAGCTGACGATCAGCATCCCCAGCACGACCAGTCAATCTGTTTGGAATCCTGGCGTTAAGGAAATTACGGAAAACTAGAGAAAAATGGGGTGGAGCACCGTCCTGCAGGAAAATGAAATCTTCACTGTCAGCTTCCAGAAGTGGCATGAGCCAATTCTGCAACATTTGCAGATAGATTTTACCTATGATCGTAACCTCATTAAAGAAAAAAGGCCCATAAGTTTCTTTCTTGAGATCGCACAAAACACGTTCACTTTGGGAGAGTCACGAACTTGCTGCACATAAGCATACGGATGCGACAGTGCTTGTAGCAACTGTAACCTGTAAGGCATCATACACCATCGCTTCTGCAGGATTCTCCAAATGGTCTTCTGTGGAATACTTAATTCCCTGCTCGCTCGAGGAGTAGACTTCAGTGGGCTATGAACGTAACTGGCGCGCACACGTTCAACGGTTTCTTCAGACACAGGATGCCGACCCATTGTTTTACCTTTACAAAGGCATCCCGTGGCTTCAAACTGTTAATACCAACGCCAAATGGTGTTAGCATGCGGGGGATCCTTGCCGAACATTGTTCTAAAGTGTCTCTGAATAGTTACCACAGACTGAGTCGAATGAAATTCGAGAACAACATACGCTTTCTCTCTTCCAGCCATCTTACTCTCTGGAGCTCTAGCTGCCACCGCAGGAAGCTTGCATTTAGTGCAATCGAAACTTGGAAAGCAACTTGTCTTATAACAGCAAACCCCATAATAGGACAGCCAAAAGAAAAATCGTGAATTCGTTGCATTCATTTTGACTAGCCCTGTATAAAAGATTAAAACACCCTGTTTATAAGTAAATCAGTGAAAATAATATGGAAAAACCATACAATAGACAGACCATGACAAAATGGTTTCTGAGAGATCAACTGAGACATCTTGATAAGCTGTTAAGTTTCAAACCTGGCGTTCACTCAGATTTTGTATTTCCATAATTTCCCGAAATCATTCCAGTCAATGGCCGAACTCTCTCACGTTCATTACTACAAATCCTTTCCTGGCTGTAATGACCTCGACGTTGACGAACCTTACAGCCTTAATAAAAGTACCTGCGAGTCAGCTGCAGGTATTGTACGTTGAATCTGGCGATAAAGGCCACTTTTCTGCACATTACGTATAGATATGGAAGGAACTGTGAAAGCTTAATACTTTTAATTTATTTAATGCGGCCAAAGTATGATAAACATGACTGCAAACCTTCAAAAAATACTCTAAACGTCGTGGAGTTTTGAAACAAAAGAGCCCCGTTACTGGAAAGTGGATGGATAGGTGTTTTCTTTTGTTCGTAAGGGTGTCAGGGATTGGAACAAATTACCAAGTGATGAATAATTTACCAAAAACGCTTAACGGTTTTAAAATTAAAATTTGTGTATGGGAAAAGTAAATGGGAGAGGGATTTAACACTCCAATTAAAAAATATTTTTTAAAAAATAAAAGGGGTAATTAGATTACTAGGAGAATTTTCGTTGTGGTAAAATTAATACGCATTTACTTCGCGTGTTGCGCTAGGTCTGGTTGATAGTTAACGAATTATTTAACCCCAAAAGGGGTTGTTTGCCATTGTTCACAATCAAGCACCAGCAAACAACTGCAGTAATTAATTTCGTGGGACGCGTGATGGCGTGACAAATGTATTGCAGCGACAGGAATGGCAAGCGTTCGACTGTAGTGTTCAATTACGGGCCAGCAGGCAACGCTGTTTTTCTGGGGACTATGTATCGGTCCCAGAGTAGCCACTTGTCACGCGCGGTGTCGCCTGCGCCTCCAGGGACGCTGCGTGCGCTCCCGACAAGGCGCCTTCACCAGGTAGGGAAAAAGTTAAGCCATCGTCCACGTCCCGAGGACAAACTTCTCTCAATTCTAAACTTACAGGCCTCACTGCACGCGGATACCACATTCATCTGGCATTTCCTATCTCGTATCACAAGTTTCATTCTCGGATAGTCTTCAGCAACTTTTTGTAAGCAAACTATGTTCTGAGTCTATATCGATATTTTGGCTGTGCACCATTCTGTTGTGGCGAGGTATAAGAGATCCAGGTATAAACTCGTGCCTTACGTATTTGTAGCCGTGGTTACCGTTTTGAATAACAAAGGACAGGAAAAATAACCAACGTTTCACCAACATTGAAGGCTGCGACGAGTGTAAAACACAAGAGACGAACACAACTATACAATATTTCTTTTTGAAACCTTCTTCATGTAGGATGGATAGCGCCATTTGGTAAAGGAGGCGTGTACACACTGAAGTTTACTATTCATAAGAACGAAGGAAAAAAATTTACTATTGTTTTAGGCATGCGAATGGTGGCACGGTACCCAATCTCAACCAAAAAAAAAACAAAAAAAACAGCTGTATGTTTCACAGATTGCCAACGACCGTTAATTCCTAACCATTCTACTTGTGACTGGCTTGGTTAGAAGTGGACGGGCATACAGAGCTGTTCCTTTAACAATACTAACCCTGCGGAATAGGTGTAAAACGCTACGATGAAAGAAAAGAAGTTAAGTTTTCTATGAACCCCATTCAATTCTTTGATCGTGCATACCCAGATCCCCACAAACAAGACACTTCATGAGTTCACAATTTTCTATAAATGGAATAATAAGGTTTGTATCGACTGAACCGATGATTCCGTAAGGACACAGCCCTTCTTATGGTTCACACTTGTTGCGATAGAAAATAAAACCAATGAAATAACTGTCGGGAGTTGTAACAAACATGAACTCAATACGCGGTGACCCTATCAAATATTATATTTTTTCTTTTTAGACAAAAAAAGAGGTAAAAATACTTTAAAATCTTGTCTTCGAATAACGCATTACAGTCAGCCATTTCAATTGTTTGATATCTATTAATGAAACCTTAAATTCGTTTTAATACTCATTCACTGAAATATTTATTTTCGCCGTAATCCATTAAAACACTGAAGAGGAAGGAGCGAAAATGTTTAAAACAAGTACAGTCAAAGTTGGTTGTAAAGCTACGGCTGTCAAGCATTATGTTTTTGATTGTGCGCAATAAGGAGCCGTTCAGTTTTAAATTGTTGTTTCTATGAACAATTAAACATAAAAGTACACAGTTAGCGCGGAAGTCAAGACTGATGAAGTTCGAAACATCAAAATGGAAAACTTGAAACTGACCAAAGCGATTATTCCCTACCACACGGTTTGGTAGTCTGTTTCGAACAAAAATCCTCAGTTTTAGCGAAGTTTGGCACAAGGCGAGACGCTATCATAAAGATAGTGAGCGACAGTTCGTTCCAAAAGGCGTTCCCCGCAAATTGGCCCAATGATTTACAGAATAATATTTGCAGGATAACAGCAGTCAATGTGGAATTTTCAATCACACCAGCGGCATTTGAAAAAAAAAAAAAAAAAAAAAAAAAAAAAAGGGTTTTCTACAGTAATGAGAAAAATTAATACTCTTTACTAATTAGAAAAGGAGATACATGTCGACATTTTACAGTTGGTGTGGTGATTGGGTTAAGTACTCAGTCTGTAGATGCACTCGTTGAAGTTTCAAAGTAATCATTCTTTCCTTCTTCGAATGGTATGCAATTTAACTTCGAGCCACAGTGCTTCTCGTGGTGCTCGTACTAACAAATTATGATATTTCTTAATTTCGCTAACCGCCACGTATGGATCTGAATCATATATATATCGTGCCTGGGGGGTAAGCAGTAAGTCTTGAGTCTGGCATCAGGGAAAAAGCGGTTTAACTCCCCGTCCAGTAGTCTTAATTTTGGACTTCGTTGGTTTCCATAAATCACTCCTTACAAAGGCCTGGATGGTACTTTCAAAAGGCCATAGCAAAATTCCTCCCGTTTCCCTATCAGTCTAAGTACTCGATGTCGATGGATCATAAAGCCATGAGAAAACAAAATAAGAACTCCGGGATATAAGTGAGCTAAGATAACTGAAGGTACGAAAGCTACATATTTGGTATTGTTGCCCCATGCAGAACGTCGTGTGGCCTTCGTCACGGCTTACATTGACGCCATAGCCTTCATCAAAGTAGGACATGGGAAATGCAGAAGTAGATGCCTGGACCAAACTAAGGTTACTGGAATAAGGGAAACAAGTTCCTGGACAACTTTATGAAATAATATTCACATGGCGTCTGACGATTGTGATTGAAAATACACTTTAACTGTGGCTTACCATTATTTATGGAAACATCTATTCATTTAAATTACAACATATACAACTACCTGTTAGCATAGATCAGTTTTATGAAAGAATTTTTCCAGTGAGCCAAATTTGGAGAATATCTGCAGAATAAAATATGTAATGTAACTTACGACTTAGGCTCTTTCAGTTAATAGTAATGTGCTACAGTATAACGCCAGTATAACGTTAACTTTGCTAACTAAACTCTACGTTTCAACAACTCTCTCTGTGATCCTCGTCGGGTGAGCTTAGCACACAGCCTTTTCCATAACAGAATATGAGGAAGGCTAAACCTGTAGTAAGCTGCACCGTACTGCTAGCTGGGTATGATCTGTACAAATCGCCAATGTTTAATAAGAAAATTTCAGCGGTACAGCAGCGAATATATCTATGAAATTTCAAGCTCTTTCATGTCATAAACAACATCTATTTATCTTCCATAAAATTGAGCGTGTGAGCTGCAGAGACATGTATGTAAACCATTTTTAACGTATTGACTTTTACCTGCTTCAATCAGTATCAACATTTCACGTTAGTTTTCAGAAACAGCGTGGTGGGTGAGCGGTAATACACTGGTGTCCGATTCTGGAGGACGCTGGTTCGAATCTCGGTCCGGGCATCCATATTTGATTTGGGTTTTCCATGCTTTTCCTAAATCACTCCATTTTTTTAACTGCTTTACGTCTCTCAACAGCGAGGTCTTTAGAGACGGGAAAGGATGGGGGGTAAGGATGGGGGCAAAGAATGGGAAGGAATTCGGCCATGGCCTTTTGAAGGAAGCATCCCGGCATTTGCCTGGAGTGATTTGGGAAACCATGGAAAACCCAAATCTGGATGCCCGGAAGGGGATTCGAACCGCCGTCCTCCCGAATGCGAGGCGAGAACGCTAACCGTTACACCGCCACGCTCGGTTAAATCACTCCAGGCGAATACTACGACGGTTGCTTCAGAAGGACATATCCGAGTTCCTTCCCGTTCCTTGCCTCTAATAACCACGACGTCTACGAGGCGAGAAGCCATAAGAAAAAAAAGTTTCCACAAGAAAAAAAAAAGGCCCGAAACACGCAAGGCTTATTCTCTCGTCTGCAATCTTAATGTTTCCAGATTTTGACTTTCAATCATTTGTTAAGTTAGAAAAGTGCTTCGAAGAACAAACAGGTACACCAGACGGGAACCGCTTTTCAACAAGTGGATGGCAGTGTCGTCGATCCACACCTTCCTCTAGCAACATCTTGTTTTTGGACAAAGCGACTTAAGAAATGAGTTTTAGATATGCTTCTCCGCAACCGGAGATAAGGTAGTGAATCTGCGGCAAAGTTTCGCCGCTTATCGCCAGAAAGTTTTCCTGTCGCGCTCCGCTGCAGCGGGGGCGTTACTCACCGGCGCCCTGCCAGCCCGGCAGAAAAGGCTTTTGTCTTGCAGTGGCCTTTCACTGTCTGGCGGAACGGAACTTGTGATGCATCTCTCCGCCACACACCAGTTCCATCTGCAACACCTGCATATACGAACACTGGCAAACAGGAAAATAATTAGGGAGTCGTTCAGGGTAAAGCATTGATGAACCAGATTTTTCAATTTTAATGTATACTTTCATATGCAACAACAAAATCGAGTCTAATTTTTAGATTTCAAAGGTCCTTCATGGTTTCCATGGAAAGAAGTTGATTTGAGTATTTTCTGCGCCATCTGTGAGCTTATCCATCACAAGGGATTTTTTTTTTATGTAAATCTTATGATTACCATATGTTTTATATTTGGATATTAGATGACCCAAACGAAAATTTCACGAATAAAACACGATGAATAGCAAACAGGAATCCAACGAAGCTGAACAAAACACATAGAGTATATCCATATCTGTGATATGTGGTGGCGCTATCTAGCGATAATGCGATCATAGCCCGTGCGAAAATTACGACAGTATTTTTTTTTTCGTATGAACTGAACAGCAAAACACAAATTTTAACTTAACAGAAAAACTCCTTACCGTAGAAAACATACACAGTTTACCGATATCACCGCAATATGTGGTATTTCTATCTAGCGGTAACGCGATCAATCCTTACCTACGGTTTGGCTCTAAAGTGTATTATACGCGCGACCTTGATACTTAATACTTTTACCCTTTACAGGTGAAATTCAGAAAGACTCCTTTCTTTATTTATATTGTTCTCAAAACGGAAAACTGAATTTCTTAAAATGATATCTCACTTATCGAGTTCGGTAAAAGAAGTGGCAAATTAAGTGATAAATTAGTGGCTCAAAAAAAAAAAAAAAAAAAAAAAAAAAAAAAAAAAAAAAAAAAAACCAAAAACACACATTATATCAATAATATACATGATGGTGTCTTGTTTATTTTCACAATCATATGAATGATTTTTTTCAAAAAAGTTAATTAGCGTTACGCTTTTATCTGTAGCTTTTTTTATAATTTACATAATAATAAAAGACATTCGATTATTTCTGAAACTCATACGTGTATAACTGTAAAAGTTAAAAAGTGGTTACCCATCTCAAATGTAAATTCTATTTGTTGCTTGATTGATCGAAGTCCGGCTACTGATTAATGGGCTTTTTATTTTATTCACTACTTTAGTGGAATATCTTAATACGCCGCCGTCCTGCACATTGGAAAATACGACCGGTTGAGGTTCAGAAGTCGGCACAAGTACTATTCAGTCTAAATGAGGTTTAGAGACGATTTTACATAATCACCTGGGCGAATATGGGACGGTCCCCAAATTTTACCTCAATGATGGTGTCTCCTGCCACTCTCATGTGGAATAGAACATCCCTAATGAGATCTAAATTCTCAATATGAAAATGGAAAATTAATTTCGACAATTTGTAATAAAAATCTTAAATTTTCGTAATATATGAAAAAGTTTAACTTTCAAGTGATTATGCAAATTGATTTGATTTCTTTAAATTTGCTATTGTTGGCAAACATTTTAAGTGGCTATTCCTAACGTACGTATAAGTAACATTAATGCGTATTACGGCAATGTGATATGCGAACATTTGGCAAAACCAAAGTTGAACAATATTCCTTAAAAGAAAGGATATAATTACTATGGAAAAAGGTAAATCGGTAACGAAATACTGAAATAAAACTAAAGCCATGAATTTATGGAAAATACATTAAAAAGCTATAAATATCGATATAAAAATATGTTTAGTGTGTTTTCTTCGTTTCGCCCATAATGCTCATCGCTTATGACCTCTCATTGTTTGAGATACTACTCGAGCAGATAAGTGAACCTTTTGTTGTTTCACTTCGTTTTACTCGATTTCAAAATGAACGAAAGCAAAAACTTTCTTCCAGAAATACAATAATATGATATTAGAAAACCAAAAACTGCAGTGGTTGAATCATACAGGTGAAATTTTTCAAGGAGCAGATAGGAATATTCAGACCAGTGGAGGAATATTCTTCTGAAGTGAATAGTGAGTTAGAAAAAATAAACCTCGCTCACTAGTAACACGTAACAGCATCTAGTAATATATGGCAAAATAGACCCTCAAAATTCTCTTAATAGTTAGCGGGAGTAGAAACTTCAGGCTGTACGAAAAATCAGTTATTCTTAACACATTAAATATTTTGAGTAATCTATTGTTCTGTTTTCCCTTAACACACATCTCTTAAGTCTGTTACCTTGCTAAATAATTATTTGAGGTGATTAATAATCATAACTCACTTAATTATACAAATAATCCAATAATTGTCTTTACACTCATAACGCCTGCACAGTACTTATTACAAAGAGACGTTTGAATGCACGATAGAGAATGAAAGAAAAATAGATTGTTGCGTATTGCACGAGAATTAACTAAATTATTGACAAATGTAAATTTCCTACCATTAATGGATATGAATGAGTAAAAAAATATCCAGCTGCACTTATATTTCCTGCTGTTTGATTACGTTGACGATAATGCAGTTCTCTACTTTATCGACATGGTGGCTGAGGGGACTGCAGCGACAACAGATGGCAGGGCAGTCTGCAACAGCATGATATGTGCCAACTCTGAATAAAATTTTAATACGTTTTACGGTGAAATGTTGCCTCTTTAAAATATCTGCTGATGACAAAAGATGCTCGTTAAATAACAATCTGATGAGTGAAGTACAAAAACTCAAATATTAAAATAGTGATACAATAAATCAGCGATAGTCTGCTATAACTGAAAAAATAATGAATATTGTTTAAAAAATGAAGCCTAAAAATAAAAAAGGATAGCATAATTAAATGTTTTAAACACGTAAAAGAAAATTTTTTAACGTCTTTCATCGAATAAAGCTTTATTAAAAATACATTGAAGATCGCAGTAGCAGTAAAGATATGAAAACTACCAACCGAGACTTCAACATTTTTTCCCCCCTTCTGTTCGGCAACCAAAGACGACGTAGACACTACAGATGACCAGTGTGAATCATGAGTGTAAAAGGGGGGGGGGGAGGAACTGATGTCCTGGCCGAAATCAAAGTGAGCCTCACAGGCCCGGCGTGCCTAATCTGTTCGAGGAAAGTCTTTTGATTCCAACTGATTGCGAAACGTGTAACTTTATGTGTTCTCATTGGTAAATGTATTTTTTGTTTGTGTAAGAGACAGAGATTGGAGACCCGTCCCAAAATTCAACTAGATGATTACGTGAAACCGTCTAAAAACCACAATTAGGGCGGCTAGTACGCGGGGGTCTGTGCTCCTCCCCGGTTCTGTTGCACCTCCACATTCCAGCGTCCGCCACCTCAGCGCACTGAACCACCTAGGCGGGTAGAGGAACAAACATGAAACATACACAACACAACGTATTACCGATAGATGATAAGGAAGTTAATAGTACAAGGACTACCACTCAAACCAATGCTGTGCTACGTATTCCCAAATGGGATACGTAAGACGCTCTGAGATAAAGAAGTGATTGCGGGAGGAAGAGTGCAAACCTTGCTAGCGGGGTAGACGATACTGCAGATCTGGCGACCAGAATGGTAATGGCTAGTAAAGGCAGTGCTGCAGAATTAGAGATAATAAGATGGTTTAAGTTGTTGGGATTTCATTTTCAACAGAAGATGATGAAACACGGACATAGAAAGGTACAAGAAACGCCACAGATGAAAGCCGGATTAAGCATTCATTTCTCAGCAAGTGCAGAAAAGTATTTGACGGCTATAAGTAGCAGCCAATATATTTGCTTAGGTTTAATAACATGACTAATGGTGTAATTAAAATTTATCAGATTGAATGTTTATCCCCAGCAGCAATTTTTAATCGGCATAGTAACTTGAATTGTAAGGATTAGATTTTCCCAAAGCTCTGTGCGTCATAGTTTGTCTTTAAAAATTGTATTGTGTTTACTAAATAAAAGAAAACCTAATCCTATACGAAATGGCGTTTTGAACTATCAGCCATAGACCTCTTCTGTGGGGACCATGACCTAATATAACATAACAGATTACCATTATCTGATCAAGTTTTGTTTAAGAAGATATCTAAGTATCTGCGACCTTGTTTTTTGATGCCAGGAGATTATTTGTGTTTGTAAAAGAGGGTATCTTTTGAAGTAACCGTTAGGACAAAAAAAAAAATATATTACGCTAGTTAACAATTTTTAAGTATAGTTCCTTCCAAACCCCTCTTTATGCATTTTATGACAGAGAATCCCCATACATGGTCCAAGAAGGTTCATTTGTTAGTTAAGAACATAACAGGAACAGTAGATACAATTATCAGTATTCAGTGGCAGATAATTTATTCACTACTGTTATTATTACTACGCGTTTCACTAAAAGAGGGCGGCGAATGTTACGTTGCATCTATCCTAATATGTAATCGTTTATGCGTCGGAACGGGATATGTCAGAAGCCACCCTCCAATTCCTCCATTAATCTCCTTTGATGGGGTCCCATGCGGAAGAACAATATTTTAAGTGAGGTCGCACCAGTGCTTTGCATGCAGTCGATATAACTTTCGGTGTACATTGTTTTGAATTACGACCTAGAAAACGGAGCATATGGTTTGCTTTCCTAATTACCTTCTCAATATGTTCTTTCCACAACAAATTATTACAAATTGTTAGCCCATAGTATTTAACGAAATGTATTTTTTTGAGGACAGTGCCATTAATTGTATATTCAGAGCTAAACGGCGTTACCTTTATACTTATATGCTTGACTTGACATTTTTACAATTTAGCACCAGGTGACAATATTTGCACTAGGCAATTATTTTCATGTCATCTGCCTTTAACAGTCACCCTAACTTTTTATTTCGCGATAAATAATAGCATCATCGGCAAATTGTATTTTTTCCACTTTTATTAACTCGCACAAATCATTGATGTATATGAGAAACAACACGGGCTCTATCACATATACCGGGAACCCCAGATCTCACTTTTGGTCAATTATGTACGCTCACTGTCGAGAAACACATATTGTGTTCTACTCTTCAGAAAGTCTGCAACCCACTCTCATATTTGTCGAGATATGCCGTAACTGCGAAGTTATGAGCAACAGTATCGAAATTAAGTCAACCTGAGATCGCTCATGTAACATACGGCACAAGTACTGACCTAAAAGTGCAAGTTGTGTTTTTGCAGCATCGGAATTCTGTGAATCCATGTTGATTTGGGTTTCAAACCACCCATACGTCCCGAAATTGTATGACGTATGAACAGATGATATGTTCTAAAATTCTGAAAAATATTCAAGTTAACGAGATCAGCCTATAATTTCGAGAATCATTAACATTCCCACTCTTAAACACTGGACTTACGATGGTGGTCTTCCACTCAGCTGGTACGTTTCCTTGATCCAAGGAGGCGATATATAATTTCGTCAAATACGGCGCAATTTCCTTTGCGTACCTAGACTAGAATCTAGTAGAAATACCGTCTGGTCCGGAAGCCATACTGATTTTTACGTCCCTAAGCAGTTTTGTTATTCCTTCGAGGTCAGGAACGAGTTCTTTCATAATTTTGTATATTCGCTTGACAAATATTTGGATATCCTCTACGTTTTCTATTATGAAAGCTTTGTTGAAAATATTATCCAGAATTTCTGCTTTCTATGCACTTGTTTCCAATGACCCCGCGTATTCATTAATCAGTGACGCCATAGCCTTATGAGAGCTTCTTATTATTCCGATATACGACCAGAAATTTTTTTGAATTAGTTATCAGATCTTCAGATAAATACCTGACTTGGATTCTCTAAAAACTTCATGCATTACCTTACGCACTTCCGTTCTCAACTGAACTAATTTAACGCGATAACATGAGTCTTCTGATTTCTTTACGGTGGCATGTTAACGCCTTAGCTCCCTGAGCAAACGTTTCACTTCCCGATCGAACCATGGAAAGTTGTTATTTACATCAACCAACTTCTTAGGAACAAATTGATTTATATCTGTCCATATTATTGCTTTCAAATTACACTAACGTTTCTCAATATTTTTTTCAAAATTTTCCGCCAAGTAATGAACCATACCACTATCGAAGCAATGTACGAGTTTATCTTTATCAGTTTTCAACTAGAGATTAGATTTCGAAGTTACAATTACCGCATAATGACCTTCTGTTTAATCTGTATCAACAATATCCGGATTGCTTTATGGCAGCGCGTTGTCTCTTCGATCATCTGTTCAAGAGAATTCTTCGTGAATGATTCTAGGAACGTTTCGGTTATTAATCTATCCCTTCCTCCTGACCTTAACATACAAGTGTCCCACTTAACCGACGGCAGGTTAAAATCACCACCATGATCAATATAAGTCCCTAAAATTATTAAAAAATGTTATTAAAACATTCTAAAATATTCCGCGTTAGCCAATCCAGAATCTGGCGCTCGATAAAATAACCATATTATAAACTTTAAATTTCTGCCTAGTTTTACCTTCAAACATTAACTCACAAAAAATTCTTTTTCAGGTATACGATAGCGCAATTAACGGTTTTACTAACGGCCACGAACACATTTCCAACCATTGTGACAGTTCTATCTTCCCGAAATACATTGAAATCTGGAGCAAATATTTTGCTAGATTCAACCCCTGCCGTTAACCAGCTTTTGGTCCCTAGTATAACATCTACATCGTGAGTCGCAACTTCAGTGTGAAAATCAGCTACTTTCCCTCAAATACTGCACCAATTTACGACCATTATCATTATGCGTTTGGTATTTCTGGAGTCTAAATTTGCATTTTCGTATTCGCATTTTTCGTATTCGCATTCCGAAGGGAAACGGATGAAGAATTTTTAGCCGCAATATTCGATTAAAATGCTCCGAGCACCATGATCTTGGTTATTCTTACATTCTCTTCGTTGAAGTGTTATAAGATTAACTTACATCTAGATTGTGCTACGGAAGTCAGATTAGCCACGTTATAATCTAATAATAAATGTATATTAGTTAAAATAATTACTACAAAAATATATCTTGTAATCCCATACTGCGGAAGCAGATTAAAAATATTTAAATACATAAATTATTTGTTAAACACAAATGAAAAAGCCTCTCAACTGGAACATAATTTACATAGAAAACAATGGAATCTTGGTTGACAGCTGATAGATTATCTACTTTAATGTCTGCTGACTTCAACCACTCGTCGAGTGGATTGACTTTACTGGTCTGAAGTTTCTGGTTTTATGCATCACAGTCTACAAATACCGTACGATATAACATACTGCGGCCATATATCATTTAAAATGTTAAGATACTTTTGTACTATAACCATTAAATCACGCAATGTTGTATGTGTGTATAAACTACAATATAGAAAATTCTAACTTAAGAAATGTGGTATAGCATAACATGATTAAGACCATTTTAACTTCTCTTTAGTATAAAAATCCCTAAAACCGTCTGTTCCATCTGATATTCATTTACGAGCAGGTGACACTGCCTTCCCAGCCTTTTCTTTAAATTATAGAATAAAAATTCTGGTAAGCAGATTTTATACATATATATATTTAAAAAAGATAAATCATTTGCATGCCAAAAATTTCTTCTTGTGGAGTAGATGAGATTTGTTTTTCATTATGATAGACTGTAGCAAAAACGCGGTAAATTTTTGGTTTACGCCATTTCTTCTGTGAAGTACAAGCACACCTAGGCAGAGACAATGTAGGTGCACACTCTTGTTTGACATCGTAATAATATTATTACGCGTTTGCGCGAGAGTTGGATAATAAATTCAACGCAGTGTCCTGTATATACAATGGCTGCTATAAGCTAATTTAATAGCCAGGACGGCAGTGCAGCCGCTTGCACAGGGAGTCTGGCCTCAAAGCCTAATTCCGAGGTGGAGTTAGTGTATTACCCTCCTCAGCAGGGAAGGCCAAGTAGAAATTCCTAGATAGTTCCATAAGCCAGTATAGTATATTATCAAACAACATAATAGCGGTTAAAGGTCTGCTGAAAATCTACCGACTTTTGACCCCAGATTTTATGAATGGTACCTTACAATTTTAAAAAAAATCTAAGTAACACTCATTGTGGTGAAAGCACAAATGTTTTTTCCCCTCAAAAGAATTTCAAAGCTATTACTTCTGCATTAAAAGAGATCCTAATCATTTTTTCTCTTTTTTTGTAAGCTCTTTAATTTTTTCCCCCTGTTCTGCTTTCAGATTTTTTGAAAAGGGGTCATACCATGCTAACCTCGTGAAACAACTGTTAGTACTGTCAAGAATGAAAAAAGAGACAAATTGTCCAAAAAATTCACCCACTATGGTCCTCTCAGATTTTTACCTACTTCCTAATCCTTAAATGTTTCTGCACGGCACTAAGTTGATGACGTTACTTATTCTGCCACCTCATTTTTTAACAGTCTAAAGAAATAATTTCATGCGGGTGGAATTAAATCCTTGGAACATCGTTGTAAGAAGTTTGTATAAGTCATAGGGCGCTATGTTGAAAAATGGATTACAACATTTCTTTTATCTGATGTGTTTGTGTCAAGTCACGAAATTATGAGGCGACCGTCGTATAACTTTACTGACAGAACTGTAGCACCTCTATTCCTCAGTCCATTTCCATTTTAATGACGCTAAGGAAAACAAACTGATAAAAAAAAATCACACGCCCCTCAGTTATATGAGTGGTTTGGGAGACAAACCACACCACAATTCCATTAAGCACTTATGACAGTGATTCGAGATAGGTATCACTTAACTATTGCCAATTTTTGGAATAATCTAAATGAAGCGTTGGAGAATCTGCCCCTGCTCCGCTAATTTCGGGAACCAGAGTCTCGATGGCACATAAATATGTTAAAATTGTTTTTTACTAAATGAATGAAACTCTCGAAATGTAATTTTTGTGCCTCTCCTAACAGTTAAGTTTATTTTCTTCTCGAAAATAAAATATTCAGCAATTAACTCTAAGGTATGATGTTAGGTTTCACTCTCATGGTCTTTGAATGGTATTACACAGTCACCTTTCTCGTTTGTTCTGCACAGAAGGCTGCGGTTTGAAAGAGGGAAGTTCAAATAGGAATATCTGTATTCCTTCCCCCTCCGAATGACTCCAAAAGATAAGTTACAGTTTTTCTACAGTGATCGCAGGTAAAACAGTTGAGAGGAGTAAATTAAAATGTGAAATCAGCAGCCGAAGTGAAATTACAGTAATCAAAGCTTAGATTTCATTATCAACGATAATAATCTGTGGTCAGTACGAATGATACTACTCTATGCTCAATAATTCACTTAAATAAACACTGCCATATTGGACTTTAAGATCCCCTTTTCTGAATTTTATGTTTTATCTTTGGACACTGCAGGACTAATACACATGACAGAAGTCTCCACGTTTATAACTGCGAAGACCCTTGTTTGATTATATGACAGTAAAAGTATAACAGGCTCACTATTAATTCAAAAGTAAGTCTTTGAAGTCAATAAAGCACAACCAGTTTTTGTAGCAGTCATTTAATATTATTTTTTCTTTACAAAGACATCAAGGGGGATCTCAACCGAGAGAAAATACCGAATCCAGGAATGCGGACTCCATCAAAAGAAGTCGAAAGGAAATACCTGCATGCGGTAATAGATTTCCGGCAGAAAGGGCGGTGTTCCGGAACTCCCTGAAAAAAAGATGACGTCGTCGTATCGGCTGGAGAGGACTGATGAGGGAGCCAATCTCTTTGCGGACGTCCGTTGAGCCGCCATTCAGGTCAGCGGTGCTGTCTTCAAAGCGGACGTCCTCAAAGGAGGTCAGACAGACTACGGAGAGGGAGAAGCTGGTGCCCCAGGGATTTTTGCCACTGCTACGGAACGTGTGCGACAGGTAGCTTGGCTGGAAAGAACAGTAAAAGAAAATTACGAATGGAGAACTCAAGAAGTGATAGGCTTAAAATTTGTGGTGAACAATGTCATTTTGTTGTCTGTACCACTTCACAGCCACATATATTCGTTTCATCTCATGTATCCGCCTGAAGTTGATTCCAACACCTAACAACTCTTAAATGCTTAAGAGTCGAAGCATACAGAATCCTTAATCGTCAGGTCTGTTACGAAACGATGCTAGCTACATAAAATACGAGAATCGTTGTATAACTCATGTTGTGACTTACAAACTTACAGCACTGAAAAGTAAGTAACTGCGTTTCAAAATACGGCGAATCTATTCCAGGCCCAGATGATGCCGCCGTATTACAGGCGGCTACAAACCAAAGATGAAAACTGGAATGTCCATTTCCAGCAAAGGACTCTTTGCCAACAATGAGTAAGGTTCGAATTAATTCGGCTGTGTATGATTCGATATTGTGAAACACTTGCTGTCGGACGTCGCTTATATTTTCTCTCTGTTTGTTAATCAATTTCCACTCAAAAGCTGGGTCGGTTTGCGATTTAGTTCGTAGTCACAAGCGTTATTTTGTAAAATCATTTTGAATCACCGTAATGGTTTTTTCTTTCAGTGTGCTTGTCATTGAAGATATTGCGGCTAAGACATAGTTTTTGTCATTGATCATGAATTGTATTCGACTATCATTAATAGCCGTAAATACTTGTTCTGTATACTTTCCTAGTTCCATTCAGAAATGTTACTTTTGTCGGTGTTGCAGTTTTGCACAAACGTCACTTTATTGGGTGAGAAGCATAGTCATTACGTATTCATGGAAACAGTTTTGTGAACCAAAAATAAAGGTGTAGGAGTTTTGAGAAACAATCGACGACATTATTCATGGCATAGGTGTTCGGATAATAAGTTTTGTGCGTGGAAGTGTACGTATGCTGCCATGAAGTCAAGTTTTACACATTAATTTACCGTCGAAAGATGTCTGTTAGCGGGTGTTTGTGGCTATGATCCTGTATTTCCTGTTTCAACTTTGCGGAATTGTTCCAGAGGATACGGCTTAAGAGAGTGGAAATTTTTTTTATTTTCACTTCAAATTATGTTAAATATTGGTATTTAAATACTATGATAACCTGTTAAATGGGACAGCAAAAGTTTCGTAGTAACAGGGCTCGCGTCACGCGTGGTCTAAGGCATCAGTACGCCGCGCCTGCACGCCCCAGTCGGCGCTGTGTCAACCATCGGCCGGCGCTTTGACTTAGCTTCGGCAAACCGCCGTGGGCATCCGACCCTCCGATATTCCTGGGTTTACACACCAAATTGAGCACGGGACCGCCACCCACCTGTATGTATTTAGTCAGATGCGTTAATTGCCGAGATTAATCCGTCATCTCGCACAATAGAGTGGATCACGGATCCATTGTTTGGCTTATTGATGTTTCCTGTGCTGTTTGAGGTGGCCGGAGGCGGGTAATGTTGCCTCAGAGACACCTACCCCCACCTCCGCCCCTCACTCAACTTGCTAATGGCCCGGGGCAGCAGGACAGCCAGCTTCTGTGGTCCCCCCAGTCTACTGGATAGTCTGCTCTGTAGGTAATAGTCTTCGTTTAGATTTAATCAAACGGTGACTTAATAGGTAGGAATATAATAATTACGTTACACGTTTTAATTCCAGACCCTAGGACTCAACCAAAAAGATTATTCTCAGGGACTTAATTTATCATTATGGATCACGGTAAAACTCAAGCGGATAATTTTATTTTTTAAAAAATCTGCTAAATTTATGTGCATGTATCTGCCAGCGTTACAAAAATGAAAACCATCAGTCACGGAAAATATATAAAATGTACCAGTTAGCAAAAGTACGGATCAAATCTTTAACTGCATCTTTGGCTGTAACAAAATTCTTTGGAAGACCAACACACATTGAGTTCAATTCTGATAAAATGCGACCGTCACAGAAACGCCGCCAAAATGAGAAATGATAAAAAGCCTCTTTTTTCCTTATCGTTTAAAACGAAATATGAAAACAACTGACGGTAGTGATGGTGTGCATGAAGGAGGGTTTGAGAAATCGACTAAATGAAACAGCATTTGATTACACGTATTTCATTAAGCATAGCCTTAAAAATATGACAATTATTATTGTTCTTAAAGTTCATCATGCGGTCTGAAATTAGTGAAATGTGTAAAGCTGCAGTACTACGCAACCGAATTACGAACGGGTTTTCTTTACGATCATTCCCCGGAGATATCGTCCTATAGATAGAAAATATGCAATAACATCCTTATCAACGTTAGTGTAAATGAGAACCCACGAAAGTTCAACACAATTTTTTTAACCGTCTCAGAAATCATGTTAGTCTTAGCATACGAAATCTGCACGCCGTCAGGTAAGGAAAATGGCTCTGTCCTCAATTGATGGTTCATTAGTTGATGATCTGGAAGTTATAAAGCCTCAAACTTCAGAAAAAGAAAAATATTTAAAACCTGGTCTGATGTAGCACAGTCGGAGGCAGCAGAGAGAAGTAGGAGAAAAAGGTTTCATAATATGTGAAATAAAATGGATTCGAGACCGAAGATTAAAATTTAAGCTTTGAATGAGCTTTGATGTGAAATAATCAAAAATGCGAGTGTTACAGCAACAGATATCACAAATCGTAGAGTAAATATCTGCGAACTCTAAGCCAGTAGACTAGCTGTCACTGATGATTAAATTTTAGTACCTAGACTATCAAGCGATCGATTCCAGATGTATTTACTTCGAAAAGCGTCCTCCTTTATGAAGAAATACTGCAGACTCCAGCGGAATGAGACCCTCTACCAGGAATCGTTGAAGCAAAACCTCTCAACTTCCTTTCTCCCCCGAAGAAAGAGCAAAAACAAAAAGAAAAAAAAAAAAAAACAACAACAAAACATGTTGTTGCACTGGCGATGGGGTAGCGAGTAGTACAAAATGTAATAGTGACGTTATCGATAGTAACAATAACATTATTAGACAACGAATGGTAGTAGTGTGGTAAATAAATACAATTATTACACCGAAAACAGTCTTGAAACATCATAAATCAAGATTGTACTTTTTTGATAAATTAATTTAATGGTGACTCTTTCGTACTTCTGTTACTAGACGTTAAGTAGATTCTATTGTGAGAATGCTCTAAGTATCCTAAGCCGCATGTTATACTATCATTGTAGTTAGTTGTGATTTACATTCTGATGTATCATTACGCGATTTACTGAAAATTCTGTTACGTTTTTTCCTCTTTATAGTGTGGTACAGCAATGAAATGAGGGAGGCAAAACCGGAGAATCATCTGAATTTGCTTCCTTATATTTAAACTTGTTGTTCAAGCCTGAGGCAGTCCAGATGGAGGACTACTGCCGATGTTTAAAGACCCGTATGTTCCAGTAATACGCGTCAACTTCAGAAATTAATATGCATTGGCAGAAAGTTTTAGTTACATTTAAACCATTGAATGCCGATTACTATTTATATTAGTAAAAATTTAATAATTTCTTGGGCTTTTTACCGACTATACTATAGGTCAAAAAGAAATACTGATGTTTAAAACTGACCGAAAAATATTCGTTTTCAGTACTCACCTCATCACTTATACTGAGATGCTTGGTTAACGTTTTTGAGGCGTGCACGATTGGATTGTTCCACCTGTAAACTTGATAACTGTATCATGGTGTCCTTCGGCGTCACCGAATCCCCATCGTTTCTACCCACCCTTGGATCTTCTTCAGCGCTTAAATCGTCCTAGAAACTGACTTTTTAGTGATCTGTTTATAACACTGTTTTTTGGCCTACCAACAGCTTTTAGAAAGAAATCTACTCACCGCACCGTTTTCAGAAAAACAAAACCACATCGATTCCCCTTCTTGCAAAATAAACCATGTAACCCACTCGGCTTCAACTTTTTTGGTTCATAACGCACTGTACAAAAGCAAGGACCAATTTCTAAAATGACTGTATTAAAAGAGATTAACAATATTGGTGTGCTATTCACAGTTTTATTGATGATAATTAAATATTATTAATTAGAAGGTTGTGATCGGTGTATTGATACTAATTTTTCGATAATTGATTCCATATTTATCATCAGAAATCTTAAACCACCGCATTCCACTATTAAGAATCTTTTTTTTTAACTTATAAATTGCTGACTAAACTAAATCCTCTTTTTGCTACATGTGATAGTGCGAATTTATAAAAAAAAAATCTTACACCCAAGCCTTAAATCCACATAAAATACTGGAAAACAGGGGATGGTGGATTGGTGGTTGGTCCTCTACGCACCCTAAATTTGCCTTGGAACAGAAACTAAGAGAGCTATAATACTGCGTATTGTCCGGCGAGATTTTTAGATTGTTACGGGAAAGTTTTGTAATAATTAATTCTCAAGGATTATATTTTATCTTAAGTCTAAAATGTTTTCGAGGGCAGGGTCAGAATTCAGTACAAGTTCAACGGAAGAACAACAAACTTATCTTCCAGTCTCGTAATCTACGTGCCTTAAGTTGGATACAATTAACAGAAGAGCGAAACATTTATAGGCTTAAAACTTGAACTTTGTGCAGTGGGGTACAGCGGGGCGCAGAAGTTGCAGAGGAGTGGAGGCGGGCGGGCTTAGCCCGAGCTGTCGGCTGGCAATTCGTTGGCCGGGATTATCCGATCAGTCAGTGAGGCGCAGTGGCGGCTATCACAGTACCGGCGGGCGCGCGCCCTCGTGCGCCCTAATCGCGTTTATATTTCCAGCGGATACAGGTAGCACTTTGCACTTCGGGCTGTGCAGATGACAGCCATTCGCTAGCGTCTCAGAGAGGATGTGTTCAAGATAGCGACTATTTATCAGTACGTCTTCGAGGTAGACAGACGTTGATGGCACCATAAACCAGCGCGGTAGAGGTACCAGAAATCTTACAACAAGCGGGCGAGTCGAGTACATGCTAAAACATAACGCAATTTGAAAGTATAAATTTAACATAAAAGTAAAAATCACAGAAAAACTGTATCTCAGCCTACGCGTTCTGTTTATTCCTCCGCCTCTTTCCACCATCTTTTACTCCAATCTTCTTTTCCATATTTCATGTTATCAGTTGCTGATTGTTATATCAGGTATCTTCTGTTTCATATGCTGCCATATATGCGATTGCTTTTAAACCAATAAAGTTTTCAACCTACTAGAAGAATAATAATTTGTAATTTCTGTGCTATTAAGATATTGTAGACATAACGTCCAGATCAAGTGCTTCTGCACATGACAGGTTATGAGATGGTAGAATCATGTAAATTTTTAATCTCTTTATATTACTTTAGTGCCCACAAACATTTCTGTCAACATATACGCAACTGCAAGTTACAGCCCAATTATTCAATTTAGACAATATCTGCGCCTTCCAACTTTTCGAATCAGTTTCTTCATATAAGAAAATTAAATTTCTTTTCTTTTATACCGCTCTTCCTAGAAATGTCTAGTGAAGATTAGTTTATTGCTTCTTAAAAAAAAATTATCCAATTACTATCTAGTTTCAAAGGCTCTATTAGGCTAACATACACTGCAGTGACACAGTTGCAACTGACGATAGTGATTGAATGCTTATTTCTTAGCATTTCCATGATTTTCATGTTCAAAACACAGCTTTGAGGACAAAACTATAGGAACTACACATATAAGCAGTTTGAATACCTTACTGCAAAGTAATTGACAGCAGAGGAGTTTGACCAGTAATGTATTCAAAGAACTTTTCAAATGAAGTACGCAATTGCAGAGTTTCGGCTCATTGTAATATAGCGATAATTTCGAATTTAATTATGGTTTCCGCTGTTTTACACTGGTTAATATCAATAAAACAATTACTTTCCTCCGTAATACACTATTTGTTTTAGTTTGCGCATTTAACAAGGGAAAATTAATTTCCATTTTATCTAACCGCAAGTAATAAATCGATTCTAAATTTGTTAGTAAAAGTAAAAGTGTTCGTTTGGTATTTGTACAATAGTTTTTTCGAAACATAGTTACTATCCCAGATTACAAAAATTACATGCTGTAAGAAATAGAAGACTCATTTCTGACGATCGGTTGTCTATGCCACGTGCAACATACAAAATGTCTTAGTAGTTGTGTTTATAGAATTAAATGAGCTGCAGGGGAAAATAAAGCGAAATTTCGTTCAGAACATTCGTGTACATATGGACACGACAGTATTATTTGATCAATTTCTAAATAACATCCCCCTCAGATCATGAGAAACACGATTAGTTGTGCAGTATGTAATATCTTCATTGAATTTGGTGGATAAAGAAAGATCGAGAGATAGCAACTACAAAGTATAATATAGTCTTCGTAACAAGTTGGTATGAGGTGTAAATACGAGCAGAGATTATAAGCACGAAGTATTAAGTTTTGACACTAGTGGATTAAGATAAAAGCTGACGTGAGGAACATCTGCTTGACGGAAATGAGGAGGAATAAGCATCTGGTTATCCACCGCGAGAATTATTAAAGAGTTCTGTATGTCATCACCAGCCATTCTTTCATTAATTAATAGTTCAGTAACTTTAATTTTAGCTGAGATACTTACTTACTACTGAGAACATTTTCTCTTTACCTTGGAAGTAATCCTTCTAAAAGAACACAATACTGGCAAGTCAGGTAATTTACACCTCAAGTTAGCTGTTAAAAAATTTAAGTCAATCAAACGGAATCTCCTGCTACATGATTTCACAGCAACAATTTTGGTTTTTCCTTTTAGAAATCGATATTCTCTTAAGTTTTATCACTGAAATATGTATACAAATCGCTTTCACCACCTGCTAGATGTTCAAATATAATGTCATTGTAGTTTTAAAATAATGTTTCAGACAAAATCTTTCTCGAAAGTGTCATTTCGATTGTTTTCTTAACTTCTTTGCACCGGTATGGTCATAGTAATTATATAAAAAAAGAATTTTATAAAATATTAATCGTAAAATATCAATTCTTATTTCTGGTGAGAATGGACGTTTCGATTTTTAATATTGACTTTTCTTAAATTCGGTAATATTATACTATTTAACACTAAGCGCGAGAAGTACAAGCGACATCAGTGAACTACCACTCGCCTTACATCACGTCATGCTTCTTGGAAGTAACATTCCAGATGCACTGGTTTGTTAGTGCAGCAGTATGGAGGCTAATAACCGGAACGGCAGACACGCGGTGCAGCTCTGACGGGGTATATAAGCCGCCTGCAGGCTGGATGAGAGCATCAGTCAGTGCTCGCTCACAGCAGAACATCGCAGCAGCAGCAATGAGGATCCAGGTAAGCACCTCCAAAGTCAGTCCTTTTGTTGTAGACTAGATTCATTTTGTCAAAATACACTGCTTTTCTTGTAGAAATATATTTTTTCGACATGTTCTTAAAATCTAATTAATATTTTTTATTTGTTTGTCACAGTATCTAACAAATTATTCTAATTATCATATTCTTTTGAATTTTTTTTAAAATACCTTCTAAACAAATTATCAGTTATTTTTAAAAAATCCTTTTTCAATTTTCCAACACTTGCCGTGCACTTTACCATTTTCAATGAAAATGTACATAGGTCGGTACATTCTGCGATGATGAAGTAACCCTTCTGTCTAATTTCGGTTACTCTCCCAGCAGTTGACAGATTCATTTTAATTAAATAAATGCAACAGAATAATGCTATTTCTTTATGAGTGCGAATTTAATTTCTTAAACGATCCTACCGAGCGTGGTGGGTGTTGGTTAACGCTCTGGCCTCGCATTCGGGAGGACGACGGTTCGAATCCCCGTCCGGGTAACCAGATTTGGGTTTTCCATGGTTTCCTTAAATCACTCCAGGTGAATGCCGGGATGCTTCCTTTCTAAAGGCCATGGCCGAATTCCTTCCCGTTCCTTGTCTCCATTCCCATTCCGCCTCTAATGACCTTGACGTCGACGAGGCGTAAAGCCATAAGTAAAAAAAAGAAAAAAAAAACCAGAAAAACCGATCCTCCTCTTAAAAGCGATAGACAAATATTTTTTTAGTGCAGAAGGTTGAATATGTATCTCTAAAAGATGCCGTAAAAACGCGTAGCTTGCTTTTAATGCGTTAATTTTATAATTCATATAAAAATAGATATAAATAATAAGAAATTTATATGAAATTACAGCTGTATTCGGAAATTACTTAACGAGCGACAATCTTTAACTACAAGAGTCTCGAAATAATTATAATAAATTGGAATTATATATGTACAGAGAAAGTTACTCGTTACAGAGATTCTAGATGTCACCAGGACCAACCGATAGGCTACAACACGTAGCTGATTGTACAGTACATACCACGAGTTTAATTTTGCTACTAGAATATTGTATTCTATCTTCTTAATCTTTGTGCGTAACAAAAGAAGATCTCATCCAAGGGACAATTCAACAAAATAACATATTTCGTCTTATTTTAATGGCCTTGTCCTTTCTTTGACTGACGTACATTTTTTTTTTTTTTTTTTCAGGTGAGCGTTCTGTTATTTGGTCTGGCCCTCGTCTTCGCCGAAGACAAGCAGGCGCAACCAGAAAAGCGCGGCCTGCTCGGCTCACTGGGCAGTGCAGGGTTCGAGAGCGGCCACGGATTTGGAGGCGGCTACGGCGGCGGTCTGGGAGGCGGTTACGGCGGACACGGCAGTGGCAGCTACGGCGGCAGCCTGGGAGGCGGCTATGGGGGCAGCCTGGGAGGCGGCTATGGTGGCGGCCTGGGAGGCGGCCTAGGCGGCGGCGCCGTGCAGACGCCAGAGGTGCGGACGGTGACTCGACCCGTGGCCGTCCCTCAGCCGTACCCGGTGCCGGTGGAGCGCACAGTGCCGTACCCGGTCAGGGTGCCGGTGACGATCCCCGTGGAGAGGCCGGTCCCGGTGCGCGTGCCTCAGCCGTACCCCGTGCCCGTCGAGAGACCCGTGCCGTACCCCGTGCCCGTGTCCAGGCCGGTGCCCGTGCCAGTCCCCGTCCCCCAGCCGGTGGTGGTCAAGCAGCCACTCTTCATCAGCGCCGGAGCAGTCGGCGGCGGACTCGGCGGCGGCTACGGAGGAGGACTGTCTGGAGGGTACGGCGGCTTAGGAGGATACGGAGGCCACGGCAAATACAGCCACTGACACCACAGGCTGGACACAACATCTTGACCGGAGAACGCTAACTGATCCTTCCTTCACGTGTAGTTACCAAAACACAGAAATAAACTTGTAAAAAGCTAACAAATTTGTTATTACACTCTTCATATTCAACTTGACCAACTTCATCCAATAATATAATGATTCTAGATAATTCAATCACCATTAGAAAAAATCTTGGAAATCATTGGAAAAAAATGTCGGAAAGAAAGAGAAACTACAACTTTTCCTTTAAAAAAATGCGTATCCTAAAAGTTGTGTTTTAAACGAAGGCTTTCTATCATATGGTGTGGTCCAGATGCTTAACGTTTGTTTTCCCGTTAACTATTCGTCCGAGTGACTCTATAACATGGTTAAACTTATAGTGATTTTGTGTCGATTTTAAATGCCTTCCACAACTTATAAAAATTTGTCAGAAAACAAAAATTCAAAACAGTTTAAAATTGACTCTGCAGAATTTATTCAATTATAGGGGCGAGTCTGTAAGCTACTGTTGAACTGAAGATGGTGATCAGCCTCGCTGAAATCTGTTACCCTGCCGTCAGCGCAGCCATGTGAAATTTAACTAAGGTGGTTTTCCTTCGCTTTTCCCATTGATGGAAGTGTATGTAAGTGTTACTGTTTGTATAGATGACTGCGATGTGTTGGTGTGCTGTTTGCATTGTGAATGAATGAAATATGAAAGAAGGGAGAAGATAAAACCAGGTGACGGCGTATTCAGGTTCAATTCCAATAGACATCAGGTGACCTCAAAGCTTAACGTCCCCATCTGACGAATCGATCACCGTCCACATGTCGAATGCCCTCGCACCATACGCACTGATGATCAGGAATTGTGCACCACTCACTGTCCTACCCTAGCAAAGATGTACTGGTAATGAAAATTTCTTCCATCACCAGATCCATCATGGTGTCGTAACGACCTGAACCAATGACGAGGGCTCTCTGGCAATATACCAATTATATGCAGTGTCTTTCACTATCAGAAAAAATAAAAGATCAGGATTTTTGTACTGTGTAAATGCCATCAGTCCTAACTTCCCAATTATATCTTCCACAATATAGGTACCACGATTTAGTAACAATGCCATTGGTGACGTATTAAATTCCAAATGAGAGAACTTTCATATCTCAACAGTAATCTATTTCAAGATGAATTTCATAAACAGTTCCATATTACACAAAGAGAGTTACCGTAAATCACATCTTCAACATTTGGCATCTGTTCAAGTCAGGTAGAACTAGGTGCAGATTCAAATGGCATCGGTTTTGTAGCGCTGTTTATATACTTATTACGTGAAGACAGCATTAAAATTCTATACATTAATTCCATTTGAGTATAAGAACTGTACATAAAACTTCAGAAACTAACATTTCAATTTGACTCGTACTTTGGCAATACAGGCAGTTTGTCCCATTTGGTCAAAGATTTGCGTTTGTCTCCCTCAGGAGGAGGAAGGCTAACGGACAACCTCAGGGTTCCGCAAAAAAGTTGGAAACGTATAATCTTATTCCTTATTTGAAGTTATCTAACGCATTAATATGACAGTAGTGATCGCCCAGGGGTCAAAATTCGACCATAATTCATTATTTAGTTTCTTTCGTGAAAGAGTAATGATCATTATTTTAATTAATTTTTTACTTTCTGTTTACCGATGGTTCATTTGAATTTAGTCCATCACACAATGATTTAAAATATTCATTTTGACTCAAGGCCCACAAAACTGCTTTAGCTTTATGATAACATGAAGTAAATGCATTCCTTCCCACTGAAGTTACTTCCGATTTGAAATGTTTTGCATTCCGAAACCTGCATTGTAAATTCTAAACTATCAAAATTTCTTGGAATGACATCTATTGCGTACTTAAATGTATCCATCAAAATAATTTCATCATTTTGTGTGTTCACTATTTAAATTTGGTCTTTTATCATTTTGAATTTCACGCAAATAGGTACTTCTTATTTTTTGTCTCTCTCTTTCACCGACTTGTCAAGGTTTATATCAAGGGATAATGGAAGGAGGTGCAAATATCTGAATTTAAAAAAAAAATCATAATGAAATTACTGAAATTCAAAAATCAAAAGTCCCTTAATCAAATTTTAACCTTTTAAATAATAAAAAGACCATACAGTATCTGGAAGAACCACTTCATTCCTTTTGGAAATTTTCCTTTTATAACTTCAAAGATTCTACTTTATACGAGTCTTTTGTTTCACCAAAGACAACAGAGTATCTGAATGCTGGGAATGCGGGTCACATAGTTAGCTTTGATTCGATTTCACGCACACACACGTTCACGTTTTTAACATGTATTAATTATGCTTATTATATTTTTTCTTTACTGTTGACCAAATATCACAGACATTGGTATAATCACTAAGTATCGTTGCCACTATAAAAAAAACAATTGAATGTAAACAACGACTGTTTTATTTTATTTATTTTAATGTGTTTGTAATACATATTATATATACATGTTAGCTTTCTGCACTTCTTCTCCATATAAACTTTAACTGTGCCAAATCTCGCACTCTTCCGTTTGCACAATATTCTTAAAAAGGGATCCGATGTTTTCGCTTAGCATATTAATATATAGATTACAGAAATTACAGTAGATGATTTAAAAAATATTAATTTTGTGAACACCTAAACTGAAAGTCCAAAAACACGATTGTTAAAGATTTGATACAGGAATCAAAATCATTTCTTTACTTCCGACCAAATAAAGTTATTAATTTTTACTTTACTTTAGTTGCGAACAAACATTATTATAATTCATTGATAGTTTTTGAAGCTCTATTTGCTGAAATCGATAAAACAGTTCAATACATTCATAACAGTTTCCATCCTATAGTTTAAATTATCCAAATAACAAGCGCAGTTTACGCACTGCTGAAAAAAACCGTATGAGAACTGCATGCTGGTGGACAAAATTATCAGTCCTGCAATTAAACCATATAAACTCTCTGGTATGGAGAACACGTGCAATATGGAAATGAAAGTTTCTAACTCCATTCGCATGTTATAAAGAAAATGTTGACTGACGTATGGGATTATCTTCCAGAATGCTTAACTTTTGAATTAACAAAAATTGTTTAAAACAACATAAAAACCGACTTAAAAAAGCACTAAAAATTTTAAAATAACTTTATACCTTGCCGAGGGGAAAGTATATCTAAATGAACAATATTTTACATTACGTACTGTCATTGAAATTTTTACATTAATTAGTTATTTTGGAATCGGTGCCAGCTGTCACATCGCGAAGATCGAATTACTGAACTTCTTTTGGTGTTAGAGGTGAAACGGGGAGTACGAACAAAAATTCCCAATATTTAACAACATCTCGTGAGGCGGGAGACAGCTGAGTTAAATAAATTAACAGTATCTGTGGCTCGGCCTTATTGGTCATCCAGGAGCTACAGTATAAGTTGGTAGGCTGCATCATGCAGTAAACGATTTACAGTTAGTATAATATCGGCGTATCATCTGTATGTTTCAGTTTTGTTGAAACATTGTTCTAGCATTAATTGTAGGTAAGCATTAACATGATTTTTTATTTATTATTGTTATTAATTATTGTTTTTATCTTTTTGTTTTTCTTACTTTGGCTGGCACCGACTCCAAAAATAGCTAATTAATGTAAAAATGTCAATGACAGTAATGTAAAATATTGTTGATTTAGATTTACTTTCTCTTATGAAAGGTATAAAGTTATTTTAAAAATTTTAGTGCTTTTTTTTAAGTCGGTTTTTATGTTTTTTTTTAAACAATTGTTTTATTTTTAAATTTTTAGTGGTATTATAGTTTGTTTTGTATTTTAAATATTTCGCAGCAGTTCCCATTTTGCGAACTTCTTGGTAGCTCAAGGATTAAAGCGCTTGTTTCAAAGAATAATTCTGTTTTTAAATACCACAACAACTTCCAGAACGGGGTGAACTGGATGTTGTGTTAAGGAATGTCAATTTACATTTTAGTCCAGGCTATGTTTCGATCGTATCATAACATCTATTAAAGCTGCTGGTCGATAACCGAAACATGTAACATCTGGGCATTAATACATACCACATACAGAAATCTGTCTCTGGAATATATCTGTTTGCTCCGACATCACATAGAAAATATAGATTTTTAATTGGTTTTCACAACGTGAAAGCTTGGGATCCAAGTTGAAATCTGAAGAACATGTTGACACATTATGACACATTTATTTTATAAATATTATGCCATGACTTAATAATAGCTTAATTGATTTTGATGGGATTTAAAACTGTGGATTTTTGTAAAGAACATTAGAAATTAGGAGGGGTGGGGGTAGAAGGGGGTAGAAGGCTTCTACAACCTAATTCAAACACAATTGTTCTGTACGTTTTAAAGTATACCTGAACAAATTTCCTTCAAAATCGGATAGAAACTGTAGCTTTGTGTAGATTAAGGGGGTGGAAAGGGGGAGAAGGGTTTGGCTTCTCTAAACCAAATGTAGACAATATTTTACTGTTTGTTTTGAAATATACATGTGCATACTTCCTTCAAAATCAGAAAGAAACAGCAGCTTTGTATAAAAAGCATTGACAGTAATTAAAGGGGTAGAAAGGGGGATAGGGTTTGCGTTTTTGTGAAAGTTATGTTGACAGTATTTTTCTATTTCTATTTGTTTTAAAGTATACACATTCGAAGTCCACCGAATCGGATTAAAATGTGGGTTTTGTACAAATATTAAGTGAAGGGGAGCTAGGGTAGTTTTTTTTATTTTTGGTCAGAAATCTTATCCATAAAAAAATTACATATATGTGTGCCAACTTTCATAAAGATCGGTCAAATGGTGTCGACTATAGCGTTCTAAAAAGAAATTCACAAAACTCAAGGGGGTGGAAACGGGGAGAGGGGTTCAATTTTAGCAAACAAAGAGTTGGAATTATTTTTCTCTTTGTTTTATAGTAAAAATTTGCTAAGTGCTGTCTAAACCGGATAAAAACTGTGGTTGTGTATAAAAATTATGCGGTTTAATGGGGAGAGGGGGTGGTTTTTAGATCTTTTGGTCAGACACCTTCTTCGTGAAAAATACATATAAGCACCAACTTTCATGGTAATTGGTCCAAAGATCGCGATTTTTTATAAAGAACATTGAGAAAAGTTAATGGGGTTGGAGGAGGGAAAGGGGTTGAGCTTTGGCAAACCAAATGTTGACAGGAGTTTTCTCTTTGTTTTAAAATATACATGGGCAAAGTTCAATAAAAATCAGATAAGAAATGTAGATTTCTATAAAATTAAGGAATGTAAAGGGAGACATGGGGTGGTTTATTTATTTAATTATTTAATTTTTTTAAAATTTAGGGGGTGTATAGGTGGAGAGGGGTTCAGTTTTTTCAAACCAAAAGTTGACAGTATTTTTCTCTTTATTTTTGACTATACATGTCCAAAGTTTCATCGAAATCGGATAAAAAAATGTGAGTTTGTATAAAAATTAAGGGGTGTAAAGGGGAGAGGGGTGGTTTTTTATTTATTTATTTTTTGGTCAGATTCTCCATGAAAATTTTTATGTATATGCCAACTTTGATGATAATCGGTAAAACGGTGTCAAGTGTAGCTTTTAATGAAGAACATTGACAATAATTAAAGGGGTGGAAGGAGGGAGGGGTTGAGCTTTGGCAGAGCAAATGTTGACAGGATTTTTCTCTTTGTTTTAAAGTATACACGGGCAAAGTTCAATAAAAATCGAATAAGAAACGTAGGTTTCTGTAAAATTAAGGGGTGTAAAGAGGAGAGGGGTGGTTTTTTTTATTTTTTGGTCAGAAGCCTTCTCCATTAAAAACTACAAATAATTTCCAACTTTAATGGAGATCAGTTAAATGGTGTTGACTGTAGCATTGAATAAAGAAAATTGGCAAAAATTAAGGGGGTGAATAGGGGGAGAGTTGTTAAGTTTTTTTAAACCAAAAGTTGACAGTATTTTTCTCTTTATTTTTGGCTATATATGTCCAAAGTTTCATCGAGATCGAATAAAAATGTGGATTTGTATAAAAATTAAGGGGTGGAAGGGGGTAGAAGCTGTGGTTTTTCAATGAAATTCATATGGGACCACTAAAAATATTTCATTTAAATCGGTTCAAAATTGGCGAAAATATCGCTGAACATTCATACCAAAAAAAAATACTGACGAATTGAGAACCTCCTCCTTTTTTTAAGTCGGTTGAAAACAATCTTTAACAAAGCAGTAAACTTAATTACAATGTAGCATATTGCCCGGTCGTAATTTCCTCACACAACTATTTTCTGTTTCTTGTTTTTCATCTTCAATTCTTTAACTACAATTTTTCCCATCCACTTACTTTTGCACTTTACGAACTTCAAATTGTTTCAGTATTTTTGGTAAACTGTTCATCACTTCAATTGGAATATTACTCAAATCCCTAAGACCTTTACTTAAATACTTGACGTACACACCAATTCATAATGAACTTAGTAACAACCAGTCTAACAGTAACTAAAATGGAGTATATATATTTTTTTGGCTGATGGTAATAAAATGCGGTCTCATAGTTATGACTCAGACAGAAACTATTTATATCAATTCTGAGATTAACTAATATTAACATATTTTGCGTAAAACTGCTGTTTTAACCCAGATGGACGACTTATAAGAGATCGCCAATAAAGATACTGTAACAACTTTTCTCTCAGTGTATGCAGTATTCACAGCTTCGTGAACATAATCGAAAGTGAATCTGTGGTCTGCAACTGTTTTATTATCAGCAGTTAACATATGCACTGAAATATGGCAGATTTTACGGAGGTAAAAAATACATATACTTCTCAGGAAACTATTTTTCTTAACGAGAAATGACTGTTCAGAAAACAGCGAGGAAAATTATGAAAAAAAAAATAGATTTACTACAAAAGCCTTTCTTTCATATATTTGTTTGATTTCAGTTTTGTGAAATATGATCCATTTACTTGATTTCCCTTTGTATTAATATTTCTTCATTCAACTTTAAAGAATATAATGTAGTTTTACACCACTTTTTTAACGGACACACATAAAAGCGAAAATTCGGTGGTGAGTGACGCTTGTAGCACACTTGGGCATTCACGGATTCGAACAGTGGTGTGTTGGCTAGCCGATAGAGGCGCTGGTAGCACCGCGTAGCGACTGCTCACGGGCAAACAAGCAACACAATAGAGTGCAGCATGCACAAAAGGTGCACAGTCCAGCGGCCGGCGCCGTCCACAGGGGCTAGAGAGCAAGCTTAATTAAAAACCAACAAGCGACAGAGCAAACTCCTACAATGAAGAGAAATTTTCAGCTGTAGTTGTCAAATGCCAGTGCCTCCACAGTAAGTAACCAACTGGATTCCTTTTCACCCTGCGTGCAACAGCTATAAACAGTACTCTTTTCCTTTCAGATTAACGGTTTCTGAGGTATCGTTGATAGTATCCCAACTTTCATCTTTATCCTCATGGCTACACCTGAGGGAGGGAGTAGTTAACCCACCTTAACAATGTGATTATTTTTACTATAGCCATAATAGATTGACTTATGAACGTTTGTAACTGTTTTTAATTGATTGGTAAGCAAATAATTACTTTCGTCATTCGTAAGTAAATAGATCCACTTTTATGTACTTATTAAAACTTACGTTTGTTTTGAGTACACATTTCTACAAATTGAGCTGTTGCGTATTCAGTGCGATTTTCTAACTATATAATAAGTATTTTTTTTTATGTATCGCACACATTATACACAGTTAAAACTTTTTATTCCGGGTTCATTATTCTCATTTTCTGTATTTGCAGATAAAGTAATTGTGTCTACTCACGGCTGAAAATTTGATTATTCGTTGATGTGAAACTAATGTTATCGTAATTTTAACGATCGCATACCTAATTATTTAACAGCTATCAAAAGGCAATTGTATATCCTTTGACTTATTATTGTTTCGGCCGCCACCTCAACGTGGTTGGTGGGTGAGCGGTTAGCACTCTGGCCTCGCAATCGGGAGGACAACGGTTCGAATCCCCGTCCGGGCATACAGATTTGGGTTTTCCATGGTTTCCCCAAATCACTCCAGGCGAATGCCATGATGCTTCCTTCAAAAGGCCATGGCCGAATTCCTTCCCGTTCCTTGTTCCCAGACTCATTCCGCCTCTAATGACTTCGACGTCATCGAAGCGTAAAGCCATAAGTAAAAAAAAAAAAAAAGCCGCCTGCTTACAAGTGCCACTCTGTCTTTCGATTAATCCCTCTTGGGATGATTTGGTCAATCACCACACCACATTATTTTTGAGTGAATAGCATGTTTCCTTTCAACTCATTATTATTTCGACTAAAGCTAAAAAAAAGTTATGATGAAGTCTTCACGGCTGTATCACCAAACTGTGTTGTAAAAACACCATACTTCAACGCATACCTACACCGTCTTCCTCACATGTGAAATTTCGTGTTTTTACAACGCAATCCGGCGATACGCCGAGAAACTCTCCTTTCTTGCATAAAAAAAATAATTTCCACTCTAAAAAAGTAAAACTGAAATTCTTGACAGTTTACGTCTTGGTGAGTTGTGTCTTTTAATAACAATGAATCAATGATCAATCAAGAAATCAAGAGACATTATAATGAATCCCACAAAAATAATTCTTGTAAAAGTAAGCCAAGTCTCATGCTTGTGCAGTGACAAAAGTTATGAGATCTTGTTCTTCACTTTGTGAAATAGAATAATTTCTCTCCGGTGTTATAGAACGTTTATTTAGAACAAAAAATTAATAAAATTTTAAAAAATTAAACAAACTCTGGTCACTTGGCCGTTATGCATACCATGTTTTTAAACTGTTGTGATGTATTGAAAGGCACATAATAAGTCCTAAGGCTGAATATATTCCTTTTTTGATTATTTATTTAAAAATTGATTTAGATTTAATAACAAAAAAGTAAAAATTCGAAATATAATTAAAACATTCTAAAAATATTGTTAACTGTTAATTTTTATCATTTAACACTAAAATTGGTTTATTAATTTAATTAACAGACGTTTATTATTTAATTTATGAATGCTATAAATGATTATATTTTTAATAAATGCGTTAAAAAATTGTTGGCGCCAATCCCGCGGTATCCCTGGGGATTGGTGTAAATCTCGCAAAAATCCCGCGGGATTGCAATCCTTACCCCTAACGCCTGGAAAATAAGTGGACTACGTTTCATTGCATACTGCGAAAACTTTCTTCCTTGAAATAAATAAAAATTTCAAATTTTGGATGTCGTTTTGATGTTATTCTATTGAACGGAACCGATTTAGATATGAAACGAGTGGACTGCCTATTTTTCAGCTTAGATTAATATTACCCACCTCGGACAGTAGTCAGGCAACCAGTTTTCTCAGAGTTCGTGTATCAGTCGGCTCCGGTTGCCCTTCAGCTAGTACGGTTTGGCTGAGAGATTTCGTCAAATTTATAACCAAACCATTGTTATGTTTTGATACATACAATTTTTAATATATTTGTTTCTTCTTCTTCACCATCTTTTACGAGCTTTAAAGGTCGGCTGCCTTCGATGAGTTTTACGCATCGTTGGCACAGCCGAATTGGCAGCTTCGGTTTTAAGGCCATATTCCCTTGTTGACGCCAAGCATTTTCACCAAGACAGTGATTGGCAAAGTGCGATTGACGTCACCGCCAGGTTTCGGTATTTGTCGTCTTTCGTTTTCGGTAGAAATAAACAGCTGTTACACTCATGTGATTTCAGCCGGTTGAAAATGAGAGCGGAGATTGTGTCCTTCGAAGAATACGCTGCTTGGCCTTTGAGATTTAGGTTTTTGCATTGGACTTCGGATGTGAGGTTACATCATACGTGAGGCTATTAAAGGTAAAAAGTGGGTGATGTTTTTTCCTACTCATTAATTGTTTTTTACGTTGTGTTCGTTGTGTAGCTGGGTCATTTAAATACAAAACTGTGGTTGGTTTTCTTATTATGTGTTATTCGCTTTTTATTTTGTGTTCTTGTTCACTTTAGCTCGGTAATTACGTTATTTTGTGCTTTTTTTCATTGTATTTGAATGCATTTTTATTTATCTATCAGATTTATAACTATAGTGTATATCAACTATTTTTTTTACATATTGTATTTCATTTCTTTTTATGTTTTGTGTATTTCCACTGTAACTGTATTTTCTTCACTGTGATTTTTTTGTGTCTGTGCCTTTAACACAGCGTTCTTGCAAGCCGTCTCATCGCAATAACTTACCAAATAGAATTGTTGGCAACAGTGATTTTAATCATGCTCCAAGCACGACATATCCCAACACATGAAGAAATAGTGACCATGGTCACGTGCTTACAGATAGTATTGAGCTTTTGAATACTTTCCTTTAAATTTAAAGTAATAACTTCTAAGGATATCTTAGAAACTCCTACTCTCATTTTTATTTCATATCAGAAAACCTGTGTAATATTTCAATATACAAATATCATTTCAATTCTTAAAAGGTGGTCAACTTCTGATTTTTCAGAAATTAAATTTCTATATTGTCTGGGAGATAGCCCACCATTCAGATCATTTTATACTATATGGTACATTCAGTATGAATTTTATAAGCTGAGAATCATTTTTTTTTAGTTTGTTATATCGACTAGGGTTGTAAAAATTGAAAGAACACAAGTAAAAAAATTAAAAATGTTCATCTGGTAGTCACATAGCTCTGAGACGTGTGCAAATAATAACTATACAAACAAATAAACGAAGGTATTATTTCTTTTTTATTTAGATTTTGGTCACTTGCGAACTGCTTGAATGCTATGACTAGAATACAATTCATTTTCTCTTTTCTTCCTAGAACGTATTCATGCGTATGCTGATTTGACAAAACTCTCTTTGTTGCAGTTTTGGTTGGAGGTATTCTGTATAGCAAAAGGTTTAAAAAAACTGTAAAAAAGTTTTGCATTCCGTCAATTATTAATTTTCCGCTAATAACGTAAGCAATTACTTCTCGCAGAGTCAGAGTAAAAGCCCTTAACAGTTTTTGAAAAGTGTCACCTCATTTAGGCGAAATTCTTTTTTAAAGGATCTCTGAGTTCGCACCGAGGAACAAATGATGTTCGTAAGTAGAATACAAACGACGGTGGCAAAAGAATCGTGAAGATCGTGCGGTGAAGGAGCCCGCGAAATTCATTAAAAGAGACAAGGCGCCACAGCCATCATTCAGGAGGGGGGGAGGTGGGGGGAAGAGCCGCAGTCGATCAACACCACCACCTCACCGGCGCATCTCCAGTTTCTATATCTGACAGGATTTTTTCTGCTACGTTCCTTATAAATGCCGCTAAGGAAGCAGGAATTACTTGACATTTTTCTAAGGTGAAAATGGAGAATAGATCATTTTATTTAAATGAAAATCATATGATTTCACGTTCTCTCTGATATATTTTATATTTTAGTGAACGTGATCAATCTATCTTTTAACACTTCTAGTAATTTTTTAGTCCCTTAAAGCTTCTATTTTTTGAAACGCAATACCATTTTTCACCTTCAAGGTAAGTTTATGCATTATTATTATTCTTTGCTCTTGACTACAATCTAATAGATAGAAATGATATTTATTAATGCAATTACTGTACGACCACGTATCGCTAGTTTCATAAATTTAATGAATTCTCGGAATAATGAATGAAATAAATGCCAAACAATCTACATGGCACAATGTGTTCAGTGGAAATTTGTTTTCTTATGGCTTTACGCCTATTTGACGTCAAGGTCAAGCAACGGGAATGAATTCGGCCATGGCCTTTTGAAGGAACATTGAATGGTTTCGGGAAACCACGGAAAAGCCTAATCTGGATGGTCGAACTGGGATTCAAACCCGCGTCCTTCTGCGAGGCCATAGCGTTACCGCCCACCCACCACGTTCGGTTTCAGTAGAGAGGTTATAGCATGTTTCTAAGTTAGATTAAAATTATTCCATAGACCAAATACTCCAAATGCATGGCAGGAAGAGCGTACGTTACAAAATACAGACATAATGAAGAGGACTAACGCAGTAAACATTATGAGTGTAAATTATCAGAGAAGAATTAGATAAAATTGTGTATATGCTTCTAATTTACTAACTGGCCCAACGTCAAATTTTTCAGAGACCTTAATAATCAGCCTAACCCATCTGTTGCCTTAAATCGAGGTGTGAATGTGCTGTTCTTTCGGCATATTCGCTTAAACGTTAACAGGCTCGCGAATGATGAACAACAATCATATAGCGGCGAGTAGAAGTGTCAGTTATTGCAGTTGAAATGAACCTGCTTTAGAGATGGTGAGCCTGTAATCAATTGTTTTAATTTGTCCTGTTCTTTGGATAGTCAGAAAAATAATTAACTTTTTAATATGCTGGTGAAGTTATAAATCCAGGAGGGAGATTGCCCTAAAAATGCTGAAAAAAGTGAGATTAAGAGAGAATTATATCTAGTGCAGTCTTGTTGTTTCAGACAAATTACGTCACAGGAAATAAAAATTACAATATTGATCTCCAACAGACTGCAAATTAAATAAGTCAGTCATACTCAAAACAAGAGCTGGAACACAGTAAATTAAATTACGAGTATGTCTGGTTCGATTTCTACCACACATCAACCTAATTTTTTGTTTGTAGGGGATTTACTTTCCGTAAACATTAGGGTCGTTAGAGCATATCCCTCTGAAAGAACCATCCGCACATTCGTCTGGAGTGATTCCTGGAATCCATCAGAAAACAAAATCAGGATGCCTTGAAGAATATTAACGGGTCACTGTAAAGGCTCGGTTTGAATAAAATTAACTTTAGTGTAGAAAAACGTGAACTAGCTGCTGAGAGGCTAGTCAGCTAGGTTGAAAGTCAACTAGGTTGAAAAGTATTTTCACAAAAAGGCGAAAATTTGCACAAAACGGCATTGCCATGGTGATTGTATGAAACACCGGAAAATGGATGGTGAACCCTGAAGCTGCTGTTGACACAGATTATAAAACACAGTTAAAATATGACAGACCAACATAGGTCACCGTAAGCATCAAACTCCTAAGGAGCCACTCAACGAAAGAGGTACCATGTTACAGAGTAACTAGAACCTGCGTTTACGCTTTATTTATCCTGGTTCCCCATAGACATGTATCTCAGCTCGTAACAGCTTCTGCTCGATAAGATATTACTGACTGCAATCAGGGTATCATAAACGTACTGCATTATAATGTATCGTGGATACACGTTTTCCACTAAATGCATTGATCTAAAACGATGAAAATCAATCCTCTGCAGGTTCTTATTTGTTGTAATGACTTTGATAGACTAATTCTTTCCACCGAAGCTGCTGCAAATAAAGACTAAATGTGTTCTGCATGTGTGATACAAGGTGACTTCTTCTGCCTTCTCTTGTAAACCAGTAGAAGATTTTTCATCCAGACACAACTGCATACAATGTTTGCGAATACAATTTTCTACAGTAAAATGTGTGGAAGGATTAAAACAAAGATCATGCATCATTTCTAGGTGGGGAAGTTATAAGTTTGCTTTAAACATTGGAGAATTTCATAAATGGGCTAATGGAGCAGCAAGTCGTAAATAATACGAAGCACCAGCGCGTTCAAAAAATTTGACAGTTCGGAATGGCTGTGGAAAGTCTAAATATTTGTTACAGCAACAGAAATTTTTTTCGAACCCTCCAAGCCATATTCAATTAAAATTATTGCAGGATGTAGTGACTAAAATCAAGAAGCTTTCAACTAGTTAAATACTCTGCCACGTTTATAAAAATCTGTTACAAAAATCTGTGGATCTTAGTTAGTCGGTGAAGTTCACTTGCAGTTCTATTGTTATTCGTTTAGGTGAAGTGGTATATGTAAATGGAAACAGCAACATAAATACGTTCACATGATCATCACTACAACTACTCCAGCTCGTAACAGCTGTGAAATCTTGACTCTTACAAGATGTATCTAACTATTTTGATTAGAAAGTTGTACAGGCGAGCATAAAGAACTTTCAGAAAGCGAGAAGGGGAATGCAGAGGGCAGGAAGGGTTGTGCAGATAGGGAAGTGGGTGGCTCATTACGTTGTGTGTATCAGGGCGCAGAATGCTGCGTGATCAGCCGCCGCTGCTGGGGAAGCAGGGAGGGTGCCACTATGGGGCCACGCAGCTGTCGCTCTGTTTGTCGCCAGGAGTTGCATATACAGTAAGGGGAAAATGCGCCTCGCAGCCAACCAACTAACAAACATACAATACCTTTCTGGATCTTCGCAAATAACTCATCAACAACCAGTTAAAGAAGAAGGACGTAAGCGTAGCTTGAAATTGATATTAGCCATTCAATCGATACCTTCTTTCAGATACTTTGAGAATGACTGATCACAACACTCGCGGACTGTACCGAACATTTAAAGGAGTTAAATTGTTTCGACTCTGGAGTAGTGCGAATTCGCACTACTACCTGAGATTCGGGAGGGCGGGGGTTAAATCCCGCCCGGCCATCCGGACTGCGGTTTTCCGTGGTTTCCCGCAGTCAATTTAGGCGAATGCTGGGATGGTACCCTGCAAGGCCACGGCCGACCTTCCATCCCCATTCCCTCCCCGAGATTAGTAGGCTGAAATGAGTCTTTGTGACTCTCCAGCAGCCCGCCTCCCAGTCTCAGCTGGAAGGAGTGAAAAAAAAAAAAAAAAAAAAAAAAAAAAAAAAAAAAAAAAAAAACTCCCTAAAAGGAAGTAAGTAAGTAACATTTTAAATATTTATTTAATATCTTGAGTTTTATTTAATATCTGGTTAACTCTAGTATCATTTGAAATTAAACATTACAATTTATTTTTCTAGTACAAAATTCTGAAATAACTCGAAACTAATGAAGAATTGTAGCTCCACAATTTTTCAGAACAATTATAAACAATTTTTTTAAATGTGAATTACAAATCATTAAAACAATATTAACAGCATGCTATGATTTTAAAAGACCACTATTGAATCGCAGTAAGGCGTTGTTCATAGAACCAAGAATGCAAGTAAAGCTTGCAACCTGTAAAAGTCAATTGTCATTCTACAACGTTCGTCACTGGCTCCTGACAGACTAAAGTCGTAATACTGTGAAAACATTATTTGAAGAATGAATTTCACTACAATAATAAACAATCGCAATTTTCAGTGTGGGCTTGAGACTCATCCAATATAATTTAATCTTCACAACGTGAATTAAGTTTTCCAACAATATAAATTTTGTAACTGAAATGGTGCCAGTTGAAAGTTGAGACAGATTAATGTCAGCAAAAATGTAGTGGTCTCGCTAGAGCTTATTTTCGAGAGAGATGAAATAAAAATTATCCACATTGATAAAGTTTCTTTAAACTTATTTCAAATTTTTACTATCAAAGAATCTACTGCTAGATGAAAATATAACTTAAATTATATGCAATGATAATTTGGAAAGGCTATTACAGACACTAAATTACTAAAATGTTTTGAAGCTCAGGCTTTTTTTTTTTTTTTTTCTCCTTTCATCCCAGCTCAGTTTTTCATTGTAACGTTCATAATGAGGGAAAAAGTTTGAGTTTTAGCTCAATCAAGTACAAAAATTCAAATCAGCTTTAGAAAAGTAAAACTACAAGCAAAACGTCTCGTATCCATCATTCCATCATTATTTAAGTAGACGTGATGCAACGAAAAAATTTGAAACGTAGATATCAATTAACAAGTAATTGCAATATAATTAATCCTGAAACATTTACCGTAATCAACGTTCTGAGTGAGTAGTTACCATTGAATGATTTGATTTTTAATAATACTCATGAAGTAAGAAATTTATTCGTTCTTATCTCATTCTTTTACTCTCTGGTGAACTTACACTGGGATAAGCGGAGCTGAAACTGTGACATATCTCTGAGTAAGGAGGAGGGGTGCTTCCGGTAGCCACTGCTCGCGGAAATGAACGGGCGGAGTGTTGTTCCAGCTGCAAACGCCGCCGCCTCATTACGGTGGCCAATCTAATTCTGACGGAAGAGCTGAGCGACAACGTGGAATGTCGAAGGTTGTTTCATTAAAAACGGGGCAGAGGGAGTGCAACGAAGGAAAAAATGGGAGGAATTGTGGAGTCTAGAGGCCCAGCTCGAGAGGGAAGAAAATAAAAGGGGCGAGAAAAAGGAAAAATAACTGAAAGTCTTGACGGAATGGAAAGGGGAAGGGATTAAAGTTTTCTTCTCAACCAAACAACCGGGAATAGCTCATCCTATCGTTTCTTAAAGAAACCTGGTATTCTTCGTTTGATGTCGAGAGATTGGATACTTTTTTCGTTCCTGTCGAAAGAATTAATCGCATGACACCAAAAAGAGTTTTCCTTCACGGATGGAATATTTAATGTAGGCACTAATTTGCTTTCAACTTTGTTACTCAGAGGTCAAAATTATTTCAGGAAGAAGGCTAGGTTCGATTCATACTAATTTAAGAATGTACACATTTAAAAAGCAACTTAAAATTTCTTTGATTTAACTGAAATATTATTAATTTTAATATCTGGATATTGTAATATCTGGATATTGCGGATCATTTTCCTCAATTGCTTAATTAATTTATTAATATTATTCATTTTCTTTATTACCTGAAACAATTACTACAATTCACAGCTTTGTATACGTTTTTGGAGAAACAGGAACTAAAAGTCATTATATCGCACTCTTTGTTTTTACCAAGCACCATTTACCAGTTAATTTCATTTTAAAATTAGTTATTACCACCATCAATACTAGTAAAACGCCAGCTTAGGCATTGTGTCTTAATGTCTGTAACGCTGAGACCACACACACCCGGTTTTCGTTGGCAGGATAACAAAGGGCAGAGATATTTTTCTCTCCCTCACTTAGAGAGCTGAGAATTTTATGTATGTGTTTATGTTTCTGTAATGGCTCAATATGTATTAAAATTGAAAATCAACAACAAAGAAAACTATCATTTCGTTTAAATTCGCATAATATTTATTAATTGACTTTATTTATTTAAGTTCGATCGATATGGACGTTTTCGTTATATTTTCTGTCCATAGATGTGGCTGTCATAGCGAGGTAAGAATTTATGTTTTTGTAATGGTTTAGTACTATATCAAGTTAAATTAAATTTTTAAACCAACTATAAATAACGGTATGTACTTCGCTTAAATCTACGCATTAATTATCAAGAGGATTGTGCAATCGTCCAGGTATACAACATTAAATCTTTAAATATTTCATAATTATTCGATTTAGTTAGGCAACTGCAAAGATATAAATTGCCAGAACTACGCATTCAACCGACGTAATTTTTTACTTGCTCAGATGCTAGTAATAATACATATACTCACTCCTTGACCACATAACTCTTACAGTAGATTAGCTTCATTATTCAATAACTCATACAAGTTTAGTATATTAGAATTCAGCGTATGTTCGTCTAATCCGCATATCAAATAACAGAATACCAAAATTTTTAGTACATTTCTTGCCATGCAAAACTGTTAAAAATATCCAAATATCGTTTTCATAAAATTAACATAATTTAAGCGATGAAATTTTATATTTTTACCGGCAAGTTGGGCCACAAAACTCTTTTTCTACTATTGAACCAGCACATACAAATGCAGGTGCTATTTATTTTTACCACAAACGGTTCAGTACTTTGATTACTTTCAAAACTGAACAAAATTATTTATAGGAATACATTTTTAGCTTTTTATACTATGATCAACTTAAGTAGTTAATGAGTAATAGCCATAATCATAGCCTATCACAGATTAGAACGACAACGGCCTACACGAAAATGACACTGTCACTTTTAATTTTTTCGAAAATTTATTATTATTTACAGAATTAAATGATTTATTAAAGCCCGAGAATAGTTTATTTATTTACAACGCCGTGAAAAGTGTCGTTTTTACATCAGATCTTCATGTTTCAAAGACATTAAAGCGACAGATGTTTATTGACTATTGTGGATAAGAAACTTGTGCCATATTAACTGTGACGTGACTTCTCACTGAAAGATTTTAATTCAGATTTTGGTCTCTGAGAATTCTTGCAATTAACATCGATATTTCGAGTTCACCCAAAATATCAATAGCGTGTGTCGCTTCCCGAATTTCAATCCCCATATCTTTCTGTCCATCAGCCATCTAGATCCCCAAAATTCTATTTTTAATTTCCATATTGTAAGATGACATGATGATTCAATCTAACGGTAATGATAATATAAGACTTCTTTGGATAAAATCACATCTGTTTTCTACAAATCGACAAGAAAGTTTTAGTTTTATTAATTATGCGGTCGCCAGATTGGTGAATACATTCACACTAGGATTTTTGGCAGCAACAAGGTGTCCTTTCCGATGAAAATCACAACACAGTTAAAAAAAAAAAAATCTTCCACGCAGCCCACAACGGTTATTCGTTTCTCCACAAATCTATTAGATGATCGTCAATCAAATTTGATTAGAGCTGCAACTTTATTCTTTTCAGAGGACGCATATTCTTGAGTGCAAACGAAACTTACACACGCAGTCACTATGTTACTTAGCTCCATTCAATGTAAAAATACTATGAGCACTTCAAAAAATCGCTACTGTTTCTTCCTTCATCCTGGTTCAAACTGTTCCAACATCTCCGTCAATTTCACTCACGTAATTATAGCGAACTTAAACGACGATAGAGATTTTAATCGCAACCAAGCTTACGACTAGTAAGTTAGCTTCCTATGCGGTTGCACGGGAGGAGATTAACTACCCCATACGCGGTTAATGTTCAATAAAGGTTTTACCCTTTCCGCGTCACCATTGGCACTCACTTCCCCCAATGCAATGAAGAGGGGGCAAGTTTATTTGCGACTAGCACGGTTGAGGAGATTAATTTCTACTTCAGATCCTTCAACGGAAATTTAATTAAAACTTCTTAAAGATAAGATCATCAACCACACTGTTTTCACGTGTACACGTACTTGTTCTATACGTAGGTTAGCTTTGCTTTGAAAAATGTAAAGGTGGAGGGAGTGTCATTTGAATATCGGCGCACAGTATTAGCCAATGAGTGAATTTGTCAGGAAGTATGCGGTAGGAAACATAATCTGGTATCCCATCCTTGCCCCTTTATCCAATTCTATAACAATGGATGCAAAAATGCAAAGGTATTTTAGCAAATCTGAAATAAATAAATCATCTGAAAATGACACAGAAGTATCTATAAAAAATGGCTATTTTCTTTACTTACATCAATGAAAAAAAAAAACTTGTATCATTACAAAATCTATATTCCTTTTCGTTTCTGCTACAATTCCTGCCACACTATCTTTATTTGTCCGTATCGAATGAATTGCCTTCTTCATATCTTTCTGTTATAGTTTCTTTAATTTTTTTTTAGTTTCTTGTGGCTTAATTACCTATTCTTTGATCCTTCAACCTGGCGTACTCTTCTAAGATTTTTCATGTGTTTTCTTTCTTTGTTTATAAACTTTTAACTTTTTTTGACTAAAACAACCGATTCACAATATGTATACTCTTCCTTCCTTGTGTTCATCTTCTGTCTTTCAAATTTCTGCCATTTTTCTGACGTAATGTACTGTCACGGTATTTATATTGTTAAACGCCGTGTATAGTTATATTTTCTGACTATCAGTTAGTCGCAACTTCGTAAGCGCGAACTATTAATGTACACACTGATCTATTAAACCATGGTGAAAAACTACATCATTCAATCAAATAATACGATTCCGCTTTGGACCTGAAATCATTACAAACATTTCTGCTGCAAGATGTAACTTACCTTCAAATGGATACTAATTTTTCTACTCCTTTATTTTAATATATCCGCTTTCCGACGATACTTCAAAATGATACACACCCAATTTTACCGGCGAAGTCATGGGCTGTACATTAATCAAAAAACATCCAGTATATTTCTCGTAAATCTTGTTGATAGCAAAATTATTTTAAATTAATTAAGTTCACAATATCACATCAAAATGAAACAAATAGTATTTTACTCGCGGGACATTAATCCAAACTACAAGAAAATTAAATTGTCCTAAATTTCTGGGTTTTTTAACTGCTTAACGTCTCTTTAACAGCGAGGTCTTTTAGAGACGGGAAAGGATGGGGTGCAAGGAACGGGAAGGAATTCGGCCATGGCCTTTTGAAGGAAGCATCCCGGCATTTGCCTGGAGTGATTTGGGAAACCATGGAAAATCCAAATCTGGATGCCCGGACGGGGATTCGAACCGCTGTCCTCCCAAATGCGAGGCCAAAACGCTAACCATTACACCACCACGCTCGTTCATAAATTTCTCATATTTAGATGTCAGATTCAAATGAAACATTAGCTATTTTACATATGGGAGCACGGGTTGTATATTAATCGAAACACCGTCAAAAATGAGATCAGTGGTCTTTACGTGAGCAGCGTTCAATGAAAACTTTACACGAATGTGGTTAAGTTCTCAGCTTTCCGAAATCGCATCAGAATGAAACATACCCTATTTTATCCACGTCATCAAGGAATGTACATTAATTTATCCAAATCTGACTTGATTTGGAGTGAATCATGTTAAAAAAACCTAAGTTTATCATTTTATCAAAATCACCCTTTCTAGCCCGCGAAACGATGGACTGTACAGTATTCAAAATCTCATCAAATTCTGTCAAGTTTTTTTAATTTTTTTTTTTTTTTTTTTGTGACTGACGTTCTACCAAAAAGAGAAGATAAATTAAAAAAAAGATTTCGTAGATTTCTCAGTTTTCTGACATCACATCAACATGGAATATACCCTATTAAATCCGCGTCACTGCCGGCTCTAAATTTATCCAAATCCCTGTAGAAATCGGATCAATAGGTTATGTATGAATCGCGTTCAACGAAAAATTCCTCTAATTTCTTATTTTTTCGACATCACATCAAAATGAAGCTCTTTTTTACCCGCGGGATTATATGTTACACGTTAATCGAAACCCTATCAACATACGACCAGTAGTTTTTCCGTGAATCTCTTACAACAAACATTTATCCTAAATTTCTCACTCTCTTCAAACCCTATTTTAGCCGTGGGGCCATGAGCTTTAAACTAATAGAAATCGCATCAGAATCCGACCAGTAGCTTTTGCGTGCAATGCTTTCAGTGACAAACAACGGGAACGTTTTGAATTTCGCATTTTTTTTAGACGTTACAACAAAATGAGACATACACTGTATTACCCGTGAGACCATATTAAAGAAAAGGTAGTCAAAATCCGATAAGTAGTTTTTCCGTGAATCCCGTTCGTACTTTATCTGACCACTTAATTTGCTGCATCCTTCCATTTCACCACATTTCAAATGCTTCAATTTTCCTTCTTTCTGATATTCGCTGCCATAAAGTGATGCGCTCCACACATAGAGTTTTAAAAAATTCTTTCTGAGTCCTAGCTTATTATTTGAAACTAAAAGATTTCTGTTTTTATAAAGCCTTTTTTTGCTAGTACTATTCTTCTTTTAACATCATTCCTTCTTCGACCATCGCGCGGTTGTAATCTTACTTCCTAAGCAGCAAAATTCACTAACTTCTTCTATCGCATCCTACCCTATTTTTATATTTAATCTATTATTAGTGATATCATATATACTACTACAATTCATCACTATTGTCTTTCTTTGGTTTATATTTGGTCCACAATCTTCCTTCAGTATTTTGTTCATGAAATTTAGTAACTTCTCAATATCCTCAGCCCTCTCTGCTAACAAGACAATTTCATCAGCAAATCGTAGCATACTGATTTTTATCCCTGAATACTTATGCCACATGAAAATGTTTCTTTTATTTCCTCTATTGCTTCTTCTACATGCAAGTTGAATATTTATGGGGGTAGACTACTACCTTGTCTCACACATTTTTTAACTGATGCGTGTCTCTCATGATACTCTACTTTTCTCATAGCTACTTGAATCTTGTAAAGGTTATAAAGTATTCTTCAATCTTGGTATTTTAGACCAGCTTTCTTTAAAATTTTGAACATCTTGTCCCAAATAACATTATGAAAAGCTTTTTCTAAATCGACAAACGCCGTAAAAGTACCTTTGTTTTTCTTTATCCGTCCTCCAAATTCTAATTTTAAGGCCAGAACCGCTTCTTTTGTACCACGGATCTTCACTTACTATCTCCTGTACCACACTTTCCATTCTTCTGAATATTATTCTGGTCAGAAATTTTGAAGCATGTGATGTTAGACTTAGAGTATGATAATTTTCACATTGCTCAGCTCATACTTTCTATGGAAGTTCTGCAGGAATCTCATCAATTCCAACTGCCTCATTTGATTTCAAATCATTTAAAGCTCTATCAAATTCTGTCCTCAAAACAGGATCACCTAAATCATCAATGTTGACATCACATTCTTTTTCCAATACACTGTTGTTCAAATCAATACCATCATACAGTTTCTCTACGTATTTCTTCCATCGGTTAGCTCCATCTTCTGAGCTTAAAAGATGTTTCCCATCGGCATCTTTAATGTTTATACCACTTCTCTTTATTTCTCCTAAATTCTGTTTGACCTTTCTATATGTCACTTCTATCTGAATGGGGGACTATTAAATATCTCAGGAGTATTTTACCCCGGAAGAAGATATCATATTATATGTAATTTGAGAGGATTACATGGCTTCGGGATACCCTTAGTGTCTTTAATGCAGTGGCTTCCCGTTGCTTTCAGAATCCCCATGTCATTGATCATTTCTGATTTACCCGCCTTTAGAGGCCGTTTCCAACCCCAAGGGCAAGAGGATGCTCTCGACCACTCTCCGATTTTCCGCTCTCCTTTTGGAGGCCGTTGGCAAGCAATGGGCGACTCCTTATACTGGGAATCTTTCAGTCGCCAGAGCCAGGTTCATGCAAACTAGGTGCACTACATGAAGGAGAGGTTGGCTTCACAGAAAGACAGCACAAGTAAAGAGCATTTGTTGTGAATATCTTGATATCTTTAAAGCAAAATCTCTGTTATTACAATATTTTCTGTCATACTCTCTCAAAAAACATGGTTTTAATACCACAGTTCATAACCAAATTGTGTGTGTCGTCACTTCCAACAGGTTTAAAATAGTGGTAATTTTTTCGTACATTGAAGCAAAAATATATATAATATTTAATAATATGTATAATATACAGTATAAAAGTGGTGGAAATGCTTCGAGAAAAGTGAAAAGAAAGAAAAAATATAAAAGATCGCGAATTATAATGGAGAAAAAGAAACAATATAAGATGTAGCAGCAGCACTAGAATGGAAAACAGAAGGAGGAGTAGATTATGTTAGGCGAACAAATGAGATAAAGACGCAAACTGAGATGAAGAATGAAAATATAATAGAAACTGTAGTGCAAATGGTAGCGGATAATAATATACGAACGGGGAAAAACAGATACAGAGGTAAAAGGAGATGACCTTGGTACCGCTGAAAATAGTGGGAGAATTAACAATCCCGAGGGAGAATGGGAAGAAATAATACAAGTAAATGTAGAGAATGAAAAAGAAAAGGAAATAATGAATGCGGTAAAGAAATCAGAGGGAGAAGATTATAAAAGGAATCATCAAGAGGTATTAGTTAATAAGAAAATAGTTTCACATAGCATAGAGGATGAAAAGATTTATGATAAAAGAGACGATGACGAGGATAGAAGTGACCAAGCAATGGAAGCAGAGAGTGACGGAGAGAAGTGGAAGAGTGAAAGATAGTATAAGAGCACTGATGACTGATAGGAGGATCAGGTAAAGGAATATTTTATAAGGAGGATAGAAGACGATTATGTCAGAGAATTAACAAATTGAAAATAAAATAAAAAATGCGAACTGGATTTCTGGTACGAACAGAGAAATGTGATAAAGTGGAAGACTAATGATGGACAGGAGAACTTCATCAGGAGCATAAAGAATGCCGACTGAGTTTTCGACCCTGAGTGAGGGGAGAGTGGAAGAAAGACATTATAAGTTTTTGGTTGTTGGCCATGCGTTCCTATGAACGTCATGATTTACCCCACTTCATTTGGTTCAATAATAGCATTTGGCACGTATCGTTCACTTTAGCCAATGGATTCAATGTTTGGTTTTAGCTAGTAGTAGATTCAAACGAAGATAAAAAGCCAAACAACAGCAGTAAGTAAGCCGCTGATTCTGTGGCTGAAAATGCAGTCCTACACCGTGCCACGTTGTCGTTAGTTAGTTGGCAAAATATAATTCTTATTCAATCCGTTACGAGATATAGCATAAAAATATCACACATAGCATGCATTGAGGTCGGGAACTTTAAAATATGAGAGAATCTTGATAGAAAGAGAAAAACCAGCAGTAAGAACTAAACCAACGCCCGTAAATAATAGGTTTGAAGTAAATTAAGGAAAAGAAAACATTAATTCTGAGCAGTATATGAACGTAGACTCAAATAAGCGATAAATTACGTGCAGCTGCTCTCTTTAATGGAAAAGATTACCTTAAAAGATTTCAGTATAATATGCTCTAGACGTAATTTCCTGTCCAAATCCAATCCAACGCATATCTTTTCCGCCTTGCCTCAGATCTTATTAAACCATAAACTTTTCCTGTATAGGGCTTTCGAGTTATACCTTGATACAATGAAACGAATATTTTTTCTCTTCTTACTGAGGAAACATTTAATGTGGCAAGCGGGGCATAAAACGTTATCCACGGAAATTACAATTTTAAGATAATATTTTAATGAACTACTACGGCACGCAACGAGGCACTAATGCACTTGTTAAAGTGTACACGAGTTACCCTCGCTGAAGCTTATAAGTCCACTAAATTCCAGCTTCAACATTTACCAACTGAACATGGCATTACCTCATTTTAGATTAGATAGTTATCATGTACGGTGGTTCTACGAAAATGTAGTGTCTAATTGGTTTTTAGAATATATATATAAGAAATATTATACTTAAAACAAAACAAAAAAAAACATAGTATTTCGAAACGAAGAACCTAAATTTAGAAACTCATGCCTCATTGCAACTTATAAATTTAAGGTAGCACTCTGAGAAGGTGGTATGATTATTTTGACTCACAGCGCAGAAATAATCATTAAAAATGCTTTGAAGTTTTGTAACTAAAATAACACGTATACAAAGGATACAGCGCTTAAAACTCTTGTGCTTCATCATCTGTTGGTCTGTATGGTATATCCTATGCAAAGGATTTATTATTAGCATAGAATAAGCACATAGAAGAGCCGATCGAGTTTGTGACCACTTGTATAGCCCTTACGAAAATATCACTGAGTTAGTGCAGAGGTTAAGCTGAGATTGCCTGCAGACCGGGAGACGTAATATTCAATTGTATTTACTGACAAATATGCGAACACCCATCTTCAATTAAGACTGCAGAAAAATATTTCACGCATCAACGAATTTAGTTTTCAATGGCAAAAAGAGACCAAATCTGATCTATAAGATACTGATACTTGTGTGTATTCCTTTCTGCCACGTACCGTTTGGTGTACTTGAATAGGAAGATTTGATGAAATGTCGAAGATAAAATTTTGCTTGACTGTGAAATTTTCTAATTCCCGTTGGAAATGAATACGAATGTACGAATTCAGAGCAGTTACTAATCCTGCGTAAAATGAGCTAAAGCGTGACGATAGTACGCAAGAATGTTGAAAACAAAATGAACCGAAAAGGTAAAAACATCCCTTAAAACACGCATGAATTAAGTAAATGATCTAGGAAGCACATAAAATGAGGAAGCAGAATAGTAGCTCATATTATTGGGCTTAAAATGATTGCAATGATTGTAAATTTGCTAATTTCTGATGCAGTTGAAGCTACTGACTGCAGAGTAAGGAAAAGGCTGAAGTATTCTAATCATATTATTACGTGTTTTATGATTAATATGAACGGTCTCAGTGCTTAAGACGTCTAACTAGAGATCGAAAGGTCTCTGGTTCGAATCCCGGTCACAGATGGGATTTTCAAAGGCCCTAAAACCGACCTTCACCTATGGCACAACTTGCTGTGTGAAGTACGCCTTAACACTTCCTTGGTTAGGATTCCACGTTAGGCTGTAGGTTCTCCTCAACCCTTACGACTACCGGGTTACATTATTTGGCCATGACATAAGCACATGCACAGAAAATCGAAACTCTTTCAACCGACAGCCGAACCCTTGGCGAATATCCAGACCAATAATGTCATACGCATTACAGTTATTATTATATGATTAATATGGGGATATTTAGAGATGATTGTAAAATTGGAAGAGGTGCAAGACTGTTTCAAATGAGTAGAGAGACTAATAACAAAAAGATCTAACGGCAAGGATGTAGAGCTCTGTCCGTGACTACAATCACTGAGTGATCTTATTTCAGTACATGCATGTTCTATCATTTGGCCACATAATTTTTTTTAAATAATTTATCTGTTACTCAATTTTATTGTCTCATTTGGCAGCAATTAATGAAGAATAATCTAATGTGACACTGAAATGTTGTAAAAGAAGTACCTTCATGCTGTCACCAATCTTGTCATCTCAATAATACAATAAAAGTGGAGCCCCAAGCAACTGCGGTTCCTTAGCCTAATAACATGTATACATGAGGTAACTCATACGGCAGTCGCTTGGAGCAAAGCTACAGCCGTTAGTGCAATTGTTGAATTTGAATAAAATTTATTGTTGCCTGCATCATTCATTAAGATGCACTACATTCTCAACTAAGGGCATTTTCTATAAATTAGTATTAATATATTATAAATTAACTGCAAAGTAAAAATTTTTGATTGTTTTACTCGCAACTTAAAAACTAAATTACATGTAATTAGTTTTAGTATTCTTTGTTTCAAAAAAAAAAAAAAGTTGTATTGGATAGAAATTACAAGTTCGAAGGCAGCTCTGAAGAATGCTATTCTACCAGTTGGGATAGAAAAAAATTCGACCCCATTTATTTATTTAAAGATTTATTTAAACCGGCAAGATTAGGGTTGTCGACCCTTTTCTTCCAATATACCAGGTGTTCATAGTACATAATTTGCACTATACGTAGATTTCAGTTTACATCACTTATCACGCGTATTAATTAAATTAAGTTAATAACTAAAATATTAGATAACATTTGAATGATATTGATGTGTAACTGGGGAATGAGCTAGTAAATGGAACAAAATAATGCTAGTGAGTGTTGAACAAGAATGTGAATTGGACCACCTAAAACATTAATTTACAGAATTTTAATTATGATATTCGGTTCTGGGTTACCTAAAAAGGGATCCGTTTTCCTTCGAACAGGTAAACTCAAAAATTATCAAAAAATCTGAAAACTATTACTTCAAGTCTTATACCTCAACAATACAGAGCGAAACTACTTTGTTTTCCGCACTGATGTAAAAAATCTACATTAACAGAAAGTTGATATTTCCACCCGATGCGAATGACAGAAGTCAGGGGGAGTTTAAAGCATATATTGTTCCTCAATGACAATATTCTTCATGCAGGAAGGTATATCTCTTGGTATTAAGAAACGAGACGACAGGTGACGGTGTGCCACCGCGTTCGGCGCTGCAGTCGCCGGCTGTGAACGTGGCGCCCGAATGTCCCGCGACGCCTCCGTCAGTAGACATCCGCGACGCGAACCAGACAGCCGCCTGCGAAGGCGACGGTGCCAAAGCACTGTGCAACTCGATTAGCTCGCAACGTGAATTCTGTAAATTTTGTGCACGTGTGTACAACAGTATGACGGTATTTTAAATATACAACTGTTGGCCGCTCTGACTTTCATTTGCCATCTCAGTAACATATGACACATCTTCAGGAATTATGAGGTGACATAATACGGTTGCAATGACTGAGATCACATGTTCTTGTCCGAAGCGTTGCGAGAGTGATTTGGTGAAATCCTTACTGAAATACAACTTGCCGCCAGAACCACCTGGGGGGCAGCACCAGACAATCGTAGACGGATGGCTGATGTTCAGAGACAACAAAAGGGTAAGTAAGGTCTGGGACTCCACTCGAACATCATTGATACAGACATTTTATGTCGTAAATTACAGAATTGTAGAATTGTAAGTAATTTCCGTCATGATACCAAACGTATTCTTAGAAGACACATTTAAAAGAAAACAATGAATAAATGTAATTAGAATGTCTTTACTGAGTTATGAGTATGAGAAATAACTCTTTATTGTTGTTTACTTTTGCCTACTTTTAAAAAAGCTTTGAGTAATGATTTATGGTACTAATATAGATAACTGATTCCACTTTTTTATTCGTCGAAACCGGAAATGTCACTTTTACTAATAACTACGGAAATAAAATCAGCTAGCCGGATGTTAAATGCAAAGGGTAGTAACGACATAGAGGAGATCATAACCAAACAGTTTTGTCGCCATTCAAGAAATGAATTTTAACATTGGTAGATGAAGATCACATTTTTTTCTCTTTGAAAATTATGACTGCAGTTATGCTTGCATACGTGACAAATACTATTTGAAATTATGTTATTTTCATTCTTTTTATTTTCAGAAACATTTATAGATTTTGTTTTATAATGTAATTGCATTGAAATAATTAGCAACTGCCATTCTGTATCAAACATTTCTCTTCATTTCTGATACCGAATATCATATTATCAGTCAAAATAGATTTATTTAAGACAACAATATTCTTCTCCAAATTTTTAGGCAGAAGTCTTTTTTTTTTTGGTAACAGTTTAACGTCCCTTTTTAACAACGTGGTCTTTAGAGACGGGAAAGGATGGGGGCAAGGAATGGGAAGGGATTCGGCCATGGCCTTTTGAAGGAAGCATCCCGGCATTCACCTGGAGTGATTTGGGGAAACCATGGAAAACCCAAATCTGGATGCTCGGACGGGGATTCGAACCGCCGTCCTCCCGAATGCGAGGCCAGAACGCTATCCGTTACACCACCACGCTCGGTGCAGAAGTCTTTGTCACAGAAAGCTGAATCCAGCTAAACAAATATTTGTAGATACCAGACAATTTAAAATTATTGCCTCGCTTCCAAACTTTTCTCATAATACGCCGAGAGTAATGATGTTGTTAAAACAGATCTATACGCTTCTAAAATTTGGCTCTGAGGAAGCAAAACAAAAAAAAAAAAAAAAAAAAAAAAAAAAAAAAAAAAAAACCTTTAGTATAAGTGATTTCTTTATAATTATTCTGTAACACAGAATTCAGTGCCAGTAACATGGGGACTTCCAGACTATAACTAACCATACCTACTGTTTAATTTCTAAAGCGATATTTCCTAGGAATTTTACTATTTTATATCTCTGAATCCTCCAGAAAGAGGTGTAATATGCCACTGTCAGAGATATTATGAACAATTACCTTCCGCAGTGATCTCGACTATAACGCGGAATCCTGACGTAGTCCATATGAACAGAGCATGGTAGATGCTATACAACCAATGCTAATGGCGGGAGTCGACACTGGGGCATTCACTTTTCAGAACAGATGTTCTGTCACTAAGCTATAATGCTGCTATACGACGGCATTTGTTTTTTGTTTTTTTTTTTCTTTTTTAAATTCTTCTCGGTTTTTTTTTTTTAAACTTCCAAGTATCTACATACACATTTTTTGTTAATTGCGGAACAGGGTTACGAAAAATACTGTTTACTCTGTCTCAGAAGAGTTTGAGATGTATTGTAGCACAATGTATGTTTACACGATAGAAAAAGCGTAAAAAAAAGGTATATAATAAAATTACCATACTCTTCATCAACTTTTTTAGCTCCTACCATCATTATAGAAATAGGATGTAACAGGACGACATTCTGTTATATATAGAACAAGAACTTTCCCGAGTACAGTTTTTCAATAGGCAAGGTATCTTGCACTGTGTCCGTCACCTTTTGGCTGTCGCATGTGAAACAAACTAATGTCCCCACGCTGTTGGGTTGTCTATAAACAGCATGTGACACACGGACGCTTGCTTGCATTAGCTTACGGACGGGATGCGGGCGGAATCTACATTGCAAACAGAGATGTCGAGAAGCAGCTTGATTTCCACCCTCCGTGGGGAATACACCATATTTGCAACAGCACTTCTTCTCTTTAGTGTAGGCCTAATGTTTCCGTTCCATCCACAAATTAAAGTTATACAACATTTTCCGTACGTCATAGAAAATATATTAGAAAATATATTAGCATATCAGTTGAATATATTTATACCAAATAGATCGATCGTAATTACCTGAAACTGATCATTTTTTCCTCTGCATAGTACCCCAAGAAACTATTCGCAGCTAACAAATAGGAAAAAAAAAAAACTATATGTCAAGTAAACCATGTTTCATAAGATGGGACCATCTTTCACAGCTGAAGACAGTTCATTGTAAGTTGCTTTAATTGAATTTTAAAAGTCATGTAAAATCTCCCATAACTTTTTTTGTAACAGTAGGCATGCGTAATTTTAAAAAGTTAGTTTGTATTTCTAAATTTTTCACATGATAAAAATAATGTCATTTTTTTCTTTATCGAAAATTTTCTTGGATAAACCATAAAAAACATTTCTGACGATATAATAAATTATATATATATATATATATATTAGTAAATAAGAAACTTCAGTTTCTCGATAGAAACTGATGGAAGTAAAAATAGTGCAATAAGAATATTCCAAACGAACATAATTACGAAGAATATTTGTCGATTACTACATTATAAATCGATAGATACACTTGTAACTATACAGCGAGTTGTAAAGAATAAAAAAAATAATCTTAAAATTATTTAACATTCATGTGGACAGGAGTAACGTGTTTATGACGTCACAAAATACATTAGAAGTGCAAAAACCTCACTGTCTAGTTTTTCTCCTTTTAACCAACTCTTCACCCCAATTATTACTTGTGGTTCGTGTATCTCTATTAAGTTCGAAAATTCGATTACTTTGTTCATTATACTTCTACAGTACACCAGTAACACCCTAATTAATGGCTTTATGTTTTCAGCATTAAACTCCTCCTTCCCAGTTATACCCCAGTCAGTTATTGTTTCAGCAAATTCATCTATTTCTTTAATATCTGTGATTTTTCCCATCGTGGATCTACAATCAGTATCACTTTAATCATATATTTCCATCGCTTCACCACCAGCCCCTATCCTCAGAAAAAGGCCCCATCGTCATTGGAATTTCCCGATGGTAACAGGGTGTATCGCAGAGATAGAGGAGCAATTGGTGGTGGTGTTTTCATACTAGTTAACAAAATCTACCGCAGTTCACTGGTGTTCATAGATCATGACCACGAGATACTTGGGGTAGATTTCTGGGGTGATAAAAATGTATAAACAGGGTGTTGGCTGCTTACCGCAGTGAAAGAATGACAGTTGAAGATGAGGCTCTTGGGGAGAAATTAAATTCATACTCAGATTTCAGTGGTGATAATTGAATGGTTATTACTGGTGGGGATTTAAATTTACCAGGTGTAAACTGGATAGGAAATAAGATTAATAACACAAGGGAACAGAGATTTTTCAAATAACTTAATGAGGGAAGAAGGATTCACACAAGTGGTAGAGCAGAACACTAGGGCACAAAATATTTTGGATATATTCCTAATAAAGCCCGATGATAACATTGTGGGGTGTCAAGTAACTGAAGGAATAAGTGATCATGAAGCAGTTCTCATGGCTATTAGAGGATTCAGTAAACCAGTAGCCAAAATTGAAGGGGCAAATAGGTACAACCATAAAAAGACACAAATTTCTAATTTGTAGAGATATTTCAGAGAACTTTCCAGCAAATGGAAGGCAGGCAGTAGAGTTAAGGTGGGAAGAATTCAAGGAGATAATAACACAGGGGAAGAAAAATTTATTCCAAAACAGAAATTAAAGAGAAGTAGAGAACTTGTGTACTATAATAGGGCGGTGAGAAGGGTAAACAGGTTGGTGAGAAGAGAATATAACGGAGTTAAGAGACAGCAGGGTAGTAGAGAATATTTAAAACAACTAAACAAGGACTTAATAATAGCTAAGAAGATGACTAAAGATGGGTTTATGAAGAGAGTATTGTCTGGGCAGGGTGACCATTGACTAGCGCATCTAGAAGCTTCTATGGCTATGTTAGAAAACTGGTGGGAAGGGATGGTGTTAAAACGCTTATAGACAAAGATGGAGAAGAAGTTACTGAGGATTTTAAAAAGGCAGAAATTTTAAATAACTGATTTAGTGAGAGCATTACGCACAATGAATCAGAAACGGGAGGGTCTAACTCGAAGAACGAGCTTAAAAACACAATTAGAAATGAACAGACCAAAAAATTTGAAATTCATGAAGGAAATAAGAAAGATGAAAAAACATAACGGAGCTGGTGTGGCTAATATTATTACAAATATCTTAAAGATAGCCGGATGTGACATTGTATCTTATCTTGAAATATTATGTAAATTTGGTCTGGATTCTTGCTGCTTACCACAGGACTGGAGAAATGCGATAGTAGTTCCGGTACATAAAGGAGAGGTGAGAAATAGAGTAGAAAATTACAGGCCAATCAGTTTGACATCAGTGGTAGGTAAATTAATGGAAAGATTGATATGCAACCACATAAGAGATATATGTGAGGAGCGTAAGTGGTTTTCAAGAAGGCAACATGGTTTTAGGCAAGATATTCATGCGAATCTCAGTTGGTGGGATATATGCAAGATATTTCAGATGAAATGGAAAAGGGAGGCCAAATTGATAGCGTAGTACTAGATCTTACAAAGCCTAGTACATAAGGTAAAAACTATTGCAGTGGAAAGTGATTTACTGGGTAGAAGAATTTTTGAAAGGTAGAAAACAGGAATTTAGGGTAGAAAATGCAGTATCAAAAGAAGTGGAAGTAAAAATTGCAGTGCCACAGGGTAGCGTATAGGGACCATTCTAATGAATAGATGTGTTTTTTGTTTATTATCAGAAATTAGATTGTTTGCAGATGGTATAATGCTATATAAAAGAATCAAAACGGTAGAGGACTGTAAACAGCTGCAGGGTGGTCTGGACAGGATATCTAGATGGGTTGGGAAACATAGGATGAAGATAAATGCAAAGAAGAGTCAGCTTATTAGATACACAAATAAAAACTAAAGGTTGATTATGATGATAAAGGTGGGGAAAGAACTGCTTGTTGAAGACTTGAAATGTAAATATCTTGGCATTACATTTGATAACAAGCTTAATTGGGCAGGACACATTGGTTAGGTAGTAGGAAAAGGTTTCAAAATTCTACACTTGTTGGAGAGAGTGATCAGGGGATGTACGAAAGAAATAAATAACCGAGTTACAAAACTTTGGTCAGACCATAGCGTAGTATGGAGCCCACATTTTGCGTATCAAATACAGGAGTTGGAGAAGGTGCAAAAAATGGCTGCTAGATTTGTTTCCGGAAATTACCGCAGAATACAGTCAGTAACACATAAGATAAAAGAGCTGTAATGAGATTTATTGGAAGACAGAAGGCCGAAGAGGATCATGGGAGTGTACAAGTCGTATATTGCTGATGACGCATGGAAAGATATTGGTGTAAGAATTAAAACTAATACTTGGAAGAGAAAAGATGACCATAAACTACAAGCTGGCACTCGATTTCAGGCACAAGGGTGTAGAAAGTTTTTTTTGTTGTAAGTGTGTCAGGGATTGGAATAAGTTACCAAGAGATATGCTTAATAATTTACCAAGAACGTTGAAAGAAATTAAAGCTAAAATTTGCTGAGGGAAAATGTAGGTGGGTGCAGGAAAGGGGGAAGATTGTTGTGTAGGGAAATTGTCACCGGAGCGTGCGCTCAATCGCAATTTAATTATAAAAAAGAACTAATATCTTGAAAACTTAATATATCTAAATAAGGACGTGATTTATGCTCTCTGTTGAGAGGTTTTGGTTCAAGCATATGATTAAAATCCAATTCTAGTAGTTAATAATGTTGGAACTTAGATTTTTCTGTATTGAAAATTCAGGACATAGAGAAACCCAGAATAATTGCCAGAATCATGCTTAATAATCTACTTAAAAATGACCTAAGCTCCCAGCACCTTGTCTATCATGTATCAATTATACTCGTTAGATTTGGTAAAGCAGATACGTGGTATTCGCGTACGATAAACTTTCCCATTGCGTTGCTAAGCATTGGAGAACAAATGTCCTGCTACGTGTTTCCTGAACAAGTTACGTATGAGCTCGGCAAAAGGATATTACAAGTGATTATCGACTGGGGAAGAATTTTTTGTGGGTGAAGGGTTCCTCAAGTAGTTAATTATTTCTAACATGAAACGTTTACATCATAAAATTAATGAAATACGAATTAGTCAGTAGTAGGGGTTTTTAGTAGGATTGGACAATTTACCAGACTAAAAGTAGCTTTCATAATGTAGCCTAGGCGCAACATTACTAAACTTTGATGGATTATAATAGTAAACCAGCGGCCAAAGATATCTCAAATAAAATAGTTGTGGCGCAAGATTTCACTGCAGACTCATTCACTATCAGCCATTATCGATTTTCCTGCACAGCTGCAGAATATCAGGAACGCCATTCTTCAGGACACCTCTTTGATGAGATACACTCGTGATTGGCTGAAGACGGTACTGAAGGGGTGACATTATAATATCTTAGTAGGTATTGTTGTGGTGCCTATCTGATAATAATTTCAGACAAATATCTTGTTTATACGTTTAAGAATGAAGTCTTTCTCTTTCAATTTTCATTAGTTTCTTAAATTAATATACAGAAAGATGACAGAGTAACATTACAAAACTTACACAGCATGGTTCATAACTATAATGTGATGGAGTTTTAGCGTAAGAGTATTCTTTACATCTAAATTAAGATTTGAAATGTCGAAAACGCTGTAAATGGGAGAGATTTTTTTTTTTTATTTTAAGATGAAAGCTAGAGAAGGATCGGAGAGATGGTATGTTATCAGCAACATGTCTAGTTTACTACAACCTAATGATCGAAACAATTCAAATCAGTTCATAAATGCAACATTTTTTCTTCTAATGAAACTGGGAGAATTGGGGAAATAGTCGAAGATGAGATTAAGGTCTTATAAACTGGAGTATCCCGCCTCATAGCACAGATTGCTAGCTAAATTTTGAGACAGTGTCTGGAGCTCGACATGAGGTAAGTTGGTTCGATTCCCGGTGGGGGAAGAAATTTTCATTCAGCAAGATAGGACATGTGGCGGTCCACGATTTCTCCTAATCAAATTGTGTACCGAAGTCTTAGGTTAAATTCCAACCCACTCCGCAGTACGTATGAAGTCGTAAGACAAGATCCTTTAACTTGGAGTCCTCTGGGTATCCTTCGGAAAAATAAGCTCTAATGTGCCAGTACAACATTTCATCCTCTCCCTTCTTTGATCTTCTGTCCACAACACACTATACTGAACACACAATCAACATCACTGTTCACATATACAACAACACGAATGCTTTTACTCCTGGGGAAGGCAACAGGAAACCACCTCAGTTATTTCCCCTGGGATATTGCTATGAAAGGTTAACACGTTCCATAGTAACTACCTTCTCTCAGATATCGGGTGAGGCACTCACTTATTAAAGAAGGTAAAGTATACCGCTGTATGGTTGCAATGAAATTTGCACAGGCGTAGCGCGTTATTATGTCGTAAAGTATAGTTCGACGGCTGGCAACAGTAAAAATTGATTCACACCTGAAGACAGTGCTAACTGTCAAAACATCGTGTTTTTATAACACACGGTTTCGGTACACCTTGAAGATGTCACTTTACATACTTATCTCTTGCACTGCAGAGTTTTCAATATTCTTTTGTGTGGTATTGCTCCGTTAAGCAACCTGGCCGGTTCTTCTTTTTTTTATGGGTACTATACTCCATACCACAACTGCAGAATCTTTTTCCCACTTCTGCAACTATTCCTTGAGTGGAAAATACCGCCACAACAGGAATTACGTAATCTAAGCTCTTGAACATCGAATTTCTGTGTAAATGTCACGTCAAAGCGATTTGGTATTATAGAACCACGTAGGTGAAAGTTGACGCACTTTCAGCGCTATAAAAGAAAACAAGAAAACCAAGCGCTTGAAGCAACAGGTGACGGCTTCAGCCTTCGCCTTAGAGAAGACAAGAGCAAGTTGCTGGCAAGCAGTGTAGAATATAAAACAGGAATAGGGAGGTTGGCGTCTTTCACATAACTTTGACGCGAGCAAACAGAAACCGCACTCTCAACAAATTGTCATGTTATTAGACGATATAGCAAAAACAAAATGAATAACTTCCTAGAATAAAAATTAGTATCAAGCATTTCCTCTTTGTGAAATTTGGCTCCCTGCATTTCCCAAACGAGCCTAGAGGAGAGAGCTAATGTCGGAACCTGTCATTAGAGAAGATATTTTTTTTATCCTCTGTACAACCATCCAGGTTCCAGATTTCTTTGGTTTTCAGAAATCACTCCGATCGAATGTCGGGATGTTCCTTCAAAATACCTTAGCCGAAATTCTTTCCATTCCTTCCCCAAATCCTTTCTCGGCTGTAACAACCTTGCCACAGACAAGCCGCAAGGCTAAAAAAAATACGTTTTCCCAATAAACGCGTTACGCGTAGATCCTGATTCTCGTAAAAATGTGTTATGCATTCATAATTCATTCCTTACAGCTCACAATGATTCTCTTTCAAATAAAGAAAGGTGCTATCCAATTATCATTGACTTCTTACACTTTATGATTACTCGCCATCAAATTAACATTTTTGCTAAACTATATCAGAACTGTATATATTTTTTTAATAAAAATACTTGATTTTTGCATAATATTCTATTATAATTTTTATTAAAGTGGCTACTGCACGCGAAACCCTTTTACAATAAGCACAATACAAGATCATAAAGACTTAACAAATATAGCAAACATAGCGTAATAACGGCCAGTTCATGGTGAAAGAAAAACGTAATTCAAAAGAAGCATTTGCACGATTCAATAAGGCAGAAAAACATTTCATGAAACTGATTATATCAACTTTATGAAAAATTGTTAACTACATTGCTAGTTCTCTTTTTTTTTTTAATCTATTTAAAATGGGATGCAGCACATGTTCCAATGGAAGTTTCCCTAACCAATTATTTTCGCTCTTGCTGTCGGTGGACTTGCAGTTTATTGTGGAATCCGTTCTTCAGTAAGGAAATTATTTACAAGGAAAAGTCACTACAGTGGCTTTAATGGCTAAGGAAATGTATTAAGGCGATTAGGTGTTGAGAAATTTCGTGCAGTAATATGGAAGAGAGAACACAAGTTTGGCAGTCAGCGATATTAATTCATCTATATCATTACTCCAATGCACTACAACGTCACATTCCTATACTAAAATTCTGGACTTTTATTTTGTTTAATTTTGATGGAGTGGTTACACAAAAAAATATCAAGAAAGATTTCTAAGGCTGGATTTAAATAAACAAATAACTAAAAATGTGTAATTCTATACACTGTGTAAATACCACATAAAGCAATTTACTTAAAAATTTACAAAAACCTGATTACTATAATATCAATATTGTGTTAAATAAAAAATTTAAATAACCATGTCTAATCAGTAACAGGGATATATCATTTCAATTTTGGCGATTTTTTTATGAAACATTATTGTTAGTACCTCTCTGTCAAAATTCATGAAAAATTTTCTTGGAGTTTATTTATTTTTTTAAAAAAAATAGCATAAATGAAGTTGCTTAATGTATAATTAAAATACCGCCCACATTCTACGAGCAAGTGACTAAATCTCGTATAATTTTAACCAGCATTCATATAAACCATAATCTGACACTGAGATCGAAAGAAACTTAATGGCCCAAAACAGAAAAGAGAAAACTTATTTAACCTTTAAATCTGATTTTCACGAATAAAATTGCAGGCGACGAGGTACCTGACTATTGCCTGAACGACTATGATTTAATGTCCGATGGAACTGAGCAGATTTCTTTGAAGATGAACGTCCAAATCGGCATTTCAGGCCCTCTCAGTCTGTCATGCAATCAGTATCAGTTTCAATCTCGAGAAGATAAAGAATGGCTGCTACTTAGTTTCACCGCGTCACCTCCTTTCTCATGCCGATGTTTGAAATGGGAATATGGAGCGTTGCCTAAGTTAATCCACGGGAAGCGGCAGGAGCCCTGTGACCTTAAATTAAACAAACATTTTAAAAAAAAACAAAAAAAAAAACAGAATACAATGAAAGTAAAGCTGTCAGTAATTGAAATGAATGAGTGTACCACTGAACGTAAAGACAGGAGAGGAAAGTGTATAACAAAGAAAGGAGGAAAAATTATGTGTTGTACATGTGACTGAATACATAAAACTTTCTGCTGAAGATCGTGTACCAAAACTTTATACGATATCATTACTAATTATTTCTCACCCGCATCTTCTTGTAATGTCATAGTATCCTTATTATTGGATAAATTAGCATTTTATGCTCATTGAAGTTCTATATTCTATAGGGTTTTTTCAGGATCATTATTACGAGGTCTTGTTGTGCCCTGCTACTCACTGAGTCCCTCTTAGATACATTAAGCGATCCTTTTTTTTTTATCAGAAGCTAACCCACTTCACCAACTTTCGATCTAGAAAGCATTAAGAGGTTACAGCTACTCTTCTAGTTGAGACAGTTTTCATAACAGTGAATGGAGCTTTAATCCTCTCACGACATGCTGAACTTTTTTCTTCTTTTTTCTTCTTTCTACTTTTTTTCTTTGGGTCTTACGCCTCGTTGACGAGGAGATCATTAGAGGTGGGAAGGGAATGGGGAAAGGAACAGGAAGGAATTCGGCTTTGGTCTTATGAAGGAACAATTTCGGCATTCGCCTGGAGTGATTAAGGGAAACCACGGAAATCCCAAATTCGGATGGCCGGATGGGTACTCGAACGCGCGTCCTCCCGAATGCGAGGCCAGAGCGTTACTGCTCACCCACCACTCTCGTACTGAACTTTGTATTTTATTGTAAAGTCGGTGATATGAGGTTTTGAAGAAGTTGTAAAAGTTCGCTTAAAGTTTGTAGGCAACAAATTCTTTGGATTTACATTATGTACTTTGTTAGCTTATCCGTCAATGATCATCTATCGCCGTTAGTCACAAAGGAAACATGATATTTTGTCAGTTTTTTTCCACCCCAATTGCATTTGGCTCCTTAGACCGCCCAAGTGTGATTATCATGAATCTTCCTGTGTTTCAGTTTCTGCACTACAGTGTTACCAATAAGTATAGACGACACAAGACGGATACGACACTAACACACACCACACTTAAACACCCACGTCGTCTGCCGGATTCAAACCGGCGACTTTCGATACGCGGAGCCAATCCAGTACTCTAATCCCTATGGTACAGAAAGTTACAGTCATTATTTTTTCGCAGTCGCTTACACTAGATGTATTGCCGCAACTGACTGTGTTGTTTCTGTGTTGCAGTGGAGGACGCGTTGGGGTGTGTTGGAGCGGCAGTCACCAGCGGCAGGTAGGAAGAGCTGGAGCTTAGAGTCTGCACAGAGATGTTGCTGCGTCTCTGAGTTAAAGGATATGGAAACATGAAATATTTATGCGGTTTTGAAAACATTATTTTGAGTTAATTGTTCACGAATTGAATTATGCCGTATTGTTAAGTAGACCGTTCGGATGGAGGAGATTGCTTATTTGTTGTTCAAATACATCATTCATTCCGCTCAAAATGTGATAATGCAGCCCAAATAATTATTCGCTACGTATTCTGGGATATAGTAACACTTTTCTGATGACACAGTTTGGTAATAACTTGAAATAAATTAGCACGGAAGAGTATAATAATCAATCTGACATTTAGATTTTAATTTTTAAATTCTTAGATCTTTTCTTTTTTCTTGTATATTGGTATCATGTTGATTACCCTGTTGCTCCTCCATTAACTAAAACGCAACATAATGTGGATTTTCTCAACAGACTGCTTCCAACTTTGTTTTGGCCTACATGTGCATCGTTATGTTGAGAAGAAGTCAAACTGTTGAAGCGAGCTAATATACCTAACACATTTTTTTTAAAAAATAAGCATATTAGGTTAAAGTTAAGTACATATTCTCTGAGCTAGCGCTGCGCAAAGAGCTTGTTACTTAATGGATAAATCACCTCATAGCTGATTTCTATCTTTAATCCTTAATTAAATGACATGGTATTTATGAAAGAAAAACACTCATATCCAGTATTACATCACTTGGTGAAATATACGAACACTGCATAATATACAACAGGATTAAAATCACTGATCGCACGACACAAACTATCATTCGTTGTAAAAACATATAGGCATTACGATAATATACTTAGTGCAGGATATATCCCGTGAAATGAGTGACTGATCGTATTATTATAAGTCTTTAGTACAAAAGCATTGGAATATTAGACGGTGAATGTAACCTTAAAATTGGAAATCTTTCTTGAGCCGAAGATGGCAAGCGACTGGTCTAGCAAGTGACAACCGAGTCGATCATCTGCTAAGACACTGAGTGATGGGGACGAGGCTCTCCATAATTGGCTGCCAGTTTCACGTGTGTACCTTAGTGTCTCTTAATTGGCTCTCATCTGTACTACAGTAACGGCAGAAATCTCAGGCACTAAGTGCTGTATGAAAGGAAAACTGCAACGTACACAATTCGCAACCTACGAGAGAGAAACCTACAGCGCTTCAGCTCTAATCCTTGAAGAAGAGTCTGTCCCTCTGATAAGAGGGCGTTTTCCTGGGGTCGTCTTGGCTCACAACTCGCAGACTCAATAAAGATTTACGTAATCCAATAAATATTCCTTTACCTTTTTTTAACTATCGGTAACCCGAAAATAGGCAAATCTACTTCAATTCTGGCGTTAAAAATAATCTTGATTAGTAAAATAAACAAAAAAAGAGGTTTTTGTTTACACCAATTGCACTCATATTTATTTCCCTTGTTGTAATAGACGAACTTTCGTGATACTTCACTAGTCGTAGAATCTCTGTCGTTCGGCGTCGTCTTGCGGTACGAACGATTGTTACTCTAATATAGGAAAATTTCTATACCTTATCAACTTAATAGTCAAAGGATCTAGAAGCGTGTGTAGCTGCCCACAATTTTTGTTTTTGTTATTTCCCTTATTAAAGCGACCAGCTTGTACGAAATGCTATATAATTTTTTATTCATAATTATATCGATCAGTTAGTACAAAAATAAATATCAGAGTTACTTATGAAAATATCATAGTATTTGAAATAATATATATACTCGTATTTTTTTCCTCCATTTCGGCCACCAAGGGAGTATTATATGTTGTATTGTTTAGTCTGATACATCTTTCCCATAACAGATACGACGAATGTAAATATCACTTCGAAGTAATTGAGTTGATAGTCCGGACTGGGATAGGGACGGATATGATTCTGCTTTACGTCTGTGTTGTCACTTCTACACAGCGCTGTACGATAAAGAAATTTGTATTGCACCACTAGCAGATATCAACCGAAATGTCCTGCATTCAAGGTTAGCCGTTCTCTAGAAGACTTCGAATCAATATCATACTACCAAATATGGTGAATCTACAATATAGATCGGTCCAGCACTCGGTGCGTTATTTGGGGAGCGTTACAACTGTAACGAGATTCTGCGACAAGTTAAACTCTTATAATTTTATAACCAAAAAAATCAACATTTTAAGATAGTGAAGGAATAAATGATTTATTAATTTCTATGTCACAAGTATAAAAGACAGTTATTACATTGAATTCCAGTAGATGGGATAGGACATAAATGTTACTACAGATTGATGTCGACAGATTGCAACCATTCAGTTGCCTGTGTAGTTGTTTCATTAAGCTGCCGAATCGTTCCATTGAATCTCAGTAAATGAATTTATCTTTATAGAAACATAAATTGCGAACTCCTTCCATATCTTACCCATTTCTGATGAATCAAGAGGTTTTCTTTAATCGCCACATTTTTGAAATAGCAAAATGATGTCTAGATTTCGGCTTCAATGATGTCGACGCGAATGGGCTGAAACAAGAACCGAAATCATGGTGCTTAGAGTACCTATTTTTTAATAAATATCATAAAACCTATTTGCTTTATAGCTAGTAACATCTCTAAATTCAGCTCAAAAACATATTTGCCTTAAGTCCATAATTTAAAGCAAATATTTTGCATATTTCTACCAGTAGATACCACGAGAAACAAACGTTATGAAAACGGTATTGCATTCGTCTTTACACAGTGTAATCACTTTCCGCCAAACCTTGAACCGAAAAGCTGCACCTCCATCAACCTGAACACGTACGGCTTGCGACCATTAAGACTGGGACATCGATTACCCTGCATTCGGAATCCATAGAGAATGACATCCGTAGCCATTAATAGAATCAATATTCGTATCATATCTGCTGCTAATGATGTTCATCGGTTAAAGCTAAAGCTTCTGAAGATCTAGTAGGGAATCCCCGCGTAACAGACAAAGTGGCTTCTTACAACGTGCTGAAGGGACGAGAAAAAGTCGAGTTGCCGTTGTTCAGTGTGTCATCGAGCGGCAAAGAATCCGTAAGTAAATTTCATTCTCGTATGTGAAGATACGCCATTAAAAGAACCAAGTTGAAAATATTTCATAGCAAGCCAAAAATGAATCCGAATGCAACAAAACAAATAATACTACAATCTGCTATGCGTAGCATTACTAACATCGAACTGAATACTTATGCACAAATGAATATACCCTTATAGAAATAATAATCCTCACTTTGCAGATTACATGAAAACCAAACAGTCCTTTATAATATGTTGGCAGATCATAGGCGAAAAATTTGATTATATCTGTACATACACAATCGTTCGTTTTTATGAGAGTTATCGATGATCCTCAGTAATAAAATTTAAAGTAGCATTGATACAAAGGTTTGAGTCTTTCTAGTCCCAGCATTTACCAGATTAAAGAAAAAGAAAGAAATAAACTAAGAAAAACAAGAAGCAGAAGAAGGAAAGGATGTGACAGCTCTGCAACCTAACAGGACTTTCACGGAGTTTCGAAAGTAGTGTCTTTTCTTAGGTGGGAATCGTTTGACATTCTGTTTGTAAACGCTCTAAAAGTATTTGGTGCGTTTCATATGGACCTGTTAGTGAAATACGTTGTTTCTTCGCAAAGACGGCAGTCTTTCCAAACTTTTAATACACTGATGCTCGAAATCACCCAAAAACCGTCAGGAGCGTATGCGGCTGATTTTGAACTCATGCCAATAAAACCTCTTAAAATCTAATATACCACGCTTAAAAAAGCTTCTGGGTTTAGAAAAGGTTTTGGATAATAATTTACAAATCTCTCAATTATAAACTTTTTTGGCACAAATAAAGTAAGTAATTTTAACCACAACGGTTTCCAAACAGTATCAATATTTCATTCTTCAAAAAGAATTTAAAGTGCATCTTTCCAAGTGTTGAAGATACTTTTTAGTTAATTTAGATACCCGATTAAAGCTAAATTTTAACAGATCTGCAACTCTTTTTTTATGTTGGAGTCTGAGTCAAAAACTGAATTAAGCCTGTAAGAAAGCACGCAACATGTGTTCAAGTTTTCTAGGTATCACGCAACACACGATTGCTTTTATTCAGTAATAGTATGTCGTTCATTTAAATTACTATTATTATAGCTGCCAAGTTTTTTCATGCTTAATGCAGTTACTACTTACGTTTCGTGCGACGGTAAGTTGGTAGAACACATCCTTGGAAGCTTTGCAAGTTATTTTATTGGATTTTAAGTTCCAGCCACACAATTTTTCGAGGTTCTCGGCCGATGATTCATCAGAAATAACACAGAGATAACGTACGTGACATAAATGAGAGAATATAAATCAATTCATGCAATGAGGAATCAGCTAGGTAGTTTAAATACTTAATTGCATTTAAATTATTTAGAAACAACTTATGCTAAGGTTTTTATTATATCATTAATCAGAGTTTTAAACTTTTTGTATCCCATAGAATTGTTTCGGAGAAATTTCTATAGGTACTACAATACAAATCTATACAAATAACGAACAATTTATAAAGAACGAATAATTTACAAAACGCATTTGTGAGCGTAAGTATTTAAAAATCCTTTAAACTGATTTATATGGATATTTATGTGTATTCATTAGTGCACAAATAGTTATAAGCTAATGAACACTGGAGTTTTAAGTACTTTAAAAAATTATGTTAGGATTTTTAAAGTATCTAATGCAAAAATTCGTTTATTTTCGACTATTAAGATACACTGTGATCTGGTCTGTTCTTAATGCAGATTGTTAATACCTAGAGGCTAGCTTCGGATTAGTAACCACAGTTTGTACAGTAAACAGATAAATAAGCATGCCGATCAAATTACATCTCGATGTCTCTATTACTCCATGCTGATAGTAAAAAGTCTGAGGATATCTTCTCTTGTCATGCAGATTACCTGCTATCGAAGCAAACGAAGAAGAAAAAATGCTACAGATAGCTCTAAATTTTAAGACAGACCACGTAAGTATAAGTAATTATTCTGAGGTCGGTAGATCTTGTTATATATAGTCTATAATTAGTCTCGTGGTCATAATGAAAACTTATTTATCCTCCCGTATGTATTCTTTCAACGCCATGTTTCGTCAAATATTGTTAGATTACCTATGATACATGTTCAAAAATTGATTAATGCTTAACATTCAACAACTTTGTATAATATAAAAACGGTGCAGTAGAGCACAATTACCATATAACCATCGTGGCAATAACTTTTTTTTTAAACTGCTTAACGTCTCTTAACAGCTAGGTCTTTAGAGGCGGGAAAGGATGGGGTGCAAGGAATGCGAAGGAATTCGGCCATGGCCTTTTGAAGGAAGCATCCCGACATTTGCCTGGAGTGATTTGGGAAACCATGGAAAACCCAAATCTGGATGCCCGGACGGGGATTCGAACCGCCGTCCTCCCGAATGCAAGGCAAGAACGCTAACCGTTACACCACCATTCTCGGTAATATCTTCTCAAAAGAATCAATATTACCTACGCAGCTTATTACCACTCACCAATAATTAAATAGAATTACAAGTATTTTGCACAAAAAAAGAAAAAAAAGGTCCACTAACTTTCACCTAATGCAGTCGTAACATAGATCGCTACTGTCACGGAACAATGGGTTGACACATTTTTTAATAAAAATAATTATTTCTAAAACCGCATTGGTTATAATGAAACATTTTTATTGCCTGCTTTATCATAAAGCATGTGAAAATGAGGGTAATTTTCTTGTTGCAATATAATAAGTATTATGCAATATACAGAAGAATATTCTGTATAAGTTGCAGCAAAAAAGGAAAAAAATTACTAAAATTAAACAAATAATGCATAGGGAAGTTGGTTGTTTCAAACTTTAAACTCCACTTTTGCTTGAGGGATAAACAGGAAGTCAGATGGCAGTGAAGTTGAGGTGTTTTTCGCCTAAATGAAGTTAATTAATGTGCATAAACAACACTCAAAATATTTTCAAAGACACGGTGAGCTCTATGTATGTTTTTATACAGAAAACAAATGATGTAGATCAGGAATTGAACCGCATCTGTGCTACCAAGACTAACAACGTAACACGAGGCAAACATGCTTATCAATAAAACAAAGCCACTGTGTCATCATTTAAACACGCAGTATAAATGTTGACTGCACTGACAGTTAAAGGCTAAGCCGGCTTACGGCATCAAGAAAGTTCGGTCCATTAACTAATCGTGAAGCTTGGAGAACATGTGGCTGTCCAGTTAAACGAATGAAGAAGAATCCGCGGGTGTGATTACTCTGGGGCACTCTAATGGTTCCGGCGAGGTTTTAATCCTGGGCGCACTGGTCCTCGGCTGGAGTGGTGTTTCGTGTCGCAGAGACCACCGCCTAGCCTCACACACACACAGCCACGAGAGTGCTGCTGGTTCAGCATCTGTTACGTTCAGTTGTTAGGCGGACACATAACTTGAAATAATCAGGTATTTACTGCTGACAGGCAACTTGTTGCTTTCCCCAAATCACTCCAGGCGAATGCTGGGATGCTTCCTTCAAAAAGCCACGGCCGAGTTCCTTCCCGTTCCCTGTCCCCCGTCCCATACCGCCTCTAATGACCTCTACGAGGTGTAAAGCAATAAGTAAAAAAAAAACCTTGTTGCTAAGCGATAAATAACTATGTACATTAAAGACTTTCGAGCAGATATGAAATGCACAAGTTCATATCCCGTCGCCAACTGCGTAGTGGTATGTTGGTTCCTATTAGACGCCATTGAGGCCCTCATGGCAGGAGTGTCAAAGCTCCGTATTAGTTTTCCATGGCAAATAACAAAACTGGAAACGATAGGAACACTACCATTCTCCAGCCGCATCCGAAGAATTCCTTCTCCAGTGCTCATTGAAACAGAGAATATAGAGAGCCTTCAGTCTGAGTAAATATTCTCGGCTTTATCATAGTAAAAATCCTGGACACTATCCGGCCTCGGCAGAGTATTGGATAATGCAAGCACAACTGGCTTGATTATGCTATTAGTGGTTATGGACGCGTAGACATCTAGGTCATTAGCGTCACAACCGGTTCGAGACTGACCGTTACCATGGATGATTATAATTAAGTATTGTGTTATTCTCCCTATGGTATATAGTAGCAAGTAATACAAACACTGAATATTCACAAAAAAGGTCGAGATTGCCAGTTTGTAGCCAGTCGCCTTGGTGCTTCGACCATTACGGCAATCATGTAGGAAAATTTCTGAATTTGTCACATTTTCCCCATAAGATACACTTTTCGCTAACAGAATAAGGCAATCATAGTTCAGCTTAAATTAAGAAGACAGTTGCTATCCTGTTTTAGCATAGGTTTGTCTTTTTGACTATAGCAATCGAGTACCGCAGGAGTAAAAGGGATCTCTCGTAGTGAATAAGGTAACTAGTTAGCTGCAGTCTTTAACCTCTACCTTCTAATCAACACTCTCCGACTCCTGCTTGGACGAGACACATCTCTACTATCACCAGGAAACAATAATATCGTCATTTCTTACGATGTGGTGTTGATATTATGTCATTTTCTTCCAAAGTCTACCTTAGCTAACTTAGTTACATGGAATGCTCATCTTCCCACAGTGCCGCATATGTCGTGAAACTGTCTAGACGCCGAAACAGGGTCTTGTTAAAACGCTTGTCAAGTGTCTAGTTTTATTAACTGTCTTATTGTAACTACTGAATTCTGCATTCGCTCTTAGTTGAATAATAATCAAATAATTCCTTGAATCGTTTATAAAGGAGTTTACAAAAGATACCCGTTCGGCCATGTAGATTTCGGCTTTCCTGAAGTCACTACAGGTGAATGCCGGGTGGTTCCTTTATAAAGATCATGGCTATTTCCTTTACATTTCTCGTGAACAGTTCTTTCTCGGCTCCAATAAATTCATTGCCGATAATCCGCAATACCCAAACTTTCTTTTTAAAAAAAATTATATGAGTTTGTTACGTGATATTACTCGTAATTAGTATGTGCCTTTCTGCGTCGTTTAAATAAGTATGTCATGCATATATTTGCTTGAGTTGTATTCGCACTCGAGTGATTACAATTGATTAATCACATACAATGCACACTTTCTGTTAATCTACGTTATAGCAACATAAATATTGTTGCCATTATATGCACCGAACAAGTAAATATTCTTCCTGAGTATTCCTGCATTTATCTCAAGTGTTGACTTACAGTAGCGTATTAAATAATGCAGTGAGATGAAACTGCCTCCCATTTATTCGCTAAACGCAGACTATTACAAACAATATGCAAGTCCTACAAATAGACACTTGAAGGAATTTATCAGGGACCGATAAAAATGTCCCCTTCTTTAGCGGCCGCAGTCAGTGTTATCCGTAGCCAAGAAAGGTTCCTAAATCTTTTATTTCTGCTTCGGTGTGTAAACCTCTCCCGGCCTAGTGCCATGGGGATGAAGAGGAGGGCATACATCGTATTCTCAGCCACACACAAGAACATAGGGACAAGGAGGAGTAACAGGACGTCGTTTTGACATAGCTCAACAGGGAATCAGATCATTCCGCGCCATAGAAAAAGTCGCGGTAGATACAAGGCGTTTGGTTCGAGGCTCTGAGGGCAGTTTTTGACGAACAGGTATATTTTGGCCTATAATGAACTGTTTGCAGCGTAATGTACATTTTTCACTGTAACGAACATGGAATAGTGTCTTACATGATTGTGTCTTAGCTGAAATAGTTAAATTTTAATTATATCACATTTTCTGCTTGCTTATTGATCTCCAATGTATTTTCATAACACAGAAACAATTCTTCTAAAAATACGGTCAAGTGGGTATGTACTGATAAAAATGCATAGGATCTTGTTCTGAGTGAAGCTCACACCATGCAGTGAGTATTCACTTTATTTGTTATAACAGAAGGTTTCTTTCGATGTTATGGATTTTTCTTATATAAAATAACAACATCCGGTGACTTGACCATTAAACAAGTATTAACTTTTATCAAAATGAGAGGCATAATGTTTATGTAAAAAATAAAAGACGAAGATAGAAATAAATCTTGGATTTTATGTTTTTGTAGGACAGATAAAACAAAACAATAAGCTACTTTCTAGTTTACTAAAATATAGCATCTATAGCACCTTCATTTTTTAAAAAAAGGTAGACGATACACAACACAAGGAGAAACCACTTTCTTTCAGAAAGTGAAGAAAATAGATACTGTAGGGTGTAAACTTGGCTGACGAACAGGATCTCATAACTTGTTTTTTTTAACTTTTTATCAGTAAACATTCACTAGACTTATCTCTATTTTTCCAAGAATTGTTTCTGTATGATTTGATTTATTCTTGTAGGATGATAGCTTATTTTTAGTCGTTTTTCTTTCCTGGCTCTGATTTTGAACATCAGCGACTCATTGATATCTTCGATTTCCAACATATTTTCAAAGACTGAATTTGTCCTGGGCGAGTGATTTCGGTTGGCAGAATGTGTATACTTGTGTTACTGACAACTTGGAGCGATCTGGTAGTTCAGATGGCTAAGGTGCGTTCGAAGACCGGTTTCGGCTGGAATTTTTGCAACCTGAAAACTGATCCTGGCAAAGCTTTGCTTTGTTCATGTGAAGTGCGCTAGGACGCTCCGTGGCTCGGATTCCACGTAAAACTGTAGGTCTCCTATACACGGTAAAAGTGAGGTTAGGATAGTCACGACAGAGGTGCATGCGCGGCAAATTAAAATTGGCGTTCGCTTTTAAACGACACCAAGGTATGCTTCGTGGAGTCGCCTCGTGGTCACAAAGGTTGGGTTCCCCGCTCTCCGCCAACCATATCGAGCCTGTTTTCGTTGGAAGCGGCCGCGTCGCACGAATAATGAAAATCCGTTGGAAGGAACGGTAATATTTTAGGTAATTTTGCAGTTAAATATTAATCCTTAGCTCTATTTAACTGAAAACTCACTGTATTTTTAAACTTTTAGACTTGAATTCAATATTGTAGTTGAATATATATATATATATATATTTTTACTTAGCCTACTTATGTAGCTGGCGGATAATAAAGCCTATCAAATTTGCCATAGGCCTTATTATCCTCCTATTTTTATTTTTATAAAGACCATTTTTATAAGTTTTAAATAAAATACTGAATTATTCTTATGATTTATTTTGTTTCTTTTGGTTTGTTTTTAGCATCTAAGGCCAAAAGAAAAAAAGGCCGTGTTGGCTGTTCTAGAAGTATGTGCTGAGTATGTATAAAGCTTCAGAGATGTACAAGGTTCCATATCAGAGTGGCAGCCTGAAAAACGTCTGGGTCGATAAACCATCCTGAATGAAGAACAGGAAGTTGATGTTGTGTGAAGGACAATCAGGTTTTCTGAAATAGGACTTCCTGTAATACCAAGAATTCTACATCACTTGGTGTACAAATTTTGTGAACAGAATAATATCAACCATAATTTCAACGAAACCACCAAACTAGCAGTCAAAGACTGGTTTAAAGTGTTTATGAAGAGAAACTCTGCTCAGTTCATGAATTTCAAGTTCATTGTTGATGATCATTATGCAAAAGTAAGGCATCTGTATGATGATCTGAATCTCCACAATCATCCTGAAAGGATTTATAACATGAAGGAAAAGGGTTGCCGTCTAACGATCCACCATCAACAAACTGTTTTGGCTCAGAAACGTGCTAAACGATTGTATTTACAGGCTTCAGAACACGCAGAAAGAGTGACCCTTGCTGATGTGTAAATGCTCTGGGTACTGCTACACCATCCATGCTCCTGTTCAAAGGTAAACGCCTGAAGCAGGAGCTGTTCGACAATTTGCTGCCGGGAACGTTGGTAGAAAAATCATCGAAGGGCTACATGACTAATTAACTTTTCAAGGTGTTTCTGAAGCACCTAGCATTGGAAGATGCCTTTTGATGGGGCAGCCTTTCCTTTGGACCTGACCACTGTCAACTGCGCGGATTCACTGGACGTATCTTTGTACCGTCAAACACCACGCATGAACACCACACCCTCGAAAAAGTAGCGTATCGTTCATTTGAGCACCACTGCGATGCGGTGTCCAACAATTCTTGGATCAAAATCGAGACAAGAAGATCACTAAGGCCTGCTTTAATGTCATTATATCGAATGGCTGTTCGAAATGCTTGAAGCACAGCAAAATTATAAGTGGCTTTACAGTAACTGGTTTGTATCCAATTAATATCGAAGCTATTCCGGAAACACCTCCACTCCAACCCTATTGTCAGAAGATCCAGCCCCAGTGCAGCCGATACCTGATACTGCCTACCAAGAAGACATCCAGCCAACTAACTTGATCATACCATCAACTCCTGCATCATCTCAGAGAATGGCTTATGGGTTTTCTGAGTCGGATGACGAAGATGATATGCCACTGTCTCAACTGAAAAGCACTTCATTTCACGAGGTGATGCTGATGTCAAAACGCTAACAATAAGAAAGAGAACTATCAAGTACAGGGGTACCCCAGTGACAAAGGAACTTTTTGACAAAGAGAGGAAAAATACCAAAACCACGAGGAAAACAGCTCCTGAAATTATTGGTGCTTCTGACACAAAATGGATGGTACTGTCATGGCTATGAGGATCGCCGACATACGAAAATGCGGCAAATGATAATCACGAAGTGTGAGTCGGATTTTGTGAGGAAGATGCAGACGATTTCAAGCAGCCTGACGGCTGATAGGTTAAGTTAATTTTTTATTTGTTTTTAATTTTTCACAAGTGACTGCATTTGTCATAATATTCATCTCAAGTTAAAAACTTAATATGTGTTGCAATTATAGTATTAAAAGTTGGAACAATAGGCCATGGTAAAATAAGGCCTACCGTACTGGCAATGTTTTATCTTTTTTTTTTAAAAAGAAGTTCATTTCTGTTTTATTCTATGGAAGATGTTTCCATTTTAAGTTTAAATATTGTACAAATAATGTTAAAAATATGATTTTACATGAAATTTATCGTTTTATTTCGAATCTCCTATAGTAGCAAGGATGAGTAAAGAAAAGCTGATAATAACTACCAAGAATTATAATTTGATAGTGATGGAGTGTATGCTCTTGTAAAAATTTCCTTGCAAAATCATTTTTCCCCTTTCTTGTAACTGCCTACTTTTTAATTCTAATTCTTTCAGTGCTTTTGGTAAATTAAACAGCACTTCAATAACTGATTTTAATCCCTGACTCCTTTACTTACAAAACTAAATTATCCCACTCCTTATGACTGAAATCGAGTGCCAGCTTGTGGTCATGGTCATCATTTTCCTTCCATGCACCACTCTCAATTCTTTCACCATCTTCCCAAGCTTCATCACCATTACCAGGGGCTTAGCTACTATGGGGCTAGGCGGTGCAGTGCAACGGGGCCCCTACGCTCAGGGGCCCCCAAGCATACCTCTGGGGGCCCCCAAGCGCAGTTTAGAGGCCCACGAGCCTTCATGGCAAACTGGCGACTTTTTTTTTTTTTAGCTCTACAGCTACAGTCGTCTAAGGGGGCCCCTGAGACACAGGTAGCCCCTCACTAAGGGCCCTCTCACTGCTCGGGGGGGCCCCCAACCACTGCTCAGGGGGCCCCTAAGCACAACTCAAGGGCCCCATCCTCAGCTCAGGGGGCCTTACCAGCAACACAAAGCAAAAAAAACGTCGCCCATCTGGCCGGAGGGCCCAAAATAATTTTTTTTGCACGAGGGTCCTTGTTGACCTAGCTACGCTACTGACCATTACACACTCCTCCTATTTACCAATGAATCCTAATCCAGCTCCTTTATCAAACCAACTACCGATAATCTTCTGTGGTAATTTGCACAAACAAATCTAGCTGCCCTCCTCTGCATCCTCTTCCACTCCTGCATGTCATATCCAAAATGTGGGTCCCTTGCTACACTACCACATCCAAGCAATGGTCAGATAAAAGTTTTGTAACTCAGATCAATCATTTCCCTGCTACAGCCCCTCATAATCCTCTCCAATAAAGTAAGGATTTTTGAACCTTTTCATACCACCTGCTTAGTTGCGTTTATTATCAAATGTTATGCCAATTTATTTACATTTCAGATCTTCAATGAGCAATTCCTTCCTCACTCTATAATCATAACCCATTATGAAATTTTAAATATTTGCACCACAAGTGGTCTTTTTTTCCAAGATGGTAATCATATAATTTATCACAGTAATAGATGAAAAAAATTAACTGAGAACAATGAGTAATCATGTGAGTAGGCCATGTAGGTTGGACAAAATGTTTACTGCAGAAATAATTTAATTGTTGTCATCTGGTAAAGCTCATTGTTTAAGATATCTGCTTAAAAAATTCAGTATCCTAGGTTCAAATTCCAGTGAGACCAGGAATGTTTAAAAGCTGCGATTGATCATATGAGATATGCCAAGATATTCTGAGGTTTGGATTCTATGAAAAATTGTGGGTCCAGCCACCACAGAGGGAAAATGTACAGCAGATCAAAATTCGCTATGTGATTATTTGTATATGAAATTATACTGAAGTTCAAAGTATATCAAAATCAACAGAAAATATTTCAAAACAATTTATACGTTAGATTTGAACTATGGGTTCATCAGATTGTCTGTGTGGGAACAAAGCATTTTCAAAATTACTATTTGTTATTGTTATAACAGTAGGCTCCTCCACAGTGCTATTATTCCTTGCAGGAACCAGCAACAATTGAGATAAATTCAGTACAATACACACATGGTGGCTTTTCAAGTAATTCTGAGAAATTATTAACAGTGTATTTTTTTTTTTTAAAATGATCTAAAGATATTCTCTCTAGATCGTATTTATTTTGGTGGGTATTTCTGAAACATTTACAATCAGAATTTGCATGTATCAGGTGAACCTAACATGTGTTGCAGGACTATAATGAATTTCAATATCACTAGATAACCCGTGTGAAAATTTTGCAAAGATAGTGATTAGAAACATTTGTGGTTTGTGTAGGATGAAAGAAGAACCACCACATTTGTAGCAATAGTTTAGTGTAAAAGGTACGTAACAAAATGCTTACAACAAATTATGAAACACTTAGGAAAAACTTTTGAACACGTAAATCATATGTATGACAAAATGGCACCGACCTTAACAGATTACAACTAAATTAAACAAAATACACACAGAATGTCCATATGTCTGTGATATGTGTTGCTGTGATCGTAGCCTGTGAGAACATCTATGAATAAAATGTTTTTGTAGAAGTTGTAAACTAAAACAGAAATGTTTCTGTAACAGAAAAAAATATCTGATAAGCTAGTTATTATACAACAAAACCACACAGTTTATTGAAACTTCTGTGATATGTGGTGCTGCTATTTATCGGCGGTAACGCACTCAATCCTTCTTGAGGCCAGTGAATCAGTTTATTAATACCTCTGTGATATGTGCTGTCGCTATCTAACAGCTTATCTATGAAGTGCATAACTTTTAACAGTTATTACTTTTGTCCTTCAAGGGTCAAATTCATAAAAAAAAATCCTTTTTAAAAATATAATATAACTGAAGCAGAGACATTAATCTCTAAAATAACACCTAATTTCTTACGTTCAGTTAGATATCAAGGGAAATAAATGGCTCGTGACACAAAAATACGTTATGGAAATAGGGATACTTTTGCCTTTAACGATCAAATTATGAAAAATACCTGTCTTAAAATATGATGTGACCACAGTGGAGACCTTAATCCTTAGATTGGTACCCCATTTATCTATTTTGGTTAGATATTAATGGAGATAAATGGCTTGTAACACAAAAATGCGTTGCTAAACCATTGATACTTTTTCCCTTTAAGGGTTGAATGCCAAAAAAACTCTTTCTTAATATATGATGTTACCAAATATGATGTTACCAAAGCGGAGACATTTCTCTTCATAATCATATTTCATTTATTTATTTCTGTTAGGCATCCAGGGAGATAAATGGATCGAGACACAAAAACGCATTTTAGAAATGCTGATATTTTTGAAAACGCATTTTAGAAATGCTGATATTTTTGCCCTTTAAGGATTAAATCCATAAAAATCCTTTCTTTAATTATAATTTGACCATAGCATACACCCTAATCTTTAGAATGATACCCCATTTATCTATTTTGGTTAGATTTGAATGGCAATAAATGGCTCGTGACTCAAATACGTGTTGTAGAACCATTACTTTTAGCCTTTAAGGGTTGAATTAAAAAAAAAAAAATGTTCTTAGTATAAGATATCACCAAAGCGGAGACATTATTCTTCATAATCCAACATCATTTATCAAATCAGTTAGGTATCCAGGAAGTCAAATGGTTCGTGACACAAAAAACACATTTAAGAAATAATGACATTTTTGCCCTTTAAGGGTCGAATTTGAAAAAATTAGTTTCTTAAAATATGATGCCCAAAAGCGGATACCTTAAGCTTTAAAAAGATACCTCATTTCAATTCAGTATGAAGGGAGATAAAGACTTGTGACAAAATAACACCTTATGGAAATAATATATATGCTAACTAAACAATCAAATATTTGCACTGAAAGTAAGAAATTTTAATGGCTCTTGGTGAAAGGACTTTCTAATTAACAGCTGTGGTAGTGTAGTTACACTGTTTGTATGAAAAAGGTGGTGTTGGCGGGGGAGGGGGGTGCATTATGTTTCAGAAGTGTATCATTATCCCAAATAGACCAACGTAAAATTCTTTAAAACCATTAACTTTCTATGGCATTGTCATAACACAGTTCCTTTCACATTTGGTTACAAAACTGTAACAATACTTTCAGGTATTCTATAAAAATGTTTAGTTTCATACATTTCCTGTATTCATGGCTGATACATCTGATCTGACCAATAGCTGTTCACACACTATGCTGACAACATATCCGAAAACCTCACATATCCGTTGGTTATTCTACCAGCAGTTATACAAATTAATTTCCTATTCATTTTTCCTAAAAAAAACACAACACACACACAATGACCACAACACATTTTCCATAAATAAAATCACAGGTTTTATCAAAAATCATACCTGCCCCTTCTGCAATCTAAAAAACACACATCCCACAAATGCAAAACTAAAGTACCAAGCAAAGCACCTTCTGGCTCTTTCATTAGAACTGATCATACTGCAGCATTAGTCCATGCTTTCAGTGAACCTGCAAGTGGAGAAATGTTAACATGGATACTACTGAATGTAAAACTTCCATGCTTGCAAAGTAGCAGTCCTTCATTTTATGTGCTTCATTGCCAGATGACCAAACCACACTCTTATAGAACAGAATCACAGCCCCCAATACCCTGATTATCGATCCATGTACCTGTTAAATCAGTAAGGATAATAATAACTGTTATTGGGTGTTGGTATCTATAATAAATCCTGCAAACCAGAAACCTCTGTTAGGGCTTAAGTTGCAGCTAGGAACTTATCTCTCCACTCACATGCAATTTCCAACAAACAAGGCAATCACCAAAAAAAAATCTCATTGAAACCCTCATCATCATTACTCTTATTTGTAGTTCATCATTATTTCCTGTTTTACCTGTCACAGTAAATATTTCAGACCAATTTCTCAACCCTATCCCTAATTCCCCACTTGCTTTAATTTCCTCTTAGCTTCAAACCTTATCTATGCCTTGTACCTTTACGTGTCCTGTGCCTGTCAAATTGCATTTGTGTAATGTCCTTCTTCCTGATGTAGGGCCTTCAACAAAAAAATTCATTTGTGTTTAGCTTCTGTCTGTTTTGTCACAATTTTCCAGAGTGATTGCTTATTTCTCTGTCATTAATATTAATATACCATAAAGCATATGTATTTAATGTTGTTACCATTAGTGATGTAACTGCACATCCACAGTGAAAATGATTACATTTAGATGCTGATAATTATCTCCATCTTCTAATTAACACATTATTGTTTTAAAATGATGATCAAACAAAGGCCGGAGTACTAACAGTGAACAGAATGCAAAGAAAAAAAATTGGCCATAGTTCCATATAATACAATTAATGGGAACCACAAAATGTAGTTGTGGAAATTGTATAAATATATAATAAGGACTTTAAATTTAATTTTTTGGCATTTAAAAACTGTTATAATTTTTAGTTTAGGGCTCACTGAAAGTGTGGTAATTAGCACCTGAAAAAATTCATTAAAAAACTGAACTTAATGGTAATGCAGACGAAATGAAGATGAAACTAAAGCTTCCTGAGTGTAAAGAGATCAGTCATGTTAAAAACAAAATAAATACCAGAAAAATAAGACCATAAAAATTCAATGGACCAACATTTCAAAACATGACTAGACAACATAGAGATATAAAAATTTAAATGTGTTATAGCATCCTAGGTTTATTATGAATGACAAAATATGCCCGTAATATGAAATGAGTTAAAATGGCATTCGCAACCAGAGATACACTAACTCATACTTTGATGGATTTTTTTTTTTTTTATCTGCTTAACGTCTCCCTAACAGCAAGGTCTTTAGAGACGGGAAAGGATGGGGGGGCAAGGAATGGGAAGGAATTCGGCCATGGCCTTTTGAAGGAAGCATCCTGGAATTTACCTGGAGTGATTTGGGAAACCATGGAAACCCAAATCTGGATGCCCGGATGGGGATTCGAACCGCCGTCCTCCCGAATGCGAGACCAGAACACTAGCCATTACATCACCATGCTCGATTTTGATGGATCCTTTCAATGAAAAAGGTGAAAACATTTCATAAGACAGTACTCCCTGTGGAGATGAATCAGTTTCATCTCTCCTCTGTAGCTGTAAGGAGCTGCTCTAGAGTGGTAAAACAGATTTGTCCAGTCTGAGCTTACTACAGTGTATTTCCAACCCCTGAATTTTCCATGCACTGTGAATCTTACCCTTCAATTGAAATATAAGATCAGACTTTGAACTGGGGAAAAAAGGTGTATCCTGATACTGCTGCAGTCTAAATTGCCATTTTTGCCATTACTTCAGTCTCCCAGATTCCTAAATCACTGAGCACTCAGCAGAATAAAACCATTTCAGACAACTGATATGAACAGAGGGCATCATTGGGATAATTATCTGGATGCATGTTTACAATTGCTTCAGGCAGCGAAGGCTATCACAGATAATTAAAAATTTTAACCTAAAACAAATTTTCATACACTGTAGGATATATAATGCAGTATAACAATTTTTAGTGTAAATGCTATGTTCACTATAGAGCTTGTAGTTACATTTCATTCAGAGAAACACCACAGAGTATCCTACTCCATTTACCTGTTAGGCTTATTTACAATTATTTATGCTTATTTTAAAAAAATATTTTTACTACAGAAAATAATCAATGAGGTACATCTAATGAAGTGAAGTCACATATTGATAAAGCCACAGGGTACTTTCAATAAAATTAACAATCTTTTTAAAAGTTGTAATTTATCAATTACAACAAAGATGAGACTCCTGCACTGCTGTGTGTTCTTGTCCTGTGTGGTGAAACGTAGACCTTAACAGAAACAATCAGTAAAAAGTTAGAAGCTTTCGAAATGTGGCTCTATCAAAGAATATTAAGGATACTATGGACATACCACACCACAAATGCTGAAGTGATCTGCAAAATAATAATAAGAATAATACTGATCCCATAAAAACATGGAAGCTACAATACCATGACCACACCATAAGGAAAAATAACCATTACTAACTCCTGAAGTCTACTTTACACATGAAAGAGAAGAGCTGACAGGAGAAGAGCTTTCTGGCTAAAAAATCTGAGAACTTGGACCTCAAAGACAACTACGGAGCTATTCTAAGCATCAAATAACAGGGATAAGACAACCAAGATGGTTGTTGACATCTGGAATGAATAGGGATCAGAAAAAAAATAAGAAAATTTTATTTTAAAAATAATAAAAATATGTTCAGCACTTTATAACTTAATGTACTGTGCTAGAGCCAAATCATTCTGGATTTTTTAAAAGACAGAGTGAAGACTTACTTCATTCCAGTAGGACAATCAACAACAGGCAGCAATAATAATCTAAGGTGATCCTATATACAATAGCCATTTAGCGTCATGTCAATTAGAGCAGAGGCATTTCAAAAGTATAATAAATGCTGAAAACTGGCCTTTTTCCCTCCGATGAAGATAGGAGTAATTGCCTTTCCTTGCAAACCAAACTGAAAGGAGACTCCACAGAGTCACTTTGCAAAACAACAGCTCATCAAGAGTAGAACTCACCAACAACATTATTCAGGAGAATAAAGACACATGAAAACAACACAAAGCTGGGGAGACAAAGTCACAATGTAAATCTGAAAGGAGAAGCACCAGTGGTGAATCTGGGAATTTTCTGAGCTAGGACGAAAAATGTGAGATTGAAACTCCTTCAGACATTAATCCGCCACCCCTATTGTTGCTTGCACCCTGAGTAAAAGTAGAGCTAAAAAAATGTCACAACGACATGAATTTACTGCTGTTCAAACATGATTTTGCTGCCCCCTCCCCGAAACTAAGTTGCCAGCTGTGTCAATCATCCGGTTTGCCTCATCCTCCTGAATCCATCACTGAGAAGCACTACCATTCACCAAAACACAAGGCCTGCTTGACAAAAATTCCTGCAGTGTAGTTAAGAAAGCAATGATACAAACAGACATAAGCTACGGAAGGCTAAAGGTAAATGGGCATGATCCAGCAGCCATGGCAGAACTGCCCCACTCAATCAAATCAGTAAACCCAAGTGGTACAACTGATTAGTATAAATATTACGAGAAGTGAGAATGAATGTGGTCCGTGTCGGGGTAACGGACTTCATTGTATTCATCCTCACTGCAGGTTACACTCTAACTATACAATCCCACTGATGCTCCCCCACCATCATCACCACACAACCAAAGCATCCTCCACCAAACAATGAAATACCGAAGTAACGACAACTAGAATGCCAGCAAATGCTGGCAAAATCACAAGCTGACATACCCAGACCCTAGAAACCAATGGTCTTAATCAAAAATTAATATTTAGCAAGGTAATTTTCTTTTTAAATAATCAATGATTTCAATAAATCTGTAGTGTTTTATTGAAAGTGACCTTTCAACATATTGTCAAAGAACGCTCTTTACCAATGAATCCACAAGTTATATACAAGTTACAAAATGAAAACAAACTAAATACACGCTGGAAGTATCAATCTACAATTGTAATCGTAATCATGGAGTTATCTATTTGATTATGGGCACAGAGAATAAGGAAAAACACTGACATTTTCTTGGTATGTGTACATATTTTATGATAGTTTACATAACATGTATCATTAGACAAATAATATGCACAATTACTCGAAGGTAAGAACTGTAGAGGAAGACAGAGGTTAGAATAAATGAAGCAGATAATTGAGGACGTGGGTTGTAAGGGAGTAGAGATGAAGAGGTTAGAACAAGATAGGAAGGGATGGAGGATAGCATCAAGCCAGTCGAAAGACTGATGACAGCAAACAAAAATAAAAAATAAAATGCACATTTAATCAGGTAAAGGACAAAATGCATATTACAGAACAATTCTTGCACATGACATCTGAGAAAATAATTCAAATAATACTAAAATTCCCTTATCTTTTCTTATCTTTAGATAGGATACAACTAGGCATTTTTTGTTCACAAACAACATATTTAAACAAACTCAAATGTTTATTTTATTGGAATACATATTGTAATTATGACTGCACACAAGTTTCTTAGAATGATTATAGTATTGCCATTTTTAATTCTGAATGGTCCAATGAAACACAAAATTTTTCAAAAATGAAGAGGTATAATAATAACAAATCTCAACCAGTGTCTGCACCAAAGATGTCTCAAATACAAAACACTACAAAAACAGGACATTTGTGTTATAATTGTACTAAATCTATTAATAAATATGAGTTTTTTTCACCAAGAAATAAAAATGAGACAGACTGAATCAAAATAACAGCAACAAATTTAAACATTTTCTGGTAGCAAAATTATAACTGAATTCCCTTTGACCTCACTCCAGGAAAAATTATGCTTTTGTCCTTGGTGTATTCAGTTTCAACGGTCCTGTAAAATAATAAGAAGCTTACATTAAAAACTGAATTGTTGTAATATGGTCCCTGTCATCTGGACATACCAAATCATAAATGGTAGGGACATATGATGTAAATGGGATGGGTGTGTATGGAGTTCATTAAATGGAATGACTTATAAAAGAAGCTGTTAATACATTTTTTGAACAAACTCTGCATTATTTAGGCTGCAGGAAATAGAATGAAACTCATTATATTTCACCTTCAGCCTACATTCTGAAATAACTGTGCATTAAATTTAGATACTACCATCTGTAGTATATTACATGACATACATACAAATAAAACAGAAATAAATCAATCTTAAGTGAATAGGACTGTCGTGGTCCTGTTCCAATATAGAATCTTAAGCCGCCTCGACAGACAGACTATGGCCCGCAGGTTTGCCTTAAGACTCACCCACTGGTGGTACGGTAAGCAAAGTGATCTAACCGCACAAGACGTGCCTTGCTAACGTTCCAGGGCTAGAAGTTTGCAGACTAGCTATAGACCCAAGATCCCCAAGCGGTTATAGGATGATGGGTGGATAGATCAGATTTGCTTACTTGAATATTGTTATTTGAAAAGGGTAGCACCATGAAAGGGTTTAGTGCTTCTGTGGAGCTTATGCGAGAACTAGTAATGACACAGGGCTGTGTGTAAGGAAGTATGTTTACAGATACAGAGCAAAGGTTCATGAACAGAAAGGTGACTAGATAGATCCACATAATAGATTATGGCCCATTACAACTAGATGGTATGTTTAAAATTGGGGGCGACAGAGGGTGCAGAGGTTGGCCGGTATATTACTTTTTTAAAGATCTCAGAAAATGTTTGAGGTATCCCCTTCCTATAAACTGGTTTGATCATTGACTACTTAAACAAGTCAGGAAAGATACCTTCTTCAAAGAAATTATTACAAATATGACTGATAATGCCAGTGCTACAATTGTTTCGGTATATGGGAGGAAAACTCATCATAACCAAATAACTTTTCATTTTTAATGGATTTAATTAGTTTTTTTTCTATTTCATCACTGGTGGGAAATAGAGACACACATACTGCTTTTGATGACAAGGCTCTAAATATTGTTACAGTATTTATATCACAAATATTTTTTTCCAGAAACCATTAAGAAGTAGTTATTAATAGCATATCCTGTGGAAGAGAGATCATTTAGGAACTTATTTATTAATGCTTAACATTAGACTTGCGCATTATAGTTCGCGAAGAAGAGCGCTCAGTTTAGTTCGCAGCTCCCTCGTGAACTAGTTCGCTCTTTTAGTTCGTTAGTACGCGTCTTGAATTCAGAAAAACAGATCGTTTGCTCGCCTTGCTACCGCTACTGCACGCGCTATTTTGTTTGTTATGTCAGTTTTATTAGGACATAATCATTTTTTTGTCATTTCTAAATTGAATTTAATATGACCTTCTTAACAAAAGTTATTGTTTAATAATAGCCCTTTCAAATGACATTAGCATGATCAGTTGCTACCGATAAACCAAAGTGCTCATTGTCCTTTGCACAAATGGATAAACTGAATAACTGTGCTGTTTTTACTATTTAATTTACATGCATTCGTAGAATATTAATTTTTTAAATGGATTAATTTATTAGTTCATGGAAGAAACATTACTTATAAAAGGCGCTAATGGCCCCGCCGTCGACGCGCCCTTAAACCCCAACAACAACACAACATTACTTATAAAATATTATAAATGCGTTTATTTTGATGAATTAAAATGCCTGATTATAAGTAATCGGCTTTTTTATTTAAATATAGTTTTGGAAATCATGAACTAATTATAATTCTACATTTGGCTACAAGTACTATATGACAGAAACAATATTACCTATATTATTAAGAAAAGTAACAGCAATACTTCCAATGTGACACCTAACAATTAGACATATAAAAATGACAGTGACCCTTGAATGAGAAAGTGGTAACAATAATGAAAGTGCGTAAATTTCCAGTAAATTGGAAATCATTGAGCTATTTTTTTATTAGTGTAGGGGAGGATAATCTAACACACATTCACAATATTTTTGCGATGAATGAAACTGATGAAGACACAAAAGTTAAAATCTTTTTTGAATTTTGCAAGTCATTTCTTTACATAACTTTCACAAATCTGTATGATATTATGTCAGCTTTAAAATCAGCGCTAGAAAAATGTAAAAGATACTGTTTCTTTGGTTAAGAAAACAAGAAAAAGCCTTTAGAAGCCAAATTCTCCACAGAAAGTGATAATATTAAAAATAATGCTCTGGTATTCGTTGATAAAAGTCTGGAGTATCTTAGTAAATAGTTAGATTATAATGAAAGAAATTGGCTATAGAAAATCCAAAAATTAAATTTAAAACACGGGATTTCATTTGATGGCTGTGAGACAATATTAGAGGTTCTAAATTTATGAGAAAAAAAAAAAAAATGAGTATCAAAGTGAACGAACTTTACTCCGAAATAACAGTATTACACGAAATCTAGGTAAAAGTAAGAGCAGTATTTCATTAGTAAAAATGAGCTTTTGATCGACATTAATTTAACAACTGAAAGCGATAAAGCATATTACAATTTTACTGTAGACAGAAAATTGTTAAAGATGCAAGAAGTGCAAAAAAATATAGCTTAAAAAAATAAAATAATAAAAAAACATATCCTTTGTCCTTTTCTACTCATTTGTAAAATATTATATTTTTGAAGTGTACTATATTTTTATAGGTTATTCTAAAAAAAAAAAAAACATTCTACCATTAACCGAAAAAATGTTGGTAATCCTAGCGGTGAATGGTGATAGTTCACGACCGGGTATGCTCAGTTTAGTTCGCGAACGGTACCGCTCAGTTTAGTTCGCGAGCGGTAGCGCTGTGTTTAGTTCGCGACCGGTAGCGCTGTGTTTAGTTCGCAAACTAGGTCGCTCCACTCTGGAATTCCAGAAACACAGCTCGTTCGCTCGCTTTGCTAGTGCTACTTCACGCGCTCTCTTCTTTGTTATAATAGTTGTGGTTACTGATAGTTGTCTTTTAAGTGTTAATGGGATCAAAGTGTGTTTTGTTTTCACATTCCATGTTAAATTCCCATTTTTGACTTCTGCAATAATTATTAATGTTTAACAGTTACATTTTTTTATTTTATTTTTATATCTGTCTCTTCAGTGAAATGTGTCCACAGCGAACTGTGTTACTTTTTAGATAATAAACTAAAACAAAAGTTGGTATTCGGGAAAGGATCGAACGAACTAACGAACTAAGGAGCAAGAGATCTGGGAACTAGTTCACGTAGTTCGCTCATGGGAGCACTCTTCCGAACTAGTTCGTTCGCGAACTAAACAAGACTACTTAACATGTTCAGGGGATAATACAGTGGTTCCTTTTTTAATACTGTTCCAAACACTTTTTATCTTATTATCTGACCAACTAATATCTTCAATTACAGCTGAATACTTAGATTCATTAATTATTTTAGTTAAAATTCTACAGTAAGTTTTGTAATGCCTTCTGAAAAGCACATTATCAGCATGGTCCAGATCTTTATGACAAGTCATATTTTTTCCTGCTTTCTTTTTGAGTTGTAATGCTGAATTAAACACTGATGAAACATTTCGATTTATTTAAACATATTTTATATAACATATGAATGCATATTCAGGTAATTTTCCTAATTTTGTTCATATTAAGATAATAGTTATGATCATATTTTGAGGAAAAATCTGATAATTTCTGATAGCAGGAATTCACTAGAAGTTACAGATGAGAAGAAATTAAGATAATTATTCACAGAACTGTACTCCTATTACACATTTGAGGAAAAAACAAAACTGTTACTGAATTGGTCAAAATTCAGTTATATGCTATTACTATAACTCTCTAAACGATGTTCTGCCCGCCTTTTAATCTCGACAGTACAGCAGCAGCATGCCTGTGTCAATCCACATCCACCAACGTCATATTGTTGCCAATTCTTTTGCAAATAATCCTCAGTCATCATTAAATCTGCAGTGAATCAGTGAGCACCACCATGCCAAGAACAAAATATTGGATTTACGTAAAGGATTATGGAGATGAGTATTTTAATACAGATGAAAGAGTTTGTTACCGTAAATTACGGAAAATTAACAAAAAGATTTAAAATTTAATTTCCCAATGGTGCAGTGAGTGCATTGAAGCAAATTATTCTTTCTAAAAGAAAGCAACAGTATTACATAAAATAAATGTATAACTGAGCATGTTTTGATGTATAGTAAATTTAAACGTTTGGTCCTATTTTGAGGTCATATTTACCCATTTCTAAGGTCATATTTGCATGCATATTTCTCTACTTTTTTGGTCACAAAGATCCAAACGCTAATTATAAGTTTTCCTAGCTTCTACACAAATTTCTCTTTTATACCTAAAAGATGTTTTAATACCTATTGTTATCCAATTTTTGTCTCCTCATCTTTGACTAACTGTAAATATTCTTGTAAGGAGGCATCTTTCATAAATTTCCAAAAACTTCTAGTTAAAATAATTGAACTCATTGTTTACCTCTGTCATTTTAACCATTGTTCCAGCCTTCATTCGGAAGTTCACTGTCTTATGTTTTTATTGAACTTTAATAAATATTTTCTCTGTTTTATTTCCTTTCCTCAGTGCATACAAACAGTTTTCCATTGGAATTGTTCCATGTTTTTTCTGATTTATTTTCCTAAAAATGTTATCAACAGTGGCACTACTATTTTTCTGTACTCTCATTGGGAAATTAATCTTAGCATTCCTAGAAGATAAACTATCTGGTAACATTCTACAGCAAAATTTACATTGAAGTCGACACGGAGGATAATTTCCCTTTTAGTTCATGGTAAATGAGAACTGTTTCAAGTTTATTAGAAAATATATTGAAGTTTCAACTGAGATCTATAAACTGTCAGCACTACAAAATATTTATGATTTAATTGTAACTGTATTCTGCAACATTCAAAGTCTTGTTCTAAACAGTATTCATTAAGGGGGAGGAGACATATTTCAAAATATTTTAGATGGTGCTGTCAGACATATGATATTTACACTAAGATTCAATGATTTTTTGGGTTTCTTGAACAGATATTATTAACTCATCAGTTTTGTCTTAACTATCCCTAAGGTTCTGATGAAATATAGCTATTATGCTTTTCTGCATTACTTTCATTATATACACTCTTACATACTTTATTCACGTGGATATTTTTTTTATATATATCTTCAGGCAATGGCTGAATAAAGTGCTGCTCCTGCAGTTCTCACATTTTGTTTAAATTCCTTTTTTATGAAATGGCACTGTACTCCTTCCTCAATTACAATGGTACTTTAGTTTCTTTTTAAATTGCCCGCACAACTCTATACAACCACCACATTCCCATCGCCACTGCTGCTTTTGCCCAATTTCTGCTGTCAGTTCATTTATTCCTAGTTATTTGGTAATTCTTCCACTGCTATTTCTAGCTGCAGCACGCTAAATTCTTCCAATTCCTTTCTACGACTGTTTCAATCTGTAGTGATACTTTTTTCCCATTCTTTCCGATTATCCTTTCAACATGCCTTTGAAGTACTCTTTCCACATTTTCACAGCTTCTTCCTTGTCCAATGCACTTCACTCGATGTGCCTAGTAGTTTGGTAACAATATCTTTAAATTTAGTTTAATTTCTAATCACCCCAAAACATATTTTACAAATTGCTATTAAAGCTCACCTTCAGGTTCTCTGCAAATTCATCACAAGATTTTTCCTTGCTAATTTAGCATTTTTTCTGACACTTTCACTAATTGTTTCATTTAGTCTTTTCTCTTTGTCTAGTGACCATTCTCTCCGTGTTCTGTTCTTTCTTTTTACATCTTCTGCTATACGCCTGTTCCACTGTAGGATTTCCTTGCTCCTTTATTTGATATTCTTCTGCAATTACAATTATTGCTCTAAATCTTCTCCAATCTTCTTCTGCTGTTCTTAGTTCTTCTGGAAATAAGCATAGTCTCTTCCAGAAATACTTCCTTCATGCACCAATCTGCCAGCTCAGCTTCCAACACTTGGTCCTTTTGATCCTTTTGTTTGATGGTTTATCCAGGCTGATTTTCCTAAAGTCTTCTACAGACAACCAATGATTTCCTAGGTTCACACTTGCCATGACTATTAAATCTGTCACAATGAATCAATTTTTTGCAGGCAGGAGGAAGATACTCTTGATTTTGTGGCAAGTCAATATCCTACCTACCTTCATGGAACAATCTCCTGCATACGGGCCTAAAGCCACAGTTTTTGGCTGGTCTCCTTGTTCTGATAATTGTTTTCTTTCTTTTGTTCAAAGTGCCCTTTCTATTTGATGGTCCGAGAACTCATTCTACCTGAATTTTGGAGATGATGTAGTTCCGCTTGTAGGCTTTCTTTATCCCAAATTTTCCATGTTGTATTCACTAAAGTATATACCACTGTAATCTTCTGAGCAGGATGGATGCCAGCAGCTACCACCATCCAGCTCAGAAAACTGGATCAGGATGTTTGTCTTTTGATTCAACCGATATAAAGTCCGCTCCGAATATAGCGTTTTAGTTTGGGTAGCATCATAGCAGTATTAACTTCTACAACTGTATTACAAATTGGCTGCTGGCACTAAGCCATTGAAGATTAGGAATTAATACGGGTTAATGCAACAAGATGAATAGATGATAACATATGCAACTCCTCAGAAATCCAAACCCATGATTGTTTACTCATGTGTGTAAACACAAAGAAATAATTCTGCCTACAGGCAAGATGGTTAAGACCATTGAAATTTTGAGTATCACACACATTCAGGGAACTGGCTTAATACATCTGAATGCTTAACAACAGAACAGAAAGAAATTACTACAGTTTCATGTAAGTGTTATGATTTAAAAGAGTTGCTATTGTATAGTTTCCTTTCCATTTTCTCTAAGAATAAACTCAGGGTATGATTTTCCTTGTATTGTGGTACGTAACGTCCATGAATTCCAAGCAACAATTTACATTATGAGCATTTTGTAATCTTTATATATAAAGACCTATGTGTGTATAAACCACATCAGGGACAAATGTCTGGACCAATTCAGGCATTATTCATATAAAATGTTATGTAGGTGATGTGTAAGTTTTTTAATTATAATTCATTCTGATAGTTGGCACTGGTTTCTGGTCAATATTTTGACTGCATGAAAGCTCCACCATACAATATTAAACAGATTCCTGGCAAAAACGATCAAAATTGGCACATACATTTAGAAGTTAAATTCCAGTGCCATCTATCAGAACGAAGCTAAAAATCCTACATGCCATTTCTACAATACAGGGTGCAGCCAAAAGATCTGACCGTTTTAAAGTAAAAACGACATGAAAAATAAAAGTAATACAAAATATTTTATTTCTTATTACAGATGGTGATCATATAAATTAATTAAAATAAAATCAGAACAACCAATTTCATCCATTTAAGATGTGAAGATAACGTCCTTTAAATGATGTCTGTATTTGGCCAAGTATTTTTCCAGCCTTGAACTGAAGCTGTCGGCATTGTACGAAGCAATTTGACGATTTATTAGCATATGGCTTCTTTCAGTTCGTCCAGTCTACGGTTTTTTGTATGTGTAAACTCGTTTTAAGGAGCTCCCACAAGAAAAAAATCACAAATGTTAAGGTCTGGGGAGTGAGGTGGCCATTCAATGTCCCCAAAATGCGAGATCACTCAGCCACGAAACTTGCTTCTCAAAATTCCCATAACTTCATTGGTTGTTTGGGCAGTTGGCCCATCCTGCTGGAACCACACTCTCCTGTGCACTAAATGATTATGAAGTTTTTTAACATCAACAGATAATGTTGCGAATTGACTGTAACAGTTTGACCACACTCTTCAAAGAAGTAAGTACCAATGACACAACTTTTCGTTACACCACACGGTAACCTTAGGACTATGCAGAGGAAGTTCATGCAGTTGTTCCAGATTTGTAGGCGACCAATAATGAAAGATCTGTTTGTTTACATAACCATCCAGATGGAAATGTGCCTCATCATTCATCATTAAAATGTTTTCATCAATCAACATAGCAAATACTTTACGTTTTGCATGGTCATTAGGCTTTAACTGAAGGACAATAGCCATTTTGTACGGGTGGAAGTGCAGATGGAAATGCAATATTCGTCTTACTGAGCAGTCAGACATGTACAAAGCAGCAGCTTGTTTGTGGGCCGGTCACTGAAGACTGGCTTCCACAGCTTCTATTACTCGATTGATATTCTCTGACATCCGGGCTGAACTTGGATATCCTGTTGACTTCTTTTTTAATGTTAAACTGGTAGCTCTGAAGGTACTCACCCATAGCATAATTGTGTTATGAGTTGGGACTCCTCCTCTCGGACCCACATTAAAACATCTACGGAATTGCTGCTGAACTGCAAAGCAGCAATCACCACCTTTAAAAAATGCTTCAACAACAAACGCACGGTGCTCACCCAACCACTGTTCCATGGCTACTACAAATGTCCATGTGTGGGCTCTGGAATGCACCTATCCCCATGACCCCCACCATCTACTCACTCAACAGTACAGTGGCGAAAACCATCAGAACATTTTGCCGCACCATGTATAAAGTATGAATACAGCAATAGATAAGCCCAGTGGTTTGTTAATTATGTTTCTTTTTACAGGAAACTAATGGTTCCCAGTCGAAATGCTTGCCATGAGTTAAGTGTTCAGCTTTGCTATTCTAATAGGGATTTTGTATAACAGTTTATACACATACAATTAAAGCAACACAAATTCAAATATTATTTGCAGAGAAGCCATGTGAATAATACTAAAGAATGTCTGTTGGTCATTATCAAATACAATTTTTCCCAATTATTGTTAGTTACAAGGAGAGGTAGAAAAAAGTGATGCGCTCTAACATGATTAAAGCCTTGTATGCAATATAAACTCACTGGGGAAAACGGGAAAAACAGCACTGCTCTGTTGTTTTATATTTTGATAGTTTATGCATGAATTAACAGCACAAACTTCAAATCATGTGAGAAGAAGTCGAAGGCACAAATAGAATCAAGAATAAGCCAAATCGGCCCATAAATATAGATGTTACAATTCAGTGCCACCTATCAGAATGAAACATAAAAAGAATCCTTACTCGCTACCTGAGTAAGGTTTTTAGTTATGTTTCATTACAATACATGGCACTATACTCTATCAATTATATTTAGTTGACCACGATTCTGTCAAGTCAATTTTGTTCATAATTGCATGCCCTTCACATCGGTTTGTGGTGTGACAGTAAATGTTTTAGTATGAACACACCAGTCAGAAGTTTTTCAGATCTGAAACTGACATCAGTTAGATTGAATATAGCAGGAATTTCTTTCGTCACTAAAACATGACTTTTTATTCCATCATCAAGTAGCCTAAACACAGGAATTTTTCTCTCAATTTTTAAAATATGATGAGGTGAATTTTTAAATATTATTTTCTACGGTATTCTACTGTATTCTCAAAATCGAAGCCATGGCCTTGTTCCAGGCTATGTTCTGCCACCACCAATTTTTCGCTCTGCCCCAGACGTACGTGTCAGGCGTGTTACAGACATCGCTGGTTAATGCACCATACCGTCTGGCCAATGTATCACTTACCACATTCACATGGAATGCTATAAACTCCCGGTGTTCGGAGTGCCAGGTCGTCCTTGGGGGAGCGCAAGATGTTCTTCAGCTTCGGTGGCGGCAGGAAGATGGTCTTAATCCTGTTTCTGGCCAGAACTCTGCCAATCCTCGACGTCATAGGACCGCAGTATGGCAAGAAGGCAATGCGATCCTGTGGCTCGTTCTCGGTGTTATTGAGCCAGTGTCTCGGTTCTCGGAATGCCAGTCTGATCTGATGCTCCGAGTACCCGTTGCGCCTGAATGTCAGCCGTAGATGGATAACTTCACCAGGTAGGCTGTCAACATCACAAATTGCTCGCGCCCTGTGTACCAGCGTGGTGAGCACTGTATTGCGCTGTACCGGGTGGTGATAACTATGAGCATTCAGGTACAGGTCTGTGTGTGTAGGCTTCCTGTACACAGAGTGTCTGAGTGTCCCATCTGGTTTCCTCTCTATAAGAATGTCTAAGAAAGGAAGCTGGCCGTTCTCTTCCACCTCCATTGTGAACTTGATGTTTTTGTTGATGCTATTCAGATGCTGGAGAAAACCTTCCACCTGCCGTGGGGCCAAACGACAAAAGTGTCGTCCACATAACGGTAAAATGCACTTGGCTTCATGTGAGCTCAGGCTAACGATTTATCTTCGAAATGCTCCATGAAGAAGTTTGTGATCGCCGGCGACAAGGGGCTGCCCATGGCTACTCCATCCACCTGTTCGTAGTACTACCCGTTATACAAGAATTATGTTGATTTGAGTGTGTGCCGGAACAATTCAATCAATCCGGCATCAAAATGCTGTTCTAATAGAGCCAGCGTCTCATCCAGAGGGACCCGTGTGAACAGAGACACCACATCGAAGCTCACCAGTAAGTCATGCAGACCAAGGTGGAGATCCTTGATGTGTCGATAAACCTTGCAGAATTTGTCACGTGGTGAGGACATCTTCCCACAAGTGGGGTCAGCAGCTCAGTTAAGTACCGGGCCAGATGGTAGGTGGCTGATCCGATGGTACTCACTATTGGCCGCAACGAGTTGCCTTCTTTATGTACCTTAGGAAGTCCGTAGAGCCTGGGTGGAACTGCCACACGGGGCTGTAGCAGTTTAACTGTATCCTGAGGCAGACCAAAATTCTTTAGTAGGACTGTCATCTTCCTTGCCACAGCATTGGTTGGGTCTCATGGGAGTTTGCGGTAGGATTCGTCCATGAGGAGATCTTCCACCTTTCGTCGATAGTCCACCATAGTCAGGACTACAGAGGCGTTTCCCTTGTCAGCCGGCAAGACAATAATGTCTTTGTTGTTCCGTAGTGCTCGAAGTGCTCTTCGTTCTGCGGTTGAGATGTTGGACTGCGGCGGCTTTGCTTTGTATAAGATACGGCTGGTTTTACACCTTATTTCTTCTGCCGACTCTGTAGGCAAATCACGGACGGCCTGCTCAACTCCCGTGAGAATTTCCTTATACGGTATGGACCTCGGTACTGGAGCGAAGTTAAGCCCTTTAGATAGTACCGATGTGGTGTCAGCGTCAATTTCCTCACCACTTAGATTAATGACTGTTCTACTGTCTGGTTCCGACGAGCCATTTGAGCTGCGGGCAAGTCGGGAGAACTTGCCGCATTGTCGTGCTGTTGCGCGGCGTTGAACTATGAGGCTTTCTGCAGTCGTGCAGCTATCTACCCACTCCCAGGTGTCACGGTGTAGGTGGTTAGACAGGAACAAATGGACAGCTAGCAGTGCTTGAGAGACGGAGTCTAATTCACGTCTGGTGTACCAAATCCTCTCCCTCACAAGCGCCAGACTGACCCGCCGCAGAATCTTCTTCGCAGACAAAGAATCAATTGCATGCCGAATCTCGGCAAACCGAGGAACGATGTCCTGGTCCCGGCATGGCTGAAGAAAAGCGAGTGCACTAAGAAGTCTGGACTTCTTCTTGCACAGTTTCTCCAGAAGCTTGACTCGACGATACATGTATCGCTTTTCTTCGCCGAAATATCGTGTGGAAACACCTTGTTTACTCGGCTAGTCTCCCGAGAAGACTACATCCATTCTCAACACCGAGAAAGACTTTGTTCCTATATAACACACCTCTACGGGGAGGAAATGTATCGTATAAAGAGAACTGTACTTTGTGTTGAAAGAGTATTCCTTAACCTACGAGTAGGTTGGTAGGGTGATCAAACACTAGCGATTTTCCTCATGGGCTTGTGTGTTTGTGCCTTCCCCTGAGAAATATAGCAAACATATGTCTTGAAGTGTGTACCCATATTTGTTTGGACACACATCCCCACACTCACTAATACTGGACAAATAACGCCGCGGAAGAGACTCACCAAAAAAATGATTGAATGTTTTGCCCGCACAAGGCTGTGTTGTGGGAAGGTCGCATTGACTGCTAACTTGCATGAAATACACCCAATATGGGTGGCCAAAAAAGCACCCATCTGGCCTCAGGAACCAAAATATTTTTTTATGTGCATAGTCTTTGGCTAAGAACTGCTGTTATCTCCCTACTGCTGATGTTAAATGTGGAAGAAAGAAACTGAAAGGACTAGTAGTATTTGAGAAAAGTAACAGAAGAGAAACGGGAGAAGCAAGAAAGAAAATGTAGGAGTACTTCAGGTGAGTAAAAATGAATGTCAAGGGTGCAAACGTATTGTATTGCCCTTATTTATGTACCATTTTTTGGCATTTGTTACATACATAATGAAAGAAAGGGACATTGATAGAGCATTAGAGCAATTAGAATGGTCAAGCAGTGAAATGAACATATGTGGGAAAGTATAAAAAGGAACCTGTATAGGATATAATAAAAAGATCAAGACACTACAAGAGCCGGGTCAGGGTGCCAAGGAATTTGTGAAATCTGAACTGGGAAGCAATCTGAAAGTGCATGAAAACTATAAATGAAGCTATATTTTATTTGTAATGATTACAGTTATAAAATTTACAAACAAAAATCTATTTAGCTTTAGATACTCTGTCAAAAATTTGACATCCATGGTTAAGTGCTTAACATTTAAAACTTTTGCGTATCATTTAGCACAGTAAAGTTCATGCATGTTTTAATCTTTTATGCCATGCTCAAAAAGTAGTAAGATTTACAGAGTGTGTTCAGTTTTTTTTATCTTTTTGGGTTTTCTTTCCATTTACTTAAATATTTGTATTACCTTTAAACAATCTAAGCAAGCACATTGAAGATCATAAAACAACAAAATTTTTATTTTGCTTGCAAGAATGAAACGTCTGAAACCTAATAATATATCACTCTTATTCCTATTAACTTACTCAATTTTTTTAAGCTCCTCTTGTCTTCTATATGCATGTAACATCATCTGTTTTCGCTCTTCCTCAGAAAATACAGGTTCTCTTCCTGGAGCACCTTCAGTTCTTTTTTGCAATTTCACAATCACCTTACATTTCTCATTTTTGCCAACATATTCTGACAGTTTGTGTTCAGGCTGCATCTGACGTCCACAACACCCACAACTGGGCTAGTGCTACATCAATTACCTGCATGGAGAAGGCATATAAATTTTTTATATATATATATATATATAGATTGTTAGGAAACAAAGGTGCTAAAAGCGGATATATTGAACATTAGGATAGGATAAAAAAACCACCGTTTACCAAAGAAGGGGATTCCTGCAGCGTTTGTACACGAAAAAAACACGAACATACAAAGAATAGAATTTTCGAGCATGGATCTTCCTCAGTAGACGTGAGATGACTGCACGCAAGCTGCCGGCAGCCAACTGCGTGAGCCACAATGTCGGTGGCTCATGGTGGGGGAAAACAACATGGCAGGAAGTGAGGGTGGGGGTAGAAGAGCACAGACTGGAAAACATGATGAATAGCAAGTATAAAGCAAAACTGTACACAAGGACCTGTCGCGGAAGGGCAGTATACCTCAGTTAATGGTCACAAAGGCCCACCAAGTAATAGACACCATGTGCAAACAACTGAAAAAAAATATTCAGAAATTTTAAGGTAAAACTAAAACTAAATATAAGCAAAATTCGAAGGCAGGTGCATACTGCATAATTTGCAATGGGATCTGTTGCAAGGAAATGAACCTTGGGGCTGCCTTGCAGGCTGGGGGACCCCATCCTTATGGACTAAGAGTTGGTTGAGGTTTGGAGGTCTGCTGAAGCCGGTTCTGGGTGGGTGAGGGAGGATTTTAGGAAGGAGGTTTCTCATCTCAGGGCAGGCTCGAAGCAAGTTGTAACCTTGTCTCAAGACTCGGTTAATGGATTCCAAACCTGGGAAATAACGGGTGATCAAAACAGGGCCATGGTGGGTTTTAGAGGGTTGTGTATTGTTGATAGGTTGTGATGTTTAGTTCACAGACTGGTTTCTCCTGCCACATCACAACCTATCAACAATCCACAACCCTCTAAAACCCACCATAGCCCCGTTTTGATCACCCATTATTTCCCAGGCTTGGAATCCGTTAACCGAGTCTTCAGACAAGGTTACGACTTGCTTCGAGCCTGCCCTGAGATGAGAAACCTCCCTCACCCACCCAGAACCGGCTTCAGCAGACCTCCAAACCTCAACCAACTCTTGGTCCATAAGCATGGGGTCCCCCAGCCTGCAAGACAGCCCCAAGGTTCATTTTCTTACAACAGATCCCATTGCAAATTATGCAGTATGCACCCACCTTCCACCACCTTTAACAACCACGTAACTGGGGAAAGCTTTCCCATCACAGGATTCACCACTTGTGCATCCTCCCACCTTATATACCAACTCACTTGTAACCACTGCCCAGCCTCCTATATTGGACTCACAATAAATCCACTGGCCATCAGAATGAATGGACACTGACAATCAGTACACACCAAGAACCCTGACCACCCTGTATCTCATCATGCCACTATACATGGCACCAACAATTTTAACACCTGCTTCTCGGTCCGCGCCATCAGAGTCCTCTTGGATAAAAGCAGTATTTCAGAACTTAGAAGGTGGGAACTGGCCTATCAGTACCAACTGGGGACCAGACAATCTCCAGGTCTAAATTTAAGATAGCACCAATTTTCCTCCCACCCATCCCCCTAACTCCACCTTCTCTCATAGAACCACCGCTCACCAGAGCCTATTTTTATAGATTGAGACTTCAAATTTTGCTTAGTTATAGTTTTGACTTAAAATTTCTGATTTTTTTTTTTAGTTGTTTTCACATGTGGCCAATACTTGGTGGGCTTTTGTGACCATTAACTAAGGTATACTGCCCTTCCGCGACGGGTCCTTGTGTACAGTTTTGCTTTATACTTCCAGCCTGTGCTCTTCTACCCCCACTCTCACTTCCTGCCATGTTGTTTTTCCCCCACCATGAGCCACCGACATTGTGGCTCACGCAGTTGGCTGCTGGCCGCTTGCGTGCAGCCATCTCACTTCTACTGAGGAAGAGCCATGCTCGAAAATTCTGTTCTTTGTGTGTTCATGTATTTTTCATGTACCAACGCCGCAGGAATCTCCTTCTTTGGTAAGCGGTGGTTTTTTATCCTATCCTAATGTTCAATATATAAGGCAGATATTTTATAAAAACATTTTAGTATTAATAAAATATATCACCTCCAAAGAAGCTTGTGTACCAGAAAGATCCTCAGTATTTTCAAATTCTTGACGTATAACATCATGCGGAGGAAGATTCATAGGATATACAATCATAACTGCACCTCGTAAAATGTCTATGGCTCGTTGAACAACTTTCAATGTTAAACATATATCCTGTTCCACCAGGTTCTGTAAATGAAAACCAAGAATTATTTTTATAGTTAACATATGAAAATACATTCAAACTCCTATGAATAAACAAAATGTATAATGATTAACTCTTTTCCTTTCATTTCTTATATTACACCAATGCAGATCTTAATTACAGGAAGGAAAGAATTTAGCATTCATTACACATAAACAAATGTATGCTAATGGGTTCATCATCAGAAATCATGTGAGCAAAGCTAAATGTTTGTATTTTCATAAATAAGGGCATAGCTTGAAATATTGTGATGGTGTATACTTTTTTTTTTAATTGCAGCACTCCTTTATTCAACATTGGTAACTGATGGGTCTGCTTTATCTTTCCTTATAGTGATGGTATGGCATGAACCACATGTAAATTGGTAGTTAATGTGACAATATTCAGGCTGCCAAAAAAGTAACGATTATGTGGTATAAAAATGTGAAGTATGTGTACATGTACAGCAGGGAGGTAGACTCAAGCAAAACCCTTTGGATCTGAAAAGGTAGGTTCCCACCGCCCATGGCTAATAAATGCATGTGGCCTAGATCTGAGGAAAATATGGAACTTGGAAGATGACTACCTGGCCCTGAATGATGGGGTGTTGACCCTCATTTTCAGAATGGTTTGAAGGAGAAGTGGTATGTGTGTGGGAATTGGTCCATGTGAATTTCACGGTGTTAAGGGCATTGAGACTATTAAGAAAAATGAGAATGTTGTTTTCCCCATAGCTCCAGATGACAATAATGTTGTCTATCCCCTTTCCTAGATGTGGAATTATCCATTGTGAATAGCCACCTAAGCTCATCTGTCCATACCAAACTAACTAAGCTACAAAAGTACCTTCATTATGACAGCAGCCATCCTTATCACATGAAATGCTCCCTTCCATACAGCCTTGGCATTCATGAGAGACATCTATGTTCTAACCAACAGTACACATATGTGATTGGACAACAGTACACACTGTATTCCAATCACATATCCCAAGCTCTGAGATACTGTAATTATCCAGCAAATATAGTTCATAAACAAGTTTTGCATACCACATCACAACATGCTCAACCTATCAACCATCCAAAACCCTGTAAAACCAATCACGGTCCTGTTTTCCAGGTCTGGAATCAGTTAACCGAGTCCTTCAACAAGGTTATGATTTTCTTCACACCTGTCTTGAAATGAAAACTCTCTTCCAAAAATTCCTCTCTCACTTAACTAGAACCTGCTTCAGCAGACTCCTAGTCCATAAACATAGGCCTTCCAGTCTTACAAGACAGCCCCAAGGCTCTTTTCCTTGTAACAGACCCTGCTGTAAATTGTGCATGCACCCTGCTGTTGATTGTGCAATATGCACCCTACCTCCACCACATTCATCAACCCAGTAACAGGGAAAAGCTTCTCCATCACAGGACTTGCCCCAGGTGTATCCTCCTGCCTAATATATCAAATCACTTGCAGCCTCATACATAGGTTCACCATAAATTCACTGATCATAAAAATGAGTGGACCCTGACAAAAATGGTACTTACCCAGAACCCTGACCACTCAGTATCTTATTGTGCCAACATGCAAGATACCACAATACCCAGAACCCTGACCACTCAGTATCTTATTGTGCCAACATGCAAGATACCACAAATTTCAATACTTGCTTCACTGTCTGTGCCATCAGATACCTCTCAGACAAAAGCAGAATCTCTGAACTCAGAAGGCGGGAACTGGTTTACCAGTACAAATTTGACACCAAACAGTTAGTTGTGAGGCCTTAATTTAACATAACACCCAGTAATCTTCCTTCTTTTCCAACGATTCCCCACATCCTCTCTCTCTTCCCACAGAACCACTGTTCACCAGAGTTGATCTCTGAATAGTGGGTAATATCTGGTGATGATGAAACTGCTGTTACGCACTGAAGGTAAGATAGGATAAGGAAAAATAACCAGTCACTTATCACACAGGAAGGCAGGAAGGCCAGGTGAACACAAGGAAACAAAAAAAAAACACACACTCACATAAAAATTTCACAATATTTTGGTTTGTTGCCTTAATCAAGCAAGAGGTGAGACATATGGCAGTGGGAAGGGACTTGAATTGTGAATGAACCACTGATGTAACTAGAGGGAAGAGTGGGGATTGAACTGGTGGAGGGAGAACTTGACCAATATGTGTAGATGTTGTTCTATGTTGTGGTGGTTACTGTCCTATCCAAATGTAATTACGAGGTTTTTTCAAAAAGTAAGGTGAATTTCTGAATTTCGCTGGATACAAGCAGTCAATTTTCATTTTTTAGTTTTCCTAATTTTGGTACACTCATCCCACACATATTTTCACATTTTCAACTATATAGCATTGTTTGTGAGAGGCATAATTGTTAAAAGTGTTTTTTGTGCTCGGTGATTTTCTGCTGCCAAAAACAAAAATGGAGCAAAGAGTTTGTGTAAAAACTGCTCCAAAACACATGAAATGTTGGCAGTGGCATATGGTGAATTTACTTTGAGTAAAAAAATGTTTATAAGTGGTAGAAGCTCTTCCAAGATGGCCGAGAAGATGTCAATGACGGACCTCACACTGGACGCCCCAGAGCACGTCAACAACTGATTAAAACGTTGAAAAAAAATGACGAAAATGGTGCTGGAGAATTGTTGAATCACCATTAGAGAAGTTGCTGATGAAGTCGGCATCTCGGTTGGCTCGTGCCATGAATTTTTTTTGGGATGTTTTGGGCATGAGACATATGTCAGCAAAGTTTGTACCAAAACTGCTAAACTTAGACCAGAAGAACAGACGCATGAGCTTTGCTCAGGAGCTGTTGAACGACGTCACAGATAATCCTGATTTGCTCAAAAGGGTCATAATTGGTGATAAATCACGGTTATGGCATCGAAAATAAGGCCCAATCGTCCCAATGGAAGAGCCCAAAAGAGTCAAGACCAAAAAAAGCACGCCAAGTTCTAGCCAGTGTCAAACTTTTGCTCACCGTTTTTTTTTATTACCATGCCATAGTGCATCAGGAGTTTTTACCACAAGGTTGTACAATCAATAAGAAGTATTACCTTGAAGTTACAGTCCCTGGCCATATTATTAGACGCACTGCAACTCTTTAGTATTATTTGTGATAATTACGTGTTGAGTACTATTCTCATGCAATTAATCATAAAATTTATAACAGTTATTTAGGGCACTTAGTTCATTGTTGAATTTTATGTCTATTGTTGCTATTTGACATTGGCTTGTTGACTTATTGTGGCTATCAGTGTGCATAGTTCCATAGTATAGTGTACAGGTACGGACGGACCTGCTCAGTGGCGTTCTCGCGTGTAACTGCTCTGTTTCTTTGTTCACTTTTATTATCATTTGTGTAATATTGACATCACAAGTGAGTGTTTAATAACCAGATATTACTGATTGTGACCTTTAAAAATGGGTAAAAGAGGAGATATTACACCACGTAAAAAAGAAGAAGTCAAAGCCCTCGTTAGTACAGAAATGTATTCCAATCAGGAAATTTCACGAAGGTTGAAATTATCAGACACTAGCGTGAGGTGCATAAAGAAGAAAATTGATTCAGGTGAAGAACTGAGCCCCAGAAGGAAGAATAAATGTGAAGAAAGCCAATTTTCATCCCAAGGTCAGAAAGATTTCTCAAAAGAATTTGTCTAGAAAACATATTTGCAACAACAAAACAGATAAAATCTTAACTGGAAGAGGCTAATGTGAATGCATCTAAACGCACTGTTTGCAGAAAGTTGAAGGATATTGATTTCAAGGCTTGTGGACCTGCTAGAAAACCCAAGTTAACAGCCGCAATGAAAGCAAAAGATCTGAAGTGTGCTAAACAGTGGTGTGATGAGGATGTGGACTTCTGGAGATCGGTAATTTAACTTTAAAATTATTATTTACGATATGATAGATGCTATGTACATTTATTCATAATATATTAATTAAGTTTCTTGATTTTACAGTAAGGCTTCAGCGATGAAAGCACGTTTGAAATTTTAAGTAACAAATGTCAGCATGTGCGCCGTCGAAGAGGAGAAAAATAGCATCCCGACTGCATTATTCAGACCGTAAAACAACCAACAAAGGTGATGATTAGGTCTGTCATCAGTGGAAAGGGTACAGGACGTCTTTATGTGGTTAAAGGCATGATGAGACAAGACCAGTACAAAGAAGTCTTGCAAAAACGGTTAATACCGCAGCTCAGAGAATGGTTCCCGAATGGGGAACCATTTATTTTTATGTAGGATGGCGCTCCCTGTCACACAGCCAGGTCGGTAAAAACCTTTCTGAAGGAACAAAATATCCAGCTGTTGGACTGGCCAGATAACAGTCCCGACATGACCCCCACAGAAAATGTATGGGAACTCATGAAGAGGGAGATGGCAAAAGATGTCATCATGCCAAAAACGCAGCTCTTGGAGAAGATCATCCACAAATGCAGGATACTGTACAATCCTGCATCAACAGCATGCCGCCTTGTATTAAGGCTCTCATAGCTGCGATAGGTGGCTCAACAAGATATTAAAACTAATGTTTTCATTTTCACAATATTTTAATATTTTGTTGTGATTATTTGTAATAATATATTTTCAACAAGTACTGTATTTTATTTATTTGTTATATCACCTGTGTCATGAACCAGACTACACATAATCATTTTATTGAAATTTATGTATTAAAAAACTTATTTAGTTAGCCACAAATCAAAATTTGCATAAAAACTGTAGTGCGTCTAATAAATTGGCCAGGGACTGTATGTGCTACTTGCGAAAAGCAATACGAAAAAAAATCCGGATTTGTGGGAAAAGAATTCATGGCTTTTGCATCATGAAAATGCATCTGCTCATTCGTCTTTACTCGTGAGTGATTGTTTTGGCCAAAAACAACACCACAATCATGCCTTAAACACCATATTCACCAGATTTGGCCCGCTGTGACTTTTTCCCATTCCCAAAACTGAATAGGGCAATGAAAGGATGAATTTTTGCAACAATTGAGGAGATAAAGACTGCTTCGCTGAAAGAGCTCAAGACTATACTAAAAAGTGCTTATCAGAAGTGTTTTGAGAATTTGAAAAAGCGTTGGATCAAGTGTATTATATCTGAGGGGGATTAATTTGAACAGAAAAAGATAAATATTGATGAATAAATAAATACTTTTTGATAAAAATAAAGCAACCTTACTTTTTGAACAAACCTCATATATAATCCGCTTGCCACATGTCCTCCTCTAATCACAAATAAAACTATGCCAAAACACTGCTGAGTCTGCTAGTCAGCAGGAGGCTAGTCCTCTGAAGACTACCTTAAGCTTAGTCGAAATTTCAGGAAGAACGAGGAGTATCTGTGGCACGTCGTAAATCTTATGAAGATGTTTACAATATCATATACCTTGTTTGTAATATTTATTCAAAAATAGCAATCAATCAAATATACGGCAACTAATGCTAAAATGTTTTATTGACATAAGTTGATAAGAAGTTCACACAGTAAATTTCGATTACTGAAGCAACCAAGGAAAAAACTTCATCCCATAACGGGTTAATGGCATTTCCCCATTACTTTGGAAGACAATTCGAGAAGTTTTAAATATTGGCGGTTTGTGTGGTTGTCTGGTGACTTCAGCATCCGCCAAGTCCGTGGGTTTAGGGAGGTGTAGGACCCAGTTTTAAAGCATGGGTTGAAACTGGTCGTCGTCTAGTGAAGTCAGCATCTGCCGGGTCCGTGAACTCGGGGGTGTAAACTAGGGATGTAAAGGATATCAGCATCCACATCCACAAGTGCAAAACTTTTGTATGAATTCTTACATCCGCTTTCACATCCGCAATTTTTAATGCCGATGTATTGCGGATGTTTTGTTTACACTGCAATATATATTATTCTTTTCTTCCCATCGTAGCTTAGCTAACAAAAAAGTGGTTGTTTTCTGACGATCTTGCAATAAAAGTAACAATGAACTAAACGGTGTTATTACCTAAGCCACGAATTTACTAGTTTAAACTTGCAAGTAAAGTAAGGTCAGGCTACAATAGACAGCACCGAACCCGCACTGTCACCAACCGACACTTTTCTTATTATTGTCGCTCACTCCATTGAAATGAGTTCAAATGACACCGCACCATGTGTCGGCCGTCTTTAGTTGGATCTAATTTTTGATGGTGCGGACCGGTGTCGGGCTGGTCGATATGGAGAATAGTATACAAAGAGTTCAGAAATTTCTGGTCCTTTACGACTAAATGTTGTTTTAGCGTTACTGATTGCTTTAGAAAAGCGTCAATTTTTTCAGCCTTACTTTAGGTTCATCAGATGTTCGTAAAATGTAGATATAGTCCTTGCATGTTCACATTAACAAACGAAATTGCCAGACGTGAAGGTCGATTTTAAGACCTGTAAAAATTGCATCCGAGACCCGGATTTTGAACCGGGGACCTTCCATATCCGATTCAAACGCCGCAAGCATCTGAATTTAGAAGTACTGAAAAATATGTATTTAATCATATAAAAGAACATTTGTGTTTTGGGATAGCAAAAATAAATGCTACAGAAAAAAAGTATGTTGATTTTATTATGGTTGAATATTTATTTGTAATTACATCCAGATTTGATGTGCGATTGAAAGTTTTTTGTTAAAATCCTTGTCTCAGCTGCAATTTTCATGGGTCTTCTCTGGCAAAGCATTGATTTTGTTAATGCTAAGATGCTGGGACGCTCCGTGGTTCGAATTTCACGTTAATCTATAGGTCTCCTTTTAAAAATAGGTGACAACGATAGAGGTACACTGCGCGGCTGATAAGAAATTCTGTGACTGAAATTTTTAGATCACCCGAAATTATTATTTATTTACAGAATATTTGCAGTCTGTATTAAATTAAAATGTATAATAATCTTATTCTTTTTTGTTGAAAAAATATTGATTGAATCGAAAGGAACCTGTAACTGCTTTCACTGACCATCAAGAGTTCTTTTAATCGAAAATCAGAACTCGTAGGTCCTACAAGTTGTACTGTGAATGCGCCTCTGGAGCTGTGGGAAGGTGGGTCGCGAGCACGGAACTGTGCATGGTGAGTAGGCGCTAACGGCCTGGCCTCACATTCGGGAGGACGGCGGTTTGAATCCCCGTCCGGGCATCCAGATTTGGGTTTTCCATGGCTTCCCCAAATCACTCCAGGCGAATGCTTCCATTAAAAGACCATGGCTGAATTCCTTCCCGTTCCAAACCCCGATCTTTTCACGCCTCTAATGACCTCGACGTCGACGAGGCGTATAGTTATAACACAAAAAAAAGCGAGCATGGAGATGAACGGTGGCGTGGTCTTGTGCTTGACACTTGAATTAGTGTAGCCAGCCACAAATTGCGCAAAGACTAGTTTTTAGACACGTACGTAATTATTTAAATGATTTAATTCATTTTTGAAATCATCCCACATTTTTTGTTGTTGAAAGATCAGGCAAAAATAAATCAATATGGCAGTATTATATGGAAATAGAATTTCATTATGAAAAAAGATTGATTTTTAATTTATTTTTGATAAAATATTAAAATTTAAATAATTATAAATATATTTTTCCACATCCGCTTCCGCAAAACATCCGCGGATGTCAAACTCTGAACATCCGCATCCGCAAAGATGACATCCGCAACAACCCTAGTGTAAACCCCAAATTCGGAAGCATGGTGCACTTGGGAGAAAGATGCACCTAGGCTTCTGGGCAGTCAGTCTGCTGTGGAGTAGATGAGTCCGTCGTGAAGATGAACAGTTAGTTGAGTCGAAGAAAATGCATGTTCGCTCTCAGTCATTATGATGAAGCATTAATTTCGTGGAAGGTGATTTCTTTGGCGGTATGAAGGAACTGTGGTAATGAAGAAAGTATTTGCAGAATTTTATATGAATCGTTTTTGTGGTGAGCCATAGGTATGGTCTGTGAACCACTAAGGGTGTTGAAGTATGAATGAGAAGTGCGTGTTATTTTGTCTAAATTTATCGGAGACATTACCTGTAGTCTTAAAGGATCGAAGTACTGATAGCGAACTTTCATAAAGGTTGGGAGTTGGAGTGAGATTATCTTATTAACTATTAAATGCATGTGTTTCAAATAAGAAGGTGCATTTTCATTTCATTTACCAACGTAAGGTTGGTTGGCGGCCGTCGGAGAACGAACCAGAATCTAGTGAGTGCGCGGAAGCTTTAAAGGTTCACAGTAAGTATTGTAACCGAACCACCAGCATAACCACGACAATCCCTTCAGAGAGAAATGTGAATCCAGCCTGAGGACATAATTTACCATATAGAACAAGTAGTGAGGTGAGAGAATATATAAGAAAAATGCATTTCTAGACATGCCGTTGAAGGAGAAAATTATCATATATTCAACTTTGATAAAAGTTAATGAAACAGCAATGCAATTAAATTTTGTTTTATGCTTTGTGTCATACGCATTTCAATCTATTTCCAGAGCATCATCAGCGACATAACTGACTCTGGAACAGAGTGAAACACCAAGAAAAAACAAAATTCAATTGCCTTTGCATGTCATTAACCTTTATAAAAAATTGACTAACTCACGATTGAGGAAATGGTCCACAGCATCCCGTTGTTTATCACATACTGCATACGAGGGGATACCCAAAAAAGGGAATTATTTTTTAAAAGCTATATATTTTTTTAATTTTTATTCGTCATGTACCCTTCAACAATTAATATATTTGTCCCACTGGTGCTTTCACTGTATGAAACATTTTCTGTAGTAATCATAAGAAATGTATGACAGCTCCTCCCTCATTTTTTTCCTGACCTATTCAGTGTTGTCAAATCAGTGTTCTTACATGACCCTTTTCATGCATGGAAATAAGAGAAAGTCACACGGAGCCGGGTCAGGCAAGTAAGGTTGCTGGGTCAGTGAAACCATGTCATTTTTAGACAAAAACTGCCTAACAGAGACAGCTGTGTGTGCAGATTCATTGACGTGGTGGAAGAAACAGTCACCTGTCTGCCACAAATCAGGTATTTTTGATGAACACTGTTGTGTCATCTGCTTAAAACTTCCGAATAAAAGGTCTGATTGTTGGTATGATGTGGGGGAATAAACTCTGAATGAACTATGCCCTTAGCACCAAAAAAGCAAATGAGCATTCTTCTGATGTTTGATTTGAGGACATTTTGTTTTGGAGAGGATGACAATGACTTCTTCCACAGGCTTGACTGTTGCTTTGTTTCTGGGTCGTAACAATAGCACCAGTAATAACCTTTGACAGAAAATCTGGATCAATTTCAAGCTGTTGTTATAAAGCACGACTTGTTTCAATTCAATGTTTTTTTTTAATTGTCAGTCAGAGTTCAAGGAACAAACTTGGCAGCAACAATTTTCATTCCTAAATCTTTGGTTAAAATTCGCTGAATGGAGCTCCAAGATAACCCATTAATCTCTGGCAGTTGAATAATTGTGTGTTGACAGTCTGAGAGCACAAGTTCTTGATTTTTTTCAACATTTTTGTCAATTCGGGCAGTTGATGGACGTCCAGAAAAGGTTTGTCATCAATCGACATGTTGCCATTTCTAAACTGAGCAAACAACTCGTACGCTTGAGTTTTCCCCATAGAGCCATCTTTGTAAGCTGTTTTCAACATTAAAGCAGTTTCAGTAGCAGTTTTACTGAGTAGAAAACAAACCTTCATAGCTGCACTTTGTTCACTTAAACTTGCTAACAGTGCTAGCAAAACAATCACTGCAGATTAACAGAAAGCCAGGTCGACAACACAGGTGGCATTGAACTGACAATGAATTGTGCTATAAATGCCTGGTGGCAGAAATGCATAATACACAAGCTCCATTCACGGTAATGTTATTCTGGTTATTTTTGGGTACCCCCTCGTTTGAAAGAGTAGGAGGCCACAACAGCTGAAAGCTTAAACTAATAGTGTAGAGGGAAGGAACCAACATCAGCAATAGAAGCAAACAGACGTTTGCAAATATTTTTTTAAAGAGGGATGTTTTACATCATATACTGATGTCTGGGTAGGTTGCTAGAGTAGACCATGCTCCCAGAAACTCAGTTCCAAGTGCTGGAAAGTGGGAGATTAAATAAGACCTTATGGGAGTAAACAGTTTTATGAAAGTCAGTTCGTTTAGGTATGGTAATAGCACCTCAGTGGAGGAAGCACCAATTAAAAACATGTGATCCCAGGGAGGTTTTAGGGTAAAATGGTAAAGTATAACAGAACTGCTGAGTGAAATGTCAAGGTTGTTGGATATCACAGTACCTCTCATCCATGAAACGTCTGCAGCAGCACTACTGCCAAATGTACTTATTTGGCCTAACTCTCAACACTATCAGTGACGTCAAAAAGGAGGATATGCAACTCAGTATGTCCACATTTTCTGCCTAGTCTCGCAGCATCATGGAGGAGAAACTGCAACTCCAGAATGGTTCTCATTAACTACTTCAGGAATTCGGCACTTGACTCTGTACTGCAAAAGCTTGGCTGGATGCTTATTTGCAACAAAATACAGTGGGGAGGGAGGGGATTATGATGGATACCTTACAAATAAAATCCAAATACAACTTTATTGGAACTTAAGAAGCGATAGAATAAGTCATCTCGTGATGGAGTAGAACATTCAGTATCTGGGAGCAGAGTAAATAAAAATAGTTTAAAGAGGTAATAACAGGGGACAAAATGTTTGTTCCAAAAAATATGCTCAGAACCTATATATTACAACAGTGAAGAGATGAGACTGAAAAATTTACCCAGAAAAGAATAAAAACAAATAAGGAAACATCAGGGAAACAGGGATAAAACAATTAAACTATGAGTTAGTAGCAACAACAAACAAAACTAAAAATGAGTATATTTAAAATATTATGGCTGAAGAAAAGCACTGACAGATGTACCTTGAAACTTTTTTAGCTATTTTTGAAAAGTTGAGGACTGGAAAGCACTTGACTACCTACATATTATACTGGGAAAAAATTAAAGAGGATTGAAATAAAAAATTGGGGTATCAGATTTACTGCAGAAAAAAATTGGCACCATAATGGCTATAATGGTCCCACTGGAAGTCAAACAAACTGCTGGTTACTTATGAGGCATATCTTCGTAATTAAGTCTGAACAGATATTACAAATAGTGAATTCAGGGATTTCAAGTGATACTGAAAAAGGAGATCCTAAACCTTATATTGAGACCAGTAAAAGAATTACAAGTATTGGACTTTAACAGTGAAAATGCTGCCGTAGCAATATCTTGATAAAAAACAATAAATTATATAATTAAATCTTCACAGTTGTACCACTGCACTGTGTCATAAAATATTTTGACAGTTTACTCCGCAATCTTCTTGTAGTTTGAATCCATCTTTGCAGGTTGACGGACCAACAGCTTTTGAGTTAGTTCCACAGCCACTTCACTCTTATAGTGTCAGCTCACTGCTGCTCATCAGCCTATTAACCCCAACACCGCATTGCCAAATTTCACCAGGGCCAGTTTGCAGGCCTCATTAAGACAAAGGTCACTCTCTCTGTTGAAGGTATCAGCCACATGAATTTCAACTGTTACCTTCACTACAGAGTCCCGAAAATGTTACATTCAGCAAGTTCATGCTGTTCAAAATCCATCCTGTAGCAGTGACAGTAAACATCCCCATCAGTCACTAATTTGTTGCACTAGGCTTTTACTCTCTTTACAGTGGTTCTTTAAGGTGAGGATAGCCTGGCCAATGTAAGTTTTCCCACACGTGGGATGCTATATACACTGGGAACTCCTAAGCATAAACTATCCTTAACTGAGAGGAGTCTGTCCCATATTTTGGCTGGTAGGCAGTAAATACTTCTGCCAGGTTGTTCACGGATTCTGACAATTTTTTTACAAAGTGTTTCCAGATAATAACAGAAAACTGATAGCTTTGTATGTGTCTTCATTGTACTAAATTTTTCTTCACTGGCCTACATTGACCTGCCCTTCCAAATTGCTTCTCAGTGTAACCATTTTGCCTGAATTAAGCTCTGAGATTTTTTAACTGGGGTTAAAGGCTGTTTTTTTTTTAGAGAGCATTAACCCTGTGAGCCCTCTGTAGCAAGCTTTTGACTGCCTCTGAGCTTGGATCCTGACAGAACCACTCCTGGTGAACGATGGTCAATGGGAAATAACAGGTGAGTGGATGGTATATTAGAGTGATGTGGCACCAGAACTGACTCAGAAGCTGTCAGTACAATGGCCAGGCAGTACATGGATTCACATCTAAAGATGATGGCAAAGCTATTAATCGTAGTATCACATTAAAAAAAAATGCAGCTGTGCACTTGTGAAAATTTCATTGCAGTTGTATGCCACAAAAGTACACATTCTTACAACAAATTGAACTGCATGATATTTTCTTAGTAAACAAAAAGGGATTTTTTTTATGCCTAACCTTTACCTCTAAATAGTTTTCATGTTAAATTTTCAGACAATATTTCAAGCACCTTTCTTCCACTTACCTGAGGAAAAGTTTCTATACTTTTGATACTGTACCTTTGAAACCATAGATTTAGCTTCCTTAACTGTTTTTGCTATTACTTCCTGCATCTTTTCATTAGGTTGTTTCCCATTTCTTCGACCAAGTTCATCCTTGTTAATAGTCCATCCACCACTTGGAACACACTTTTCACCCCATTCATCAACAAGTTTCAATTCTTCAACTTGTTCATCTGTCAAACCTATTATATTAGGTGGTAACAACGTTCCATGCTTGGCAAGTTCTTCCATTTCTGCAAAGTATTTTAAGACAAACTTCAGAAACAATTTCTATGGTATATAGATGATGCAAAACTAAAGAATCTGTAACAATACAGTTGTGATGATAAAGCGAATGAAAATGCTTTTAAACAACCATCACGAGGAAGAATATGGATCACTTATCATGCGAGAAGGTAAGCAACGAAGAACACATTTTACAATATTACAATATGAACCCTATTCATGAAGACAGACATTATTAGTGGGAAGGAAATGCACAGAGTCTCATCACAAGTGCCACTGTGGCCTTCATTTCTGTAAAGTGATAGGTTTACAGTGTTTATCCTTCCTAACCATTAACTTGAATTTAGATACCCATTTACCACTGTACAAATATAAGCTCTGTCATGTTAAGTCAATCGGAGAAAATGTGAAATATGTCCCACAACATATACATACGACTGTGTGTATTAGCAGGTGACTACTTCATCTGCACAATATCCATTATGATAATTCATCCAATTATGATAATCTGTGATCGTATAAGAAATTTTGAGCCAGGTATTTAAAAAATGTGGGTTTATCTAAGTTCACCTTAATTTCAATCAAAGTCATAATACAGAAAACAAATAAGTTACTTACAAAAGAGATAATGGATTTCATAATTGAAATTTTTTGAAGCATATAACATTAAGAATACTATTCTTTTTTTTTTTTTTTTTTTTTTTCATGAAGAGATTAAACATTTCAATTTGTTTAAGGCATAAATGTTTTTAGTTTAGGTCAGTTTATATGTAATCTTTGAAGAGGGAATTAAAATCTTAGTTATACGGTATGACAAGTGCTTAAATAAACAAGGCAACTATGTAGAAAAATGGGTAAAAGTGTGTACAATCAGAAAATAAAAGTTTTTTTTACAAAATTATTTGTATCTTTTTTTAAAAATGGCCCTTACTTAAAAAACAACCCTCGTATTTGATAAATTTAGGTGGAATACTTCTTTTGTAATACATGCTGAGGAATGTTTGTACCAAATTTCAGACAAATGCTATTTTACTTCTTGGTATTCTGAGGATGTGTTCATCAGACCCTATCTTTTAACAAAAAAGAATCTATAGACAGCAATAAGTAAGAGAGGATGAGAGTAGTTTACATCTCCAAATATGATGTCATAATGTATTGTACTAACACAGCACTCAAGATAGCAGCCTAAATCACCAATAATAAATGAATTCTTCATGTTTTCTGCTGTAACCTGAAGTTTAAGCCATCATCCTGGTCCAGGCTGCATTTCAACCTAACCCCAATCTTCGCTAATGTGGCAGCTACAAAATAAAAGCTTCAGTTACAAGGACATCAATACAATCGCTTTATTGCATGTTAATGACGAATTGTATATTAACATAAACGTGGCCCGAAAGGACCACAATAACAAATAAGCAATTGATTTCTGACAATAGGGAGTAGGAATGTTTTCATCTGAAGGCAGAAGAACAAGGAACTGGAACACATTATCTAAGGATTTCATTAACAATATACTTCAGAGTGTGAAGGATTTTAAGGTAAAAATATAGGTAATAAATAGACTTGCGCATAATAGTTCATGACTGGGAGTGCTCAGTTTAGTTCGAAGCTCCTTTGCGAACTAGTTCATTAGTTCCCACCTCGAATTCCAAACCCAGAGAAACAGATCATTCATTTGATTCGCTACCACTACTCCATGTACTATTTTGTTTGTTATGGCAGTTTTATTAGGACATTATTTAATAATTTTTTGTTGTTCCTAAATGGAATTTAATATGAAGTTCTTTAAAAAAATTGTTACTTAATAATAGCCCTTCCAAATGACATTAAACCAGAATGCTCATTATCCTTTACACAAATGGGTAAAATAGGGCATCCAACTGTTCCGTACTGTTTACTTTACGTACATTCATGGAATATTAATTTTTAAATGGATTTATTTATTAGTTCATTGAAGAAACATTACTTATAAATTATTATAAATTAATTTACCTTAATGAATTAAAACACCCTTTTACAAATAATTGACTTGGATTTAATGAATGCTTTTAGCAACTATCTTGACAAACTGGTCTGTCTATTTGTTCAACCTTTCAGACTGGTGGTGATCAACAAATGTATTAGATCATTGACTGTTAAGAGTCTGCTACATGTAACAATGCCGAAATAATATTTTCCGACTCGGATGTGATGTGATTTAATTGAAGTGAGTTAAAACTACATATAATCGGTGGTTGTCTTTCAATCGTTAAGGGAACCAAAGTGTGTTGTGTTTTCATATGCCGGGTTAAATTTCCATTTGAGGCTCCTGCATTACTTATATATGTTGAGCAGTAGTTACATTTTGCTTTTAATTTTTCTGTCTCTTCAGTGAAATGTGTCCACAGGAAACAATGTTTCCTTTTTGACAACATCATAATAAATAACCTGAAACAAAACATATTAACACTATAATCAAATTGATATTGTGTTACGTACCAGTGCTACATAAATTATTGTTTTAACACATGTCAGTTATTAATTATCAAATTTTTTATTATTTCTCTAGTTTTCAATGTAAGGTGTTTTCTTAAAATGTGACTCTAAATATTTAAATGAAATAAATCTGAATGTTGGAATGCTAAACAGGAGAATGACTTGTTTTGTACATACTGTATATAAAATCAAAACTAGAAAAGTAATAATAATAATAATTACTACCACTAGACTACTTTCAACGGGAATTACAAGGAAAACATGAATGAATGACAATAATAACCACTTGCTGCTATACAATAGTATTCCTCTTCCTATTCACTACCGCCACTGGGCCAACCTGTGTGTTACACAACACAAACTGTGTTAATAAATGATCTTTGATAGTAGACAAAAAATTGTTAAAAACATACCTTTTGTCCTTTTCTACTCTTTCACAAAATATTATATTTTTGAGGTGTAATATATTTTTATAGCTTATTCTAAAAAAGTACTATAATCCACCAAAAAAATGTTGGTAACCCTAGTGGCAAATGTTAATGGATTAAGTAGTAGACTTGCACATAATAGTTTGGGACTGGGTGTGTTCAGTTTAGTTCGAAGCTCCTTAGCGAACTAGGTCGCTCCCATCTCGAATTCCAGATAGAGAGATATATTCCTCACTCTGCTACCATTACTGTATGCGCTCTTTTGTTTGTTGTAGTTGTGGTTACCGGTGATTATCTTTTAATTGTTAATGTTTTCACATTCCTTGTTAAAGTTCTGTTTAGACTTCTGTAGTTGTTATTAATGTTGAACATTTTTTCTATTTTTATATATCTGTGTCTTCAGTGAAATGTGTCCACAGGCATAATAAATAAGCTAACACAAAATTTGGTCTTCGGAAAAGGATAGAATGAACTAACGAACTAAGGAGCAAGAGATCTGGGAACTAGTTCACGTAGTTCATCTGTGGGAACACTCGTCCGAACTAGTTTGTTCACCAACTACACAAGACTAGTAATAAGTCAATACTTACAAAAATTGTCCTCAAGGTCTGAAACTTGATACACACATTCCTTAGGTGCTAATATTGGGTCTACTGGAGATCGCGATCCCGCTACAACAACATATAGTAATATCGTTGGAATACTGATTTAGTCAGTCACAAGACATATTATTATCAAGCAGTAATTCCGTTGTAATAAAGCCTGGACCATTATTTTCGAGCACAAATTAGGTTGTAATACAGCCTGGACCAGTATGAAACCGTTGAATGTACTTAGGGAAGAATTTATAGTGGGGTCTTGCGTTTGACCACTGCAGTATTATGATGACAACTCCTGGTGGAATCGCGATCTCCAGTAATCCCCTAATATTTTTATAAAAGTGCATGAAGGAAGCTTTGAGTATGTAGAAATGAAATAAAATCACTTGAAATGTTGGTAGAGGTAGCCTATACATGCTATTACACAAGAAATACACGCTATTAACTGCTAACATTTATTCCACATGTTTCTTAGTATTAATTTTTGGTTCAGGCTGCATTTAAACCTAACCACAACTGCTAGTAGTAAAAGATTAAATGGCTGCTGTGCAAAGTACAGCTTGTTGGGGAAAAGAAAAAAAAACTGTTCTTTGGGGATGAGAATATGATTAGTGCAATCCTCAGGCATTACTATTCAAGAAAAAGTGTACACAAAGCTGATAAAATAGGTAGGGCAGGCATAATACAATGCAAATTGTCAGGTTAAATGTGTTATTGACCGATGTGTAGTAGCCAATAATACTATGAATGCACTCCTTCCACATATGGTACACTTGTTGATTTTCAAGGAGCTGTATTAGTAGATGATGTGGCTAGGTTGAAATACAACCTGGACCAGAACAATGGCTGATAATCCAGGGTGTATTGTGGCTTTTGAGAGAATAAGGTGGCTGCCAAACCGAATTCTGACTATAATGACGCCAGATGCGGCTCCAAACGTCTGCTGCCACTAAGTCAGTAATGTGCCAACCATGTTGTGTTTAGAATGAATGGCAGCCTAGATCAGAATGACTACTAATATTCCATACTACTTAGTGAAGAAGGCAGTAGCTATGCCAAATTCTGATTATAATTACATCACCAGCAGCTCAAAACATATATGAATCCAGTAATGCACGTAACTGTATTTTTTTTTTAACTGCTTTACGTCTCTCAACAGCGAGGTCTTTAGAGACGGGAAAGGATGGGGGCAAGGAATGGGAAGGAATTCGGCCATGGCCTTTTTGAAGGAAGCATCCCGGCATTTGCCTGGAGTGATTTGGGAAACCATGGAAAACCCAAATCTGGATGCCCGGACGGGGATTCGAACCGCCGTCCTCCCGAATGCGAGGCCAGAACGCTATCCGTTACACCACCACGCTCGGTACGTAACTGTAGTTTTGGAGTGCATTACAGCTTTTTTACATATTTTATGGCATTCAGGTACACTTTTACTTGAAAAAAATCCCAAGGTAGCAATTAGCAATATTTTAAACCCAAATTAATAGTTTTCTACTGGCCGTACTTTGCATGAAACTGATTAAACTAACTTAATTACTCCTGTAAGCAGGCACATATGAAAATTGCCACATGCACATGAGCTCCATACTCAAAACTGTATTAGAACTTAGTAGTACAGTTTTACTGACAGCTATGCTACAAGTAGGCCTATGTTAAAAATACAAGTATCGCAATTTTATAAACACAAATGGGGACTGAATCACTCTAAAATGAAACAGTTAATACAAATTTTAACAGGTTAGTACCAGTTTCAGTTTGGTTCCGAAAGTGGTGCAGTCCCAAATTCACCATCAACTACCCTAGTTTTAAAAATTATTACTGTATTAAAATATTCTGCTAGATTGAAATGCAACGTAAAATACAAACCATCACAAATACGGCCTATTTTAAGCCTTCCATTGAAAATTGCTGTTATGTCTTGAGTTACTTCCTTGACGGAAGATGTAACACTAGTTTCGTACAGAAACTGATTCTCATCACGACGTTTGACGTGGAGCTTTACCATTCTGCTTCAAAACAGCTTCTGAAAATATTCAGCAGATAATCGAAATCAGTGTAAGCGACGAATCATATAAAAGCCTAACATACTGATGATTCAGGTTATTTCCAGGAGCTTACCTTTACTCCAAACACAGCGATTCAAGGAGCTGTCATAAGCTTTAATCACAATTGTTTTGTAACCATGGTGATACAACGATACGTTCTACAAAATAGAAGCCATTGGCCACAAATGATTTCAAAAGAAGTACACCAGTCTTTGCCAAATAAGACAATATTTTAGAAACATTAATAGCATAATCAGCAAAATAAAACACTCATTATATCTAGTGTTTACTTCTGTTCTACTCACTCTCAACCCAGAGACAATAATATGCTCTCAACCAGAGACAATATAACTCTCAACTGTTTTTTGCAATCCATTCCCCAATAGATGGCAGGACCATCGAGACGGAATGGCGCGGGTTTAAATTCCTAATACAGCATGAGTGTTAACGATTAGTCATGAAACGATTTCAGATGAATAACCGGATCTATTGGAGATCGCGATTCCGCTACAACAACATTAAATAATATCGTTTTAATACTGGTGTAGTCAGTCGCGAGACGTATTATTTTCAATCAGTAATTCAGTTGTAATACAGACTGGATCATTATTCTGTTATTTTCAACCAGAAAATAGGTTGTAATACAGTCTGGACCAGCAAGAAACCGTTAAATGTACTTCGGAAAGAATTTCTGGCGGAGTATTGCATTTGACCACTGCAGGATTATGATGCCAACTCCAGGCGGAATCGCGATCTCCAGTAATCCCGAATAACTTCTGTCAAAATAAAGTCTAATTACATTTATCTTCACAGAAAATGGTGTTTTGACACAAGTGTTTCGTAAGCTATCTTTATTTCTTTTTCACTGTTCCTGATAAGTGCAGCATGTCCTACTTTAATTTATTCCAGTACTGCACAGTAAAGTTTTCCCACTCCTTTACAACTGAAATCAAGTTCTAATAAGAGATACTACTTTTAATACTTCTAAAATATTCATCCACGCCTCATCGACAATATTATACAATCTTTTCCTTTTTGCTCTTTCAGTGACTCACAATTCAGCTCTTGTAATGTATCATTTACTGTTTGTTTCTTTAATAATTTCGTCATGTAAATCAAGTTGTTACACGCTTTATATTAGCTTGACTTGTATGTATGAATGTAACGGAATTTTACAATTCCATTTTGACCCACTTTCCGATGTCCGAGCTGTTTGAAATTTGGCACACATATTAAGAACCGGTGACAATACAATAATTTCATAGCTATATCCTGCTATGCTCATTACTTTGACAGTAACAACAGGAAAATGGTTGAATGTCGTGGAATTTTGCAATATAATTTTAACCCAATTCCAGATGTCCGAGTTGTTTGAAATTTTGCTCATGTATTGATAACTGATTACAATACAATAATTTCATAGCTATGTCTTGATATTCTGATTACGTTGACAGTAAAAACATAAAAATTTTGCACACGTTTTAAGAACCGTTGACAATACAGTAGTCTCTTAGCAACGTCCTGCTATTCTCGTTACTCTGACTGTAACAATAGAAAAATGGTTGCCATGTAATGGAATCTTTCATTTCAGTGTTTACGTCCGAATCGTTTTAAATTTTGCACACTTATTAAGAACCGATAAAAATTCAATAATTTCACTCTCACCACGTTGTCAGTGTATCCTATACTTGATGGGATTACTGAGTTAGGCAAATGCAGCCGCGACATTAGTGCACAGGTGCGATTCAAGAAATCTTCGTCATTTGGCGGCCACACCCTTCGGAGATTTCCCACCCAATACAGCCATCATCATCATCATCGTTCTCCAGTTTCCCGGGTGTGATTTACGAGCCTTGGTTGCTGTAGACGATCGTCTTCTGCTGTCTCCTATCCAGAAAGGTTTCTCTGTCTGAAGTCGCTTAACGTGATGTTGAATAGTAAGTATTCGAAATATTACTTCGTACTATTATAGAAAAGTAGCCTTCCTCGTTTACCGTGCTATTGGATCTCTTGTTGAGTTGACCATTTAATTGTATTTTACTCGTGGGAATAATAATTAATAATGAAACTACTACTCAAAGAAAAAGAGAGATTGGCGAAGAAAAGCCAACAGTAAGAAACATACTTTTTAAACTATCTGAACTAAAAAGTTAAAAATAAAATTGTAGTTTAAAAAACTAAAATCACGCTTTCGTAGTAAAGTTAACTAAAAGGTTAAAAATAATATTTAAATATAAACATTTTGTTTACCAGTGATAGGACGTCCCACAATTCAGGTTAAATTAATTTTTTTGAATAAGCTTAAAGTATAAAGTCACTGATTACAAAATTAACTTTAATGTTAAAAAAGCGTGGGGTGCGCTATACATAACTTTTGACAATGACTCTGTCTTTACAAACAGCCAACGACAAAAAATATAAGACAACTGAAATAGCACTCCATGCTTTTTTACATTAAAATTAATTTTGTAATCAGTGACTTTATTCTTTAAGCTTATTCAAAAAAATATAATTTATCCTGAATTGTGGGACGTCCTATCACTGTTAAACAAAATGTTTATATTTAAATATTATTTTTAACCTTTTAGTTCACATTACTACGAAAGCGTGATTTTAGTTTTTTAAACTACAATTTTATTTTTCTTTACACCTCCTCCAACTTCAATTTATGCACCCATAATGTCTATAACACACTCCCCCAAGTAATAGTCTCACCAAGATCTGTATTCCGATTTCCTTACTTCCCTGATAAATCGCTTTACTGTATACGTTTCGTAAACGTAAGATTTTAAATCGTCTCTCTATCACTTGCAAATGTGTCTTATTTCTTTACTGATCTTAGGAGTATAAAAAGTATAAAGAGGCGAAAATTAAAAAATAAAGGATAATATTTGAAGGAAATTTGAAGGAAATGTTTTTCATAGACCATGAAAGACACCACTACTCTTTTATCACGATAGTGTTGGATGGGCAGATGAATGGCCAAGAACATTTATGTTTTAAGGATTGCAGGAGAGATTTTTCTTGTCAGAAGAAGTTGTAAGCGGCTGTATTGTACCTTTATTACGATGTAATCCGAGTTTCTACAGATAAACAGGTGTTTTGTAATTCATTAAAAGTGCCCACCTGTGTTCAGCACCATCCGGCGGATAACCCGTGAAGATTATATTTGAGCAACACGCCGAGAAAGCCTTCGTTTATGTTATTGTAGGTTTTTATATTGCGTCAGCCCACAGTTGACTTTAATTAAAATAAATTACCCTCCAGTTAAAATAGACATCTCAAATTATTTAAGAAAAGGTAAAGTGTTAGTATTACACGCGCATATCAATACTTAAGAGTGATTATTAGAATTAAATTTTCCTGCGACAGATCTATGATAGATAGATATGTTCACTTTGATCCCATGTGAGAATAATCTCAGGGATGTGGAACAGTACATACACTTATTTAAACAAATAGCCAACAGGAAAGAAATCAAGGACATATGAAGTTTTGATACACCTTTGGGTGAAAGCTAACTGTAGAGACCCACAGTTGAACCTCAATTAAAATAAACATTTTAATGGAGTTATTTAAGAAATGTATTACAGTGTATATCAACACTTAAAGTGTGTTTTTTTTTTTTTTTTTAAACTAAAGTGCAGTAAAGACAATTGTTATGATTGAGTACTACAATATTCCCGTACGTGTTACAGTAGTGTATACTGTAAACTGGATTTTGAATGCCAGCAGGATGCGTGGGTTGATGGTAGGGACGGAAGTGAGATTTATGTGTTTTTCAACCTGTGGTCCGCGGACAACTACTGGTCCGCGAAGATGGTTCAGATGGTCAGCAGATAGAATATTGTAATTTAGATGTCGTGTTCATACTGTATCAGGCTATAAGAGAGTGCAAACTATAAGCAAAACATTTCGGTGACTTGGCAAAAATCTGATATTTTCAGTATGAAGATAGGACAGCATTGTTCCTACAATAGTCTATTCATTTTCAGTTGGCATCAAAAAGAGCGCCATTCGTCTAATGATTAAGTAAATGGCCGATTTCTAAGGGTCTTGTTGTAGATGTGAGGGTCCTCGGTAATTGGTAGGGTTGGTAACATAAGAGTTGCGAAGTAAACAAATAAAAGGTGTAAGGTATAGTGTCTGGCCAATGTTTAAGTACTTTTTAATAGTTCACTTCCTGTTTCATAACATGTTTCTATTGGAATTCAAAAACATGCTGTTATATTTATTAGGTTATTATGGTACAATTAAATATGTCCAATATAATAATAGTAAAAAATTAAGCCTATATAAATTGTTAATCCGCAACATTATTTTTAATAACTTGCTGGTCCTCGGCTAGAGAAAGGCTGAGAAACGCTCGTCTAGACTCTATACCAGGGGTGGCCAACCCGCAGGCCGCAAGCGGCCCGCTTTGAACATTTTTCCGGCCCGCGAGATTCATCACACTTTACAAAATATATTTATTTTATAATGGTGAAAGTAGTGAAAACCAATGTATTAAAAAAAAAAAATATTTGTGGATCCATACATTCAAAAATTAAGTCAAAATTATGACAAAAAATTAACTTTGATTTTAAAATAATATTCTTGTGAATATATGATAGATATTACCTGTCTTATTTATGAGTTTACAGTCATCAGTTCGAGGAATAATTATATTATATTCAGCGAACTCATAACGCGCTCGCATCGGAACATCTAATATACAATATATGATTTTATATGCGGCCCGTGGAGTTATGACGCATTTCCAAAGTAGCCCACATGATCATTTGGGTTGGCCAAATGGCGTCACTCCAAGAACACGCGAAAACCCAGCTTCAGGTGAGTCAGCGGCCGAGTCTAACTTTCGCGCGTAACGTGGGGCGTGAACACGAGGATGTCGGTTTTAAAATTCACCAAGACTCTCTGGGAAGGAGTGCAGCCAGTATGAACGCTTTAGACATAATAAAATTTCATGACTGGTTGGAGAAATATGCTTCGTTCAGCAGAGAGAGAGAGAGTATTGCTCCAACATAATAATAAAAATTCGGAACATAGAACTTGACTTTACCTTCTAAACATATTCCCCCAGATACTATGGTCTTGTTTATCTTCCCCTGCTGCACCAAATGTTCTCACTGCTGTTTCACACTTTGGAGCCAGATAAATAAGGGCCGTCTCCTCTTTTCCTCCTTCCTTCAACTTCCTGTACAAGTTTTGGTATCCTAATATCTTCCATTCTTCTATCATGGTCATACAATTCCAATCTTTTTCACTCTATAACTTCACACATATCTTCTTTCACCTCCATTGGCCTTATTATTTCAGTATTCCTTACTTTTTCTTTCCTTGAAATTCTTGCTGATCTCCAGAAATCCATTTCTATTGCTTTCAATTTCTTAATATGTTTTTGCCTGATTGTCCAGATTACTGATCCATATAAGACTGTATTTTTCAATAATGCCTGGAATATAATTCTTTTTGTTCTATTCATAACATTCGTGCTTTGTAAAATTGAAATGAGCATCTCGATTACTTTCCGACCAAGAGTAAATGTTGTATTAATATCCATGTTTGAGTCTCTCTCTTTCTAAAACTGAACCCAAATAGCAAAAATTATTTATCTTTTTGATTTGTATTCCATCAATGTACAATCCATCCAGGTCATTAGTAAGATATTCTGTTTTTTGATAGTTAATCTTAAAGTCCCAATTTTTATATTCCATTGATAGTTGATTACATATGTAATTTGAATTCTCACCATATTGTGCTATGACGATTCGCAAATGATGGAGATACTTTCAATCTTTTATTTCTAAACCCATTATATTGCACTTTCGAAACCATGTTAGCAAACTAACATCTATATAAATTTTAAATAGGGTTGGTGACGTAGGGCACGCTTGTAGCAGACCTTTACTTGTTTTAAATTTTTGTGATAATGTATAACTAGTTTTTATTTATCATGTGTTATTTTTGTATATTTCCTGTATTATTTTAATTAAGGAGTTATCTGTATGTGACATATGTAGTGTAAATCTATGAAAATATTGTTTTTGATTTTTCGTTTTATTTTTTCAGAATCTGTCGTAGTGTGAAAATGTGATCTACACATGACCTACCATGAGCAAATCCATGCTGTTCTTCTTGAGTCTCAAAATGAATTTCTAATCTATTTTTTATTAATTTGTCAAATACTTTCATCAATGAATTCATAACACAAATCTCACGATAATTTGAACACACTTTGCGATCTCCTTTCTTGAATATGGTAGAAATATTACCTAATTTAATTTCCTTATTTTTGGGTATTTTATTAAACCATTTTGTTATAAGTTTTCAACATTGTTACCAACATATTTCGTAATTTCCAAATTGATTCCGTCTAGTCCAGGGATTTGTCATTCTTTCCTGTTCTGAATGCCTCAAGCACTTCGTCTTCAGAAATTTGAATGTCATCACCTTCCAGCTCACTTCTAAGTATTCTTCTCTATCCTCATTCACTAAGTTTTGAAAATATTCTTCCCCTTCCCTTAGTTTTATCAATTGATGATTAGTTTTGGATTTTGTTCCTTGTAAGAGTCCTTTTAATACGGACCATGCTTCTTGTGATTTCCCAAATCCAAATTTTCTTTCCCATGTTTAATTTCTTGCTAACCTTATTTTACTTAATGTTTCATTCCTCTTTTCCTTGTATATAGTTCTTGTTACTTCTGACTTATTACTCAATCGTTGATTGAAAGCAATTCATTTTTTCTTCTGTTGCTAGCTCAATTTCCTCTGACCACCACTCTGTTTTATGATTGTGATTCTTTTCCCTCTTGCCCAACACCTCTGTTGCTATGTTTTTCATGTTGAACTTAATGTACTCATGTATTTCTTCAGTACTTCCATCAAATGATTCATCCAATACATTCTCCTTTCTAGTAACAATAAAGTTCTTATGTTTTCATCTTGCAGGCTATCAATATTATAACATTTATTTTGATTTGATTCCTTACGATAGCAATGTTATTATTACCTAGGATTTTCCATGGCCAAAAACATTTATAAATGTATATAAATATCTTACTTACGTTGTTTTTTAAATCTTAAAAAATTCACAAAAACCATGAATTCCCTCGCAAGTTTTCCGGGTTGGACTGGTCTTAATATATACCATAAATAAATTGTGCGTATTGTAACTTAAGAAGAGAAAAATTATTACTTTAAATGGTTATTACAGTCAAAACGGTTTTGATAAATGTTGCGAAATCCATTTCTTTGCCATGTGGGCAGAATAAATTATAAGATTTATGTGTGTAACCTCTTTCGTAAAAATCATCCACAATTTTCATAAATAAACACTAATTATTCAATAGTCTATTACAATTCGAAATCCAACGTATACAATTTTTAATGTCTTTTCAGTAACCACGTTTGTCTGTGATTAAATTAACCCCATAATCTTACTTGCAGCGTGGAATCCGATCCCAGGAGCATCCTAACGTATTTCACGTGAATAGATCAAACTACTCTAACATCAGATGAAGGTCATTATAAGGATCTATTCACGTTACTTCGCCACTTAGACACCAAGCTCTCGTGTAGGTAGAAGCTGAGTATAATTCGTGTAACAGGTTTCTGAAGCAAGGTTTCCAGTAGTGCCGCTCATCGTTTAGATTAGTCTCAAACCAACCGTAATAGAAATTGATCAAACATCTTACGATGTCTCGACGCAACATATCCGGGAGCAGCACGTGACGTCGTTCAGAAGATGAACTCCTGCTGACGGTGATCTCTGGGGCTGTCTCCAGAACGTGACACGGCAGTCTGAATACCCAGGAGACAGTCGCGAGCACAATTTGCGTCGCCGAGAGAGGCTGTGCGGCAGCTTACGGAGGGCAATAACGGAAGTGCTTTCTTTGTAAAACTAAACACTGCTTTCCATTATGTCGAGCTGAGCTACAAGAAATTTATTCTAAGAGCCTCATATCATATTGTATAATTATCCGTTCTTTTCTATGCAATTTCAGTGAGTATACAAGACCACTACGCTGTGTTTACAAGTTGGGTTATAGCTATTGTTATTGTTAGCAAGTTATTACAAGCGCTTTGAGTCACTGTTACTGTGATTTAGAAAGAATGTAGAAAGGCAGAGAAATGTTCTTAATGCGAACGAGTTCTTGGTCTCTGCAGTTACTGCGGTTAGTTGGCTTTTAGGCCACAGACAGACAAAAATTCTAAATTGGCATCGCTATTATCAGTGGTTTACAATGCAATTACACCAATTTTAGCGTGATGCGAAGTGTAAAAATAATGGTTGAAGACAATTGGCACTGGAGCAGATGCTCCATTTCAGTTAATCCAATAATTGTTATGTGAGTACAAAATGATTGATTAGCTACCAATATTTTCATATAACTGACTTTTTTTTTAAGAGCAAAAAAATCTAAGAAAAAATAAGTCCGCTCTGTAAACTGGTCACATAGGAAACAGTTATGATAGAGCCTTAATTCGTGGTTATTTATTTATTTATTTGTCTTATGGCAAGCAACTAATACAATAAAAAATATATACAATGACAAGAACGTTGGTAGCGTTCACAAGCTGATGTCTAATTCTTCCAGCCATTCTAAGAAGGAACTTGTAGCTCCAAAAACATCTTCATATGGTCCATCATACTTCCGTAGAGGGCATTCCCTGATAATATGCTCCACACTCTGGGAAGGAGCACCGCAGTCACATGCAGGAGAATCCTGTAGACCCCACTTATACAGCATGGCGTTGCATTTCGCATGGCCTGTTCTTAGGCGATTTAGTTTGACCCACTGGTCTCTATTTAGATGGAATCCTGGAAGTCCAGTTGTGGGATCTTTAATATCTGAATGTTTTACAGATGTGGAGTTCCAGCTTTGTCGCCATTTTTCCATGACATCAAAGTCAAATACATCTTGCCATACCGGATTTCGTGATTTAAGACGAGTGGGTGGTAAGTTATTTAGAACCTCGTGGATTGGGAGATCCTGTGGATGATCAGGATGGTGTAGTTTTATCCACTCACGTGCCGTTGCTTCTTGGCGTCTTATCTCTGGAGGTGGTATTTTGCTGATCGTGGTGGTAGGCTGGGACGGAAATAAAGATCCAAGACCCAGAGTCAAATTCAAATTTTTTTAATTACTTTTTTTTAATTTATCAAAATACGAAATAGTTCGTAAATCTCTCAGGCACTGAAAACGACAGTTCTGATGAACAGTTTGAACATAGGGACTACTGTTTCCACATTTGAATATACGTTCAAACATTCTATTTCCAGATTATAATTGTATAGCTCTAGTGACTATTACCACTTTACTGCTTCAGTCTCAGAGGACAACATATGAACTCGCGGATGCCACAGAAGGCTCCGAGGTTCCGTTCTCCGTAACAAACGTCTTGAGATTTCAAACTATGTATCTTCATGAGAAAGTCGAACTTGTTATTTAACTGCTCGTAGATGAAAGTTGGTAAAGAAACATTAGGCTTTAGGGAACAAGCCGCCGGAAACCTTGGTTCACAGAAGAAAGTTTGGTGCTGATGGATCCGAGGAGAAGGCACAAAAATGCTCAGGATGAAGCAGGAAGAGAGCAATACAGGCAATTAGAAATCAAATAAACAGGAAATACAAAAAAAAAGCAAAAGAAAAATGGCTACTAGAGAAGTGTGAAGAGGTAGAAAAGGAAATGGTCATAGGTAAAGTAGATAATCATACAGAAAAAATCAAACAAAATTTTGGAGAAGTGAAGAAAACAGGTGTAAACAATTATGTTGCAGATGGGAAACCTCTTTTAAGCTTATACGACAGAGCTAACCGATAAATGAAATACATTGAGAAAATGTATGATAGGACGACTTCAACAATAGCGTAATGGAAAAGGAAGGCCATGTAGACATTGAAGACTTAGGAGATCCTGTTTTGAGGACAGAATTTAATAGAGCTCTGGATGACTTGAAAGCAAATAAGGCAGTTGGAATTGATGCACCGAGCGTGGTGGGTGAGTGGTTAACGCTCTGGCCTCGCATTCACGTGGACGCCGTTTCGAATCCCCGTCCGGGTATCCAGATTTGTGTTTACCATGGTTTCCCCAAATTACTCTAGGTGAATGCCGGGATGCTTCCTTCAAAATTCCATTGTCGAATTCCTTCCCGATCCTTGTTCCCAATCCCATCCCACCTCAAATGACGACGTTGACGAGGCGTAAAGCCATAAGTAAAAAAAAAAAGAAGAGATATCTGCAAAACTTCTTAAATCACTTGGAGAAGAAGGAATCAAAAGATTATTCAAATTGATATCAAAAAGTTATGAAAGACGAGAAATTCCAACTGATTTTAATAAAAGTGTCATCTTCACACTTCCCAAGAATCCACAAGCTGACACTATAAGTATAACATCACATGCTTCAAAATTACTGACCAGAATAATATTAAGAAGAATTGAAAGTGTAGTGGAAGGGATAGTAGGTGAATATAAGTTTGGGTTTAGAAAAAACCGTGGTACAAGTTAAGCGATTCTGGCGTTAAGATTAATACTTGAAGAGTGGGTCAGGAAAAACAGAGATACTTTTATGGCGTTTTTTTATTTAGAAAAAGCTTTTGTTAATGTTACATGGGACAAGATGTTCAAAATTTTAAAGGAGTCAGGTATAAAATATCGAGATAAAGGAATACTTTATAAACTATATAATAATCAAGGGGTTATAATAAAGGTAGAGAATCATACAATACAATACATTCGTTTTCCATTGATCCCAATATAAGAGACTGGCTCTGTGGGATGTGGAAAGTTGTCAATTTACAGATAAACAGTTGCATAACAAAATAATAAGTACACCACTAGATGTACAGTCATGGTACACATCGTACATTAAACACTTCCATTGCAAAATAATACATACACTAGAAGATGTACAGTCATAGCATATATGGTACATTAAAAAAAATCCATAACAAAATAATACATACACCACAAGATGTACAGTCATAACATATATGGTACCGTAAACAATTACGTAACAAACTAAATACATACATCAGGAGATGTACAGTCATAGCATACATGGTAAATTAATTATGTGAACTGTATTTATACAAGATACTGGCAGTTATTTTTTTAGATACCTTAGAAATAAATTCTTCGACAGAGTAGAAGGAGTTGTCAATTAAAAATTCTTTCAATTTTGTCTTGAATTTATTCTTATCATCTACTAGACATTTAATATGTGTTGGGAGCATATTGAAGATATGTATCCCTGAATATCGGACCCCTTTTTGAACAAATGACAATGGCTTGTAAGTCTTGTGAAGATCATTTTTACTTTTAGTGCCATAATTGTGTATTTTACTATCTGTTTCAAACAAAGTATAATTTGTGACTACAAAGGACATTAATGTGTATATATACTCAGATGCTAATGTTAAAATCCCTAACTTCTTGAACAGCTCTCTACATGAAGTTCTATTGCTAACCCCACACATAATTCTTATTACACGCTTTTGGGCTCTGAACACTTTGTCTCTATGGGTAGAATTGCCCCAGAATATTATTCCATATGACAATAAGGAGTGAAAATAAACAAGCTGCCTCATACGGAGATCACCTAAAGCTGAAATTGTACGAATTGCAAACGTGGCTGCTCCCAATCGCTTTAGTAAGTCAGAAACATGTACTTTCCAATTTAAATCATGATCAATATACAAACCTAGAAATTTCACACTCTCTACCTCTTGAATGGACTGGCCTGCAAATTTTATGTCTATATCAGGTGTTAATCTGTGTGATGTACTGAATTGCATATACTGTGTTTTATAAAAGTTTAAAGACAAGCCATTAGCTGTAAACCATTTATTAATCAGTTCAAAGAAATAATTTGAAATATATTCTGTAGATAAATCTGGAGTGTTTTTAATTCCTATGTTTGTGTCATCTGCAAATTGGACAAATTTTGAGAGACATGCATCATCTAAAAAGGCTGTGAGACAATGTTGTAGTCTATCCCAGTTAATATTCAATAAAGGAAGTAAAAGAAATATTTTCATGTGGCATAAGTGATCAAGGAGAAAAAATCAGTATGCTACGATTTGCTGAAGACATTGTCTTATTAGCAGAACAGGTTGAGGATATTTGAAGTTACTGAATGGCATGAACAAAATACTGAAGGAAGATTTTGGACTGAATATTAATCAAAGCAAGTCAAAAGTGATGAAATGTAGCAGAAATGATATCAATCACATTAGATTAAATATAAAAATAGGATCAGATGCATTAGGAGAAGTAAGTGAATTCTGCTACTTGGGAAGCAAAATTACAATTGATGGCTTTAGCAGGAATGATGTTAAAAGCAGAATAGCACTAGCAAGAAAAGCCTTCATGAAAAAGAGAATTCTTTTAGTTTCAAATATTGATATAGGACTTAGAAAAAACTTTTTAAAATACAGCAATTTGTGATAATGAAGCATGGACTTTAAGAATATCGGAATGAAGGACAATTGAAGCATTTGAAATGTGGTGCTACAGAAGAATGCTGAAAATTAAGTGGACAGACAAAGTACGAAATGAACGAGTTTTGGAAATGATGGGTGAGGAAAGAAGTTGGTGGAAGAAGCTTATAGAAAGAAGAGACAGGCTGGTAGGTCATATTTTGAGACATGCTGGATTGGTTAATTTGTTAGTGGAGGGAACAGTTGAAGGTAAGAACTGTGGAGGAAGACAGAGATTAGAATATATGAAACTGATAATTGGAGACGTGGGTTGTAAGGGGTATGTAGATGAAAATGTTAGCACAAGATAGTAAGGGATGGAGGATTTATGTAGTTCTGCAAAACTTATAGCCTCAGAACGCACCGATGGTTTTCAGTGGCTGGAGATTTCCTGTCTTATGGGATTATTGCAACAATCTTAGTCGTTATACACTTTTATTCTTTGTAGAATGGTGCCATGTGGAATACGGAACAAACAAAATGCCACATGAATTGTCTAAAATTAAGTATGGTAAATAATTTTATCCTTCGCTCGGAAAAAAATTGATGCTATTTTAAACATGCCCAATGTGTTCCATTCCACCCCCTTGGAGTGGTCTTCATCGAGGCTGGTGACCTCAGAAGCTGTCAAATTTGCCTCTTATAATAGCTTACATCGCCCTGAATTTTATTAAAACAAGCAGAAAAACGTTTTTAGGATAATTCCATATCGAGGAAATGGTGTGATGTCTGCGTTACACCTCACGTTCTTCTCTGTATTTGTGTAATGAAAGGCAAAACGGAAAGATGAAGAGGAACAACCATGACCACTGCCATGTTAGGGAATATAGCTTTCCTAGCTTTATGAAATTCGTCAAAACATCATTATAGGAAACAATGCGAGAAAGTGACATAAATTATTATAATTTCCCTATATATGTATGTTCGTTTGGGCCAACCAGAACCGCGTTAAACCTTTGTTTTGCTTTAGATTTGAAGGGAACCTCCAGTTTAACGTGGAATCCGAAACACGGAACGTCTTGGCGTAGCACATACAATCAAACATAATTCTCAAAATTATCTTCTCTTATCGGGATTTGAACCCGGGACCCGTAAAGTGACCATTTTTGCAAGCAAGTGCCATATCCACGGAGCTACGAAAACCGCGCGCATTGCTTTTATAGTATACAAATCATGTAAATTTTCCGTGTTGTTTCTTATCATGACTTTTTGCAGAGGATTATTATTGACATTGAATTTTTGTAGCTAATTTGAAACTAATTAGGAGCTTGAGATTGTTCAGCAACTAGATGATTTTGAATTATCAATTACTGTGTTAACAAAATAGCACACTGACACAATCACTCATTTTGTAGATGGTTCTGTTGGTCGACAAAAATAGTGACTTGTTTGTTCCGTTGAGCAAGAATATTATCCATTTCTCCCAGTGTAGTAATGAAAGTGCTCCGAAATTTGAGTCAAAATGAGAGTCCCAGACAAGTATTTGTCACACGCTTTAATGTGAATCGCAGAGTTTAAATGCTGATATAGAATGTTAGCTCCTCCAAGTAAACAATCGAAATAGGGAGGTATTTTTTATTTGGGCTTTACACCTCTTTGACGTCGAGATCGTTTGAGGAAGGAGGGAATGGGGGGGACTGGAATAGGAAAGATTTCAGTCATGCCTTTTTGAACGAAAGATACCGTCATTCGTATGGAGAGATTTCGGGATACCATGGAAAACCCAACAAGATGGGGATTCGAACACACTTCCCCCCGAATGCCAGGATAGAGCGTTACCACTCATCCACTGGACTCGGTAATCGAATGTCTGAATACTAAAGTTAGTGGATTTACCTTATGACTTTTTTAAATTGTTTCATTTAGCAACTACAATGAAGAGTTAGTTTCTTATCTTTCTCGGTCGCTCAATCCTCTAAAGACTGTTCAAATTAAGGATGAAAGCTATATTTATGCCCGTTGAAAAAATATTTGGGTTGCTGTAAACAAAGTTCCAAAGATTTTTCATTTAACTTTTTTGCTTTGCTGGTTGTGATTCTGTGACGTATCATTGTTTGTTAGGAACTGGAAACACAGGTAAGGAATTTCTAGCTAACTGAGACTGTTGTGTTTTGAGGAGTTATTAAGCTAACCCTGATTTCAGTTTAGCAATTGCATGTAATAAATGAATACCGGAGAAAAGTTTATTCATTACAGCCTAGTTGGCCAGATCTTGAATCTTATAGCGCTGCTGATCGAAAAAGCTAATTCGTTGAAACAGACTTACACTCGTAGCATAGTATTTGTATCATATGTTTTTGTATTGGCTGTGTTCTCTTAATGCTTTTCTGTCTATTATATTACCATTTGTATGCATAAACGAAGTGCACGCAGAATGTTATCAGAGAGTGCAGGTAAGAAGATCTCAAAATCCTCCTTGTTTAGACCATTGTAACTAATTAATTAATCCTGTCGCGTGAGCCATCTTAAAGTGCTAGGTGCTTAGCTGTTGTAGATGATTGACGTTAATTAAATACTCAGTTCGTAGATTTGCATGTTTTTGTCATGTCGCGACGGGTATTTTACAACTTTAACTTTAGTACAATACTTAATTCCTTTAACTTCTCAATGATAAGGTTGTTGCTGGAATAACAACATCGTAGATACAAGTTTATTTAACTTTTTTTATTCCGCTGATATACTCGCAAACACGTGCACGAACAATCATTTTAAGCACAATACTATAAGTGCGCGTCACGAACGATGGCGGGTCGCGCAGAGAGAGAGAGAGAGAGAGAAATAGGGTTGACATAGAATATGGGACGTTACCGCGTTTGACTATTCACAGTACAGTTCTAAGGCCGGGCGCACATTGACGCGCAGTCGACGCAGCGCAGCGCAGCGCAGCGCAGCGCAGCACAGTTTCTGTGTCTCTATGTTTTGGGGCAGAACAGCGCGTATTGAGACGCAGAGCAGGGCAGCGCAGTACTGCGCCGCACGTGGCCTGCGCGACGTTGTGATCACAACACAGAAACTGTGCCACGCAGCTCACTCGTGCCGGTTTTTGCCGTAACACTTCTTGCGTTATTTATAATCTTGCTTTACTTATAATCATTTTCAACTATGGAATAAGAAAAATTGATTAATCTGGTGCGTAACCAACCTGCGATTCACAATATCAGTCATAAAAAATACATAAAAATTAAATTTAAACAAGAGATTTGGACAATGAGCCCAACAAGTGGCGAGTAAATTCAGCATTTATTTATCATACAACTGTCCACTTACAATTTTCGCTTTTTTTTTAAATTCATTTTTAATAAAACTTCGAAAAAGATTGATATATATATAGGCTATTATCACATTATTTGTTTTCTTATTATTTGTACTACATCATTCAATAGTGTCCCCTAGAAACACTTAATTTGTTGCACTGCTTTTTAAGTTTCAAGTGTTTATGTTCTGTTATATAGTTTTCTTAAAAATATGATATGAAATAAAAGAGAGAAATATTCTTATGATTGTCATATACCGTCAAACGCTAAATAATTAAATAAATAACCACGAAAATACAGCGAGATTTTCTTCTGTTCTAATAGATATTTGAGCTTTGTCGAGAAAATAACAGGTTACATTATGCCGTGAATCTCCGCTCGAGTCATCCGGAAATTATCTTTTGAGAATTCTCTTTTCACTGCAAAAGCCAGATGAGAGTTTCTTCTTTTCATAAACTCACTATTGCATAGTTTTATCTAACTCAGCTTCTGTTAAAGTAATAACAATTTTCCAAGCTCGGCATTCCAACCTGATTCAGAAATCAAAAATCGAGTTTTTGCATCGACATGTTTCCCCGTCCCAAGCGAACACGACTTCCCTCAATCTCGGGAGCTTAAACAGGCGGTACAGTATATCATAAACTACTTTAGTGAAGCCGAAATTACTTTAACGAAAGTACTAACAATTACTCCAACAATAAAAATCGTACGAAAACAATTAGAACTTAAACAAATAATAACGAGTGCGTGCATAAACTACGTGGCTCAGTCTAGGGGGAGGGGAAGTGTTGGGCAGAAAGCTACGCTGGGCTACATGGGGAGAGGGGGGTTCGAGCCAAGACACGTAGCTTTTAATTCATATAATTTACAACAGTTAAAATAAGGTACAGAACACTCAACGGCATGTGAATATTTATTTCCGTCATTTAATTACACTCCCGGAAATTGAAATAAGAACACCGTGAATTCATTGTCCCAGGAATGGGAAACTTTATATACACATTCCTGGGGTCAGATACAACACATGATCACACAGACAGAACCATAGGCACATAGACACAGGCAACAGAGCATGCACAATGTCGGCACTAGTACCGTGTATATCCTCCTTTCGCAGCAATGCAGGCTGCAATTCTCCCATGGAGACGATCGTAGAGGTGCTGCATGTAGTCCTGTGGAACGGCATGCCAAGCCATTTCCACCTGGCGCCTCAGCTGGACCAGCGTTTGTGCTGGACGTGCAGACCACGTGAGACGACGTTTCATCCAGTCCCAAACATGCTCAATGGGGGACAGATCCGGAGATCTCGCTGGCCATGGTAGTTGACTTACACCTTCTAGAGCACGTTGGGTGGCACGGGATACATGTGGACGTGCATTGTCCTGTTGGAACAGCATGTTCCCTTGCCGGTCTTGGAATGGTAGAACGATGGGTTCGATGACGGTTTGAATGTACCGTGCACTGTTCAGTGTCCCCTCGACGATCACCAGAGGTGTACGGCCAGTGTAGTAGATCGCTCCCCACACCATGATGCCGGGTGTTGGCCCTGTGTGCCTCGGTCGTATGCAGTCCTGATTGTGGCGCTCACCTGCACGGCGCCAAACACGCATATGACCATCGTTGGCAGCAAGGCAGAAGCGACTCTCATCACTGAAGACGACACGTCTCCATTCGTCCCTCCATACACGCCTGTCGCGACACCACTGGAGGCGGGCTGCACGATGTTGGGGCGTGAGCGGAAGACGACCTAACAGTGCGCGGGACCGTAGCCCAGCTTCATGGAGACGGTTGCGAATGGTCCTCTCTGATACCCCAGGAGCAACAGTGTCCCTAATTTGCCGGGAAGTGGCGGTGCGGTCCCCTACGGCATTGCGTAGGATGCGACGCTGCTGTCCGGACCCAGGTCGACGGGCACGTGCACCTTCCGCCGACCACTGGCGACAACATCGATGTACTGTGGAGACCTCGCGCCCCACATGTTGAGCAATTCGGCGGTATGTCCACCCGGCCTCCCACATGCCCACTATACGCCCTCGCTCCAACTGCACATACGGTTCACGTACACACTGTCGCGGCATGCTACCAGTGTTAAAGACTGAGATGGAGCTCCGTATGCCACGGCAAACTGGCTGACACTGACTGCGGCGGTGCCCAACCGCTGCGCAGCTAGCGCCCTTCGACGGCCAACACTGCTGTTCCTGGTGTGTCCGCTGTGCCGTGCGTTTGATCATTGCTTGTACAGCCCTCTCGTAGTGTCCGGAGCAAGTATGGTGGGTCTTACACACCGGCGTCAATGTGTTCTTATTTCAATTTCCAGGAGTGTATATCAGAATGTAATTTACGATAGTCTTACAGGAGAATACAAAATGTCTTCTGGAAGCAATAGAATCAACAGGGAAAAAAGCTACGTGCTACGCGGGAGGGAAAAGGGAGGTCGGTAGAGGCTAAAGCCACGTCAGGCTACATGGGGGGAGGAGGAGTGGTGCACAGGAGGCCAAAATAGTGCTAAGTAGTGTATGGACGCTCCCCATAGAGAAACTTTTTTGAATGAAACCATAAAATATTTACAGGCATTTAAACATAAAACTGACAATACTAACAAAAATCCATGTAGCCGAAAATCATACTTATAGCACTATGTCTCAAACAATATTCATAATTACAATCTTTTTACTAACATTTCAAACATTATATAAACCGTTTTATCCATCAAAACAATACTCAATCATACGAAAAATATACAATCAATGTTTATCTCTCTCCGACACCAGTGTACTTAATTCATAATTGGGAGCTGGACCCGAGTGCTACCACAAGATGTTTAATTTCTCAGACAGTAGTTATTCATTTAGTAGTTTACGTTCAACATCAGTTCAGGACATTCCAGGAGTTCATTTGCAGAGACAGCTGGCCCCTTTATTCCATACAGGCAGCTCTCGAGTAGTCGGGGTCTCTCTATGGTCTGTGGAGGAGCCAAGGGAGACGCTCACCGTGCGGAGTGGTCAGCGGGTAGGGACGTTTGCTGTGACGCCACGGACAAAAGCTGGCCCCGCCAGTAGCGCTTCAGAGGAGCCGTCCCGGCCGCACTTCAATTAGCGGCCAAAGCCCGCGCGCCTGACTAATTGATATGGCCGTAAAGTGGGCGTCCCGCGTAATCAGTGTAAACGGAGCATTAATCACTTGTCAGCGCAGAGCGCGGGTGCGCGCCAGGCAGCCGTCAATCCGGCACGCGATTAGCGTCCCGCGTTTCTTTTGGTTCACGTTTTGCGCATGATTGTTTACGAACGCAGTAATCACCAGGCTGCATTAATTCTCGTATTTCCATCGGATCAGTAACTTCGTTCGAAGATTTGTACAAGATTTGTACAAGATTTGTGAGCGGCTCACAATGGAACCTTTCGTGATTATTATTACAGTTTATTGAAATGAAATATATAAAATAATAATAAATAAGTAAATTGAGAGTTGACAGATGATTCTTGCAAATTTATTGGAAAAAACCAGTGAAATATGATTATAGAGAGAAGCAAGAATGTTCAGCTACCAGACGTCCCATTTCTGTATTTAGTCTTTCCTACATATGGTCGGCTTAGGCATCACAAATGCGGCACCTTCCTACGTTTTCACCAATTTTTCCCTAGGACCCTCTGAATATCTCTATTGACTTATTTAGTTTTTCTTTAGGTCTTCATCTCTTTTGTATGCCCATTGGTTGCCATTTACATACTTTCCTGGACCATATCTCCTATGTCTGATCTGACCCACGTCTAATCCATAAAATAGTTTCCGATTCACATTGATTCATCTTCCTTTTTTGTGTTTCAATATGGATGGTTATCCGTTCTTTGTAAGAAAACAATTTCAAACAGATTTCAGACTTTTTCCTTATTTTTCCAGAGTTTAGGTCTGTAAATCAGTAAAATTTTAATTATTATATCACATCATGGATATTCTTTCCTGCTAGTTATATCTATGTTGTCTGTTTCATGAAGTTATTGATTATTTTGCTATTCCATTCTCTATCTACCATTTTACCCAAATACTTACATATTGAACAGACTTACATCTCATTTTCAGTTCTATTCATATCATTATTTGCTGTCCCTGCCACGAAATATTTTGTCTTCCCGAAATTCACTGCCAGTCTAATTTGTATGTTTCCTCAATTTTTCTGAGGACAAGTAACGGAAAGGAATTCAGCCAATGCTTTTTGAAGGAACCATCCCGTCATTCGCCGGGAATGATTTAGGAAAATCGTGGAAAATTGAAATCTGGATGGTCGGACGTGAATTCAACCCTGCGTCTTCCAGAATGAGATGCCACAGCGTTATCGCTCAACCCACTCGCTTTATGTGAGACTTCGATGAGAAGCAAAATACCCAAATAAAAATATTAGAAAGAATCGTATGTCACTGGCATTACTTTGCAACAATTCAGTTTATAAAAATGTGTCTTATTGCATTTATACTCAGTGTTTTTTAATCCCCAAAATTTTGATGTTTTTTAAAACCGCATCATGATTTTCAGATAAACAAAAAAAAAACTCTCAAAGACTTTTGACAAAATGAAGCATTGCATAATGGTAAATAAAGTTAAATAAATTGGGAAAAGTTCAAAAGTGACTTGCTGCTTTTAAGGGATCGGAAGCTAAGGGTTAATTTACGAAATCATCAAAAGATGAAACGGAAGTGCCACACGGTGTTATATTGCGATTATCCTGACGAATGATTGTATTGGTAGTTTACAGTCACTTGTTAGATTGTTCACAGATGATATAGTGTTACTAGCCTCCAAGCCCGTCAAAACTGACGGGTTTAACGGAGTGTTCTGGCAATTAATTTCTTTGCAGTCGATTACCTAAATAGAACAGTTATAAAATAAAGCTCAATGTAATTTGTCGCCCCTTATACTGTAGCAAAACGTTTTAGTTTTCAACTTAGTCCATTTTGCATTTCAGCCTAATCACAATCTCCGCTATTGGCGCTAGAAAATCAAAGCTTCAATGACACGGGAATTAATACATTCCCTGTATCGCATTTCATTGTCATCATGCATCGGGATATAAACTTGATCCTTGATTTTTATATCTTCCTTTTTTGTTATCCGTGATTCAGATCGACATTACAACGTTTAAATGGCTAATACAGTTACTTACGGCTGAAATATGTCATCAGTGAAAGCAAAGGAAATTAAAAAATAAAATCTTAACAACTTACGTCATGCCAGGTAATATTAACTAAAATTGTTGTCTAGGCTGTATAGATTGCGATCACTGTGAACTACTATCGTCCAAACGAAGTAATGATCCGAGAGAAGAAATATAAGGAAAAAGAGAAGAAAGAATAATTCTTTGGATGAGGGATGGAACACGATGATAGATCAGTTGTACTCATTACAGTGGAGAGTGGAACGAAAGATTTTGGAATTAAAAACAGTAAAAAAGAAAATAAATGTAGAATGGGATGTGAATTCTGCGTTAATAGAAAGAAGAAGACGCTAAGCAGAACAGGTATTTTGTAAGGGTTATGGGACAGGAATAAAATCAAGAATGTAGATAGCCAATAAAGTTTTCATCTGATAGATATTCTTCGTTGCCCTCTAAAAAATTTCCTCATTAGTAATCTTGTCCTTCCGGCTAATCCTTAATATCCTGCTGTAGCACCATTGCTCAAAAGCAATTAATATTCTTTTCTCTTCTTTACCAACAGTCCAGGTTTCACATCCATACAAGGTAATACTCTAGACATAAGCTTTTAATAGTCTTTTCCTCATTGTCCAGCTGATGTTATTTGTTGTGAAAATTCGTTTCATTTTTGAACGCTTTTTATGCTTGCGCAATCCTGCATTTTATTTCATTCTTGTTTTTCCATATTTTGTAATTTTGCTTCCTAGGCAGCATAATTCTTGCACATCCTCCAATAATTTTAATTTTCACTTTCGAGAGTCTACCTTTACCACATACCATGACTTTCGTCTTCGCTTTACTAATTCCCCATAGTTTCCTCCATTCTTTTCAAAATTTTCTTAAGATCCAGTTCACTTTCTATTACTGTCACAATGTCATCTGCGATATTAAATCATAATTACTAGTTATCCATGTATCTTTATCCCAGCATCAATTTCGTCCCTGATATTATCCAGTGAGTCTTGAATATAGGCACTGAAATTTTAATTTAATTAAATTAAAATTATAGGAGGAAGGGCACATACTTGTCTGACTACTTTACGCAATGTCTCTTGTTTATTTCCAATTTTTATTAGAGCTGTTCATCCTCGTAAAGCTTCTATATTAGTCGCAAATCTCTGTATTGTAATCTTCAACCATTTAACATTGTCAAATGCATTTTCAATATATATGAAACCTAAATACGTTTTTTTTTTGCCTTTCTATAGCACCTTTTCTAATATTAGCATCAGTACAATAATTGCTTCCCTTGTACCTCTTCTTTTCCTTAAAGCGAATTTGTGTTCTGTTGCAAATCTTTTACTTGTTTTTCGATTCGTTGTAGTACTACATTGAAGAGCCAAAGAAACCGGTATAGGCATGCGTATGCAAACACAGAAATATGTAAACACTCAGAGCACGGAGCTGTGGTCTGCCTATAAAAGACAACAGGTGTCTGTCGCAGGCGTTAGATCGGTTACTGCTGCTACAATGGCAGGTTATCACGATTTAAGTGAGTTTGAACGTGGTGTTATAGTCGGCGCACGAGAGATGGAACACAGCATCTCCGATGTAGCGATGAGATGGGGATTTTCCCATACGACCATTTATCGAGTGCACCGTGAACATCGGGGATCCGGTAAAACATCAAATCTCCGACATCGCTGCGGCCGGAAAAAGATCTTGCAAGAACGGGATCAAAGATGACTGAAGAGAATCGTTCGATGTGACAGAAGTGCGATCCTTCCGCAAATAGTTGCGGATTTCAATGCTGGGCCATCAACAAGTATCAGCGTGCGAACCATTCAACGAAACATCATCGATATGGGCTTTAGGAGCCGAAAGCCCACTCGTGTACCCTTGCTGAGTGCACGACACAAATCTTTACGCCTCGCAACACCTACTTTGGACGGTTAATGATTGGAAACAAGTTACCTGGTCTGACGTGTCTCGTTTCCAATTGTATCTAGCCGATGGACGTGTACGGGTATGGAGACAACATCATAAATTAATGGACCCTGCATGTCAGCAGGGGACTGTTCAAGTTGGTGGAGGCTCTGTAATGGTGTGGGGCGTGTGCATTTGGAGTGACATGGGATCCCTGAAACGTCTAATTACGACTCTTGACAGGTGACACGTACGTACGCATCCTGGCTGATCACCTGCATCCATTCATGTCCATTGTGCATTCCGATGGACTTGGGCAATTGCAGCAGGACAATGTGACTCCCCACACGTCCAGAATTACTACAGAGTGGTTCCGGGAACACTCTTCTGAGTTTAAGCTCCTCCGCTGGCCACCAAACTCCACAGACATGATTATTATTCAGCATATCGGAATGCCTTGCACGTGCCGTTCAGAAGAGATCTCCATCCCCTCGTACTCTTACGGATTTATGGACAACCCCCTTGGATTCATGGTGTCAATTCCCTCCAGCACTACTTCAGATATTAATCGAGACCATGCCACGTCGTGTTGCGGCACTTCTACGAGCTCGCGGGGGTCCTACACGATATTAGGCAGGTGTACCAGTTTCTTTGGCTCTTCAGTTTATATTGGTGATAATTTTTTATGCTTGGGCTACTAAGTTTATTTTCGATACTGTTCACATTTTTTAGCATCTAGTTTCTTTGGTAAGGGAATGATTACATTTTTCTCGAAGTCTGAGGATAGTTTTCCTTCCTTATAAACATCCTGTATTAGCTGTAACAATCTTTCCTTCATTACAGATCCGCTTTTTTTTCAGGAGTTCTGCTTTCAAATTATCTATACCCGCTGCCTTATTATTCTTTAATCTCCCTAGTGGTATTTGAAATTCCTCTCTTAATATACTGAATCCTTTATTTTCTTCTTCCACTTCGTCCTCTCTTTCTATAATCTTATTTTCATATAATTTTGCATCCTCGTACAGGTTTTCTAAGTATTGCTTCCACCCGTTCACAATTTCACCGTGATCGCTAAGGATGTTACCACTTGAATTGTTTATTGTTGTTACTCATTCTCTAAGTTCTCTGGTACAACCTTTCCAGCAAATAAAGAATTTTGTAACATTTTCCTACCATCTGCCCAATTTGCTCTGCCCAGTTGAGTTTGTCATCAAACGTTATGCCAAGATATTTACACTTCAGGTCTTCAGCAAGCAATTATGACCCCACCCTATAATCATAATTAATCTTTAATTTTTTTTATCTGTGTTCCTAATTTGCTGATTCTTCTCGGCATTTATCTTCATTCCATGCTGACCATCCCATTTAGATATTCTATCCAGGTCACCCTGCAGCTGTTCAAAGTTTTCACCTGCTTTGATTCTATTGTATACCATTGCAAAAAACTTAAATTCTGACCGTTACCCATCAACACAATCATTCATTAGAATAATGAATATGGAATAGAATGTAAAGATTTATGATTATATTTCATTAAGTATATGACAGATTATCCAATGGGAATGTCAGAATTATACTATCTAAATGTAAAATTGAGTGGTTAAGAGTGTATATGAATCATTGAAACGATCATTAACTACCTTTAATTTAGTGTATTCAGTTTAAAGGCATTTATGGAAGACTCTAGCAGCAGATACATGAATGTTCAATCTATTTTCAGTTGTTTATTATGATCAAAGTAATAGTTAGATCCTTTGAAATTAACTGTATTTATTTTGAAAGTTATTACAGTACTATCAGAGGAAAATTAATAACATTTTGCGGGCTGTTTGGCGGTCATTTATTCTCGATTCCCACAAATTCGGTGGTGAACTGCTTTCTATTCACGCTGCAAGCAAGCGAAACATTTGTTCCAGACTCGTTACTTCGTAATGGTTCTAATGCAGTCTGTGTCTTGGATATCTCTGTAGAGGGATTCCGATGTATGCTAATTGTTGTCGAAAATGACTAACGATCAAATGAAATTAATAAACGAGTTAATTATTTGTTAAAAAAGCTAAAATCGTTTGAGTATACTTTAATCAATGTGTGGAAACAGTAAATTTTAAATATTATTAGTTGATCAAAACAGCCATGTAACTCTGGCGTCAGGCTGCAAGTTAAATCGCAATAGTACTTACATATCGTGAGACGGAAATGGCTGCGTACAATTTCCAAAATAATTATTATATATAGAAGTAAAATTTTCAGTGTACGCATCATCGCAGAATATCTAGCCTCTTAAGACTAGGATTATCTCATTAAAAATTTGCTTTGTACACGTGATCGCTCAACGGTTCTAATTTGACTCCATATTGAAGTTACCAGAAGAAAGAAAATTATCGTCCTGTCCACAAAACTAGCGTAGTATGTCTTAATCTGGAGAATTCAATCAATCTTCGGATTATGGACTGATACAATTTAATGAATACTCTAAATATAAAAACTTAACGTGCGTAATACTTCACATGCCTCAGTCAATCAAAGAAAAGACCAAGCACATTCACTTTCTGTACCATAAATGTATAATCCATTAAGTAACTTTGTTATTGAAACGCCCATTTTATGGAATTTTGAGTATGGTTAATCATTTGAAACCAGAAACTCCGTACAGATCAGTCGAAAAAATAAACCTTCTACTGCTGAAGACAGGTGTTTGGTTTGTTATAATAAGTATGAATTTCATTACAGTTTTCAATTATGTGAAATGAACCTGTTTTAGTGAGACGTTTGCACTGAGTCTGAATTTAATTGATTAACAAAAATTTTAAAGAATATCGTGTATTTAAAAGAGGTTTGAGATTGCTGAAGCCTGATATGATTTATAAGAATCTGTGACTTTAGAGGTAGTGCAGCTCAAACAATATACGCCTCTGATCACCGTTCTGAAGTACGGCGCCTCCACTGTAATGACAGTCTGGTTCTCTTCCTCCCGGCCCTAATGAAGCCGCAGGGTGGCAGGTGGCTGCTGCCGCTGACAGGTTGCGGGGGCCCTGAGGACTGGATGGCCGAGACACTCCCCATCCCACGACCCCTCAGCTGACAGGCCGGGCGCCACAGCTCCACCGCTAAAAGTTTAATGGCGGCTAACACAACAGCTGGAGATAGCCACCTGTCTTTCTTTGCTGCCAGAAAATATTACTATTGCGTCACTTCTCACATTGGTAGTGAGTGCTAAATCAGGAAGAAACGTCTTAATGATTACGGTTTCCCTCACTCATTTAAGTGAATGTTGGTACAATCCAGAAACTCAACTTCTCGCACAAATAAACTGAGATGTAACCTACGTAACAAACTTGCACGCTTCACAGACTGATGAAAACACTTTTCTTCCACCATTAACTGTAGTTGCGGTCATGCAAATCACGCCTCTAGAAGGCTAAACCTCCTGAACTTGCCATATGGGTAAAAGTTTGCTACCTCGCAAATTGGTCTCCAGTCCTTTGATACCAAAGCGAGGAAAATCGAATGATGCTTTCCTCCGTAAGTTGAGTGGACTATATATAAATTTTGTCACTGAAATACTTGTTTCCAATAATGATTTCAGAAAATTAGTATAATAAATATTGGCCTGGAGGTTGGTGTCACGGAATAGATTTGTTGTTGAAAAGTAATTTTGAGTGAGAGCCACAACATACAAGAAAGTTTGACCAAGCAGGAAATGATGAAATGAAGTGAAGTGAATAAAGCATAGAGATAAAGAGACTCAATGACGAGAAAATGTAAACCAGAATCGAAAAAACTGGAGTCGAGAAGACTACTCGAGGTGGCTACTGCAATATAGCTGAAGTGTTGTAAAATCTTCAAAAGCTAAACTTGCTCTACAAACTGAAGATTGGTTTGATCCTCGAACAGGATATTAACTAAGCCTTTGTGTTGGAGGCGGGATGACTAGTTATTATTATTATTTTTTTGCCTGGTTTATAGAGTAATAAGGAATTAAAAACACCAAACTTCTACAGTGTACTTCGAATACGCAAATGAAGCTTGTACTGACATAGAGGTCATGTTAAAGGACTGTAAAATTCCAGCGTGGACTCGTGATAATCAGTGTTCTATTCAGGTATCTTATTTTTCGAATCCCGCTGTGGCCAGGAATTTCTACTGATTGTTCTTCGTTCATATGAGGTAGACCATGCCTTTCCGTGGTTCGGCTTCAGCGTAACTTGTAGATCCCAGAGGAAAGGAGCTGGCTGTCCTGCCTTTGATGCAGTGGCTTTCAGAATCCAACCAACCTTCAGATTGTGAACTAACAACAAGTTAAGTTTTTATCATCACGTTACCTCAACTGGAAACTGTCCATAAAATTAAAATATGATCAGAACATTAAAAAAAATACGTGTGATGGTATCGTGACGCCGTTGTTAACTTGGATCTTTGAACCTTTTAAATGGCATGTCAACCGTCTGTGAAGTAGTGTTATGAGGCACGAGGAAACACATGAAAAAATAATAGTTAAACTGTGTATACAAACTTACCTGTGAATAAAATAACTGCCCCCCGCAAAACTGTGTAGCCGATATTGGGGAAGAGTAAGTGAATTTATTTGACCATAGTTTAACTTAGTCGTTAGTCTAAATATTAGTTCTTGAACAATGATAACATAAATTTTATACCTACTTTCACAGTGATACTAGTTCACGGATAGATGGCATTGCGTGTGGCTTGTATGGCAGTATAATTCCTTCGAACCTGAATTTTTTCTGAAAGTAATGGGATCTGAAGTAAATTGTGCGCTTAAATTTACATTTCTGGCAAATAAAACAGATTTTGTTAACTCTCCTACTTAATATAACACAGTCCAGTCACATTAATGTGACCACCTCTCAAAAACGAGAATAACCACCTTTGGCAGAGAGGACCGCTGCGAGGCGTGCAGGAAGAGAATCAATTAGGTTTCTGAAGGTGTTCACTGGGATGTTGAGCCATGCCGACTCCAGTGCCGTGGCCAGCTGCGCTAGATTACGCGGTTGAGGATCCATGGCGCGAACAACCCGATCGAGGTCCCACAGATTCTCGATTGGGTTTAAATCCGGTGAGTTTGCTGGCCAGGGAGTAAGGTAAACTCATCCTGGTGCTCTTCGAACCACGCACATACACTGCGAGCTGTATGACACCTCGCATTGTCCTGCTGGTAGATGCCATCATTCTGAGGAAAAATTATTCGCATGTAGGGGTGGACATGGTCCGCAAGGACAGATACGTACTTGTGCTGATCCATCGTGCCTTCCACAATGATGCCAGGAAAACATTCCCCAAACCATAATGCTCCCTCCTCCACCCTGGATCCTTCCGGCAATTGTTGCAGGGTGTTTGCTTTCAGACGTTTCACGCCGTATGCGCCAACGTCCATCTGTCCGATGGAGCATAAAACGTGATTCATCGGAAAAAGCCACCTGTCGCCACTCTGTGGACGTCCAGTTGCGGTACTGGCGTGCAAATTCCAGCCTTCGTCGCCGATGAACAGCAGTCAGCATAGGTGCATTAACCAGGCGTCTGCTGCGGAGGCCCATGCGCAGCAACGTTCGCTGAACCGTTGTTGAGGATACACTCTTGGTAGCCCCTTGGTTCATCTGGGCGGTCAGTTGCTCAACAGTTGCACGTCTATTTGCCCGAACGCTTCGTTCGCCTCTGTCATCTATAGCCGTGGTGCACCACATGTTCCACTCCGCTGATTTTGAATAGTGCCAATTTGCCATGCACGGTATACTTTCACCACGGCGGTATGTGAACAGTTCACAAAATTAGCCGTTTCCGAAATGCTTCCACCCTTGGCCCGAAAGCCAATAAGCATGCCCTTTTGGGCGTCAGATAAATCGCTACGTTTCTGCATTACGCCAACGATTGAAATGCTTTCCGATGCCCAAGGACATCCATTATATACATTCCACTGTAATGTGCTGCCACCTGCCTTCTGTGATTATTATTATGCGTTATTTCACGTTGACGTCGAAAGTAGGTGGTGGTCACATTATTGTGACTGAACTGTGTAGTTTGAATGGTTCATTAATACAGTTGACTGACGAAGGTAAAACAGAGAGCGAAATATTCACTTTACTTCATTGGGCATCTTCCTTACTTCAGGCTTCAAGCAGAAGCCTTCAGTTATTGTTCCAAATGACATCAATAGGACTGTCATATTATTATTATCACTAAATACCTGAAGAACACCACAAATAAAGCTGCTAATTAGAACAAACTAGGCCCAAATATGGTTCGTAGCGGTGACTGTTGTATAGAAAGTTCAATACGATAAGCGTTATCTCATAGTGGGTAACAGTCGCTAGAGCCACAATCCCGAGCCATTTCATTTCACGTTTCAAACCAGGTACTCTAAACACGTCTAAATCCAAATGGTGTGATTCTAAACTGACTAAGAAATCTTTGACGACTCTTAACATTTACGACTACAACTACCCAATGCAGTATGCTGAAGTCGGAAAAGAAATAAAACTGCATTCGGTATAATAACATAAACGTAAATTCGACTACTCGATCTGGTGAGCTTTTGAAATTCGAACCTGGCACTCGGGAGGACGCGTATTCATTGCCGGCCTGGTTGTCAAGATGTCGATTTTCTATGGTCTAGCGAATTCGTACTAGTTAAATGACGGGACGAGTCCTTCAAAAAGGCCGTGGCCTATTCGCTCGCTTTCCTTATACCGAAGCCACTGCAGGCACTAATTTCTTGGGCGTCGGTGAACTCTATAGCCCCCAGAGGAAAAAAATAAAGTGCGATTGTCGTCTCTGAACAAGTACTATTTGGCAAAAATGATGAGGTTCCAGTTACGGATATACCTATATCTCAACTAAGGATTGCAATCCCGCAGTGTTTTCAATCCCGCGGGATTCGCGCCAACAATTTTTTAACACATAGTTATTTAAAGCGTTAATAACTTAAATAATAATCGTCTGTTAATTAAATTTTAATGTTAAATTATAAAAATTAACAGTTAACAATATTTTAATTGGGAAAATGAGATTCTTTGCATGTCTTAAGTAGCTTTTACATTTTTATTTTTAAATCTAAACAAATTTTTAAATAAATAATCAAAAATGGAAAATATTCAGTCTTGGGTCATGCCTTACAATACATCAAATCAGTTTAGAATCATGGTATACATAATGGCCAAGTTACCAGAGTTTTTTTTATTCTAAATAAACGAACGTTACACAACACCGAGAGAAAGCATTATATTTCACAAATGAAGTAAATATACTCAGCAAAGTGTAGACTTGGCTCAGAACAAGCTCATAAGTTTTTGTCACAGCACAAGCACGAGACTAGGCATAGTTTTACATGAGTTGTTCATGTGGGATTCATTATTATGTCTCCTGATTCCTTGATTAATCTTATAGCTGATTCATTGTTATTAAAAGAAAGCACTCACCAAGACGTAAACTGTCAAGTATTTGTTTTACTTTAAGTGGCGTAACGATTTTTAATAAGAAAGGAGACTTTCTCGGCGTATGATTGCAGTGAAGTCCTCACGGATGTATCGCCGGATTTCGTTGTAAAATCTGACAGGTGAGGAAACCTGAGTCAGCCGTCGAAGTACTGAATGGCGTTTTTACAACACAATTCGGCGATAGAGCCGTGAAGACTTCATTATAACTTTTCTTTGCCATTAGTCGAAATAATAAGGATTAGAAAGGACACATGATATTCACTCAAAAATAATGTATTGTGGTGATTGACCAAATCATCCCAAGAGGGATAATCGAAAGGCAGAGCGGTACATATAAGCAAGCAGCATTCATCAAAGAACATGTGTCTCAAACACATTGAGACGGCGGCTAAAATAAGAATAATCCAAGGATATACAATTGCCTTTTGATAATTGCTAAATAAATAGGTATTCAATAGTTACAATTACGAAACATTAGTTTCGTATCAACTAATAATCAAATTTTCAGCTGCAAATACAGAAAGTTGTCACAATTACTTTATCTGCAAATACAGAAAATGGGAATAATGAAACCGTGAATAAAAAGCTTTAACTGTGTAGTTCAGATAATGTGTACGACACATAAAAAATGCTTATTATATAGTTAGAAAATCTTACAAAATGCGCAACATAAGTCAAATTATAAAAATGTGTACTCAAAACGAACGTAAGTTTTAATGAATAGTAAAATTGCATCTATTTACTTACGAATGACGAAGGTTGGCAAAAAGAAACATTTATGAACACGAGTCAAATTCCACTGCAAGGGTACAGGCACACAGTGCAATACATCCGATAAAGACCGAGGGGGTAGCGAGTCACGCAGTCTGACACATGTTTTCGCCGGATTTTGCGGATTGCGGATCCGTTTAATTTTGTGCGGGATCCGCCAGACTGTCTAATGATGCGGGATCCCGCGGGATTGCGAAATCTCGATTTGCTGGATTTCAATCCCTAATCTCAACGCATTTGTTGATTTTGGTGTATTGCTCACTTCTACAAGTGTGTGTGTGTGTGTGTGTGTGTATGTGTGTTTGTGTGGCGTGTGTTGTTCCTTGTGGTAATGTCGGGTTTAACCCTGTCGGTGACATCGCATCTCTCACCGACCGGACAGCTTTTTGGTGGAGGCAGAGTTTGTACTTTTCAAACGTGGCGCGGTCTGCGGGTGACGCTTTTACGGCACACCGTTGTCGTAACGAGGGTACGCATTAATTTTCATGTCTGGAGCGTCCATCACGACCGATAAAACGCTTGGTGGCTCCACGATCTGTGGGTGGCTGCTAATGGAATACGACCGAACGGCACAGCCGCCGTGAAATATGTCCTCTCCACACTGGATGCCGCCTGCCCCTGACGGTGCGATGTATTAATAACGCCACGCAGCCAGGTACGAGTCTCAGTCCGGCTCGTTTTTCAGCACATCAGCAAAAATGCTACAGAAAATAAAACATATCTGCTTGTATGCCTTAATTTGATACATTTTCAAAAAAAAAAAAAATCTATATGAGAAGTTGTACTCCTCTATGAAGGTAAGTATGAAATGTCTTTGGATTCAATTATTATTAATTATGATGGATTACACGCCTCGGTGTTAATTGTAATTCACACCAATCTTTGTATTACACGTATTTTTACTGCAGACAATTTATTTTTTTGATGTAAGTTGTCAATAATATCCTTCATTAATTTATTTTAGACTCTCATTCCCTTACATACAAATAACAAATGAACATGAAATGGGACTTACACATTAATTCGTTGGTAGGTAGAGCTAATTCTAGGCTGCGATTCATAGGTCGAATATTGAAAAATTGTAATGAACAAACAAAGGAGATAGCGTACAAATCTCTTGTGCGTCCACATTTGGACTATTGTTGTGCCATTTGGGATCCGTTTCGTAAGGGGTTGATCGAAAGTATATAGAAAGTACAGAGAAGAGCCGCTCGATTCGTGACCGCTTGCAACAGTCCTTATGAAAGCGTCACAGAACTGATTAGTAGACTAGGCTGGGAGTCTCTGGTAGATAGACGACGCACGATTCGTTTAAATCTATTGGTAAACATGCGTACTCCCACTTTCACTTTTGAGTGTAGTGAAATACTTCGTCCACCAACCTATTTGAGCCGGAATGACAGGATAGATAAGATTAGAGAAATAAGGTGCCGCAATGATTCTTATATGAATTCTTTTTTCCCTCGTACCATTTGGGATTGGAATGCACAACAAAGAGATTAGCTTTGGTGCTGAGCACCCTCTGCCACCCACAATTTTGTGAATTGCAGAGTATAAATGTAGATGTAGATAGATGTAGAATAAAAACTTTTTCAATCCCTAATGCCTAAAATTAAGTGCTAGCTTATGACTATGATCTTGTCTTCCCTTCAATGTACTGCTTCTAAGAGTTCTTCCGACATCTTTCCAGGCCTCATCACCCATGTATGTCTAGAACACTCCCAGTAGCCTCTTCCCACGCCTTTTGTCTTCCAATGACATCCGTAAAAAATCGAAGGTTCCTTGCTCGAATACCGTTGCGACTTAGAATTTTTACTGGCACTTAAGCCGGTCTTTACAATTGACCATGCATTTTTGTGTATGTGAAGTGAGATTTGAGCTCTCCGTTGTTTGGTTTTCTGGTAAAGTGTAGATCCTGCCACAACAGTAGTGAAATTCGCTTCATCTGTGTCACTGAATTTATTTGCTTACGCTGAAAATGGTGACCATGCTAGTTTAGTCAAGTTCATTTTAATTACGATGCGTCACTGATAAAGGGGTTTGTCACTGGTATGAAATTGTGGTTGAGGTTTACAGTGTTAAACTCCAAAAAAATTTACCACATAAAGCATGAATTTATAATGTTCAGCATTGTGAATATAAAGTTTCGAAGATCGAAGGGAGAGAATAGATGGTACCATCACAACACATGGTAAATACACAGATAAGACGTATAATGCATCCATTTATCTCTCAACGAGTAACTTTACCCCTGTGTGGTATGATAATAGTAATACTTGCAGTAAACGTGGATTTTATTTATTTATTTGTCGTATGGCAAGCAACTAATACAATAATAAATATATACAACGACAAGAACGTTGGTAGCGTTCACAAGCTGATGTCCAATTCTTCCAGCCATTCTAAGAAGGAACTTGTAGCTCCAAAAACATCTTCATATGGTCCATCATACTTCCGTAGAGGGCATTCCCTGATAATATGCTCCACACTCTGGGAAGGAGCACCGCAGTCACATGCAGGAGTATCCTGAAGACCCCACTTTTCGCATGGCCTGTTCTTAGGCGATTTAGTTTGACCCACAGGTCTCTAGTTAGATGGAATCCTGGAAGTCCAGTTGTGGGATCTTTAATATCTGAATGTTTCACAGATGCGGAGTTCCAGCTTTGTCGCCATTTTTCTATGACATCAAAGTCAAATACGTGGATCTTCGTACTAAATATTGAAGATGAGTGCAGTTTTCATCGTAGGTAACTTTTTGTTCCAGTATTGCGTTCCATTGTACCGGTGATAATGTCGTATTCTGAAGAAAAAAATAAATCTTTGGTTGATTCTTTACTTGGTATATCGCAGACAATATGTGTATACTTTTACCACAAAGAAATGTCATAAACTAACTTGTTCCCCATAATCTATAAAGCCCAAGAATAGAGAAACATGAATTTAACGTTGTAGCAAAATAACTTAGATGTGAACTAATATCTAAATATAAATGCGAAAATGAAATGTAAATCATAAATGAACGATTTTTAATAGCTAAGGATCTTCTCATCTTTGAAAGAAAAATGTGTAATTTAATAAAAAAACAATAAATAAATAAACAAACAAATTGAAATAATAATGTTCTTATCGGAATAATTCCATGAATTTTGATGATGTCATGTGATAATAACCATGGAAATGCGCCACAATTCGCTGAAACCTATAGGCATGCAATCAACCAACAAACATCGGCAATTAATAACCAATGCTTTTAAGTTATTGGGGTAATATGCGAAGTAAATTCAAATTAACTGTGTAACAACGAGCTAACTCATACAATTCAAGTGAACTCGCACAGAAATAGTTCAATTTAGATTACGACAGTTGTACTAATTACTTCTTCAATAATTCAACAGTACGTACTTTGTACTACAGTACTTTTAATACTTATTTTAATTTTCGACGGTAAAGCAAAATTTTCTCATATAAATTCAATTTTTAATTCTTGATCTTATTTTTAATTATAATTCATAAAGAAGTGTCCATTTCATAATTTACGTCAATACTGCATACCTGTAGAACCCTGCCGATTTATGGAATTCAAAACGTAATGAATTACATTTGGGCATATATTCAATCTTTTTTAAGTTTTATTACAGCAGTTAGCAGCTTACTTCAATTCTAAGATCTCAGATTAAAACGTATAGTGTTCGCAAGCAAACAGTTTGTATTCATTCATTTAACATTATAACTAACCCCGAAAACACTTTGTTATTATTATTAATATTGCATTATTTCACATTTATTAGATAAAAGTAATATAAATAATTTTATTAATGTTTGTAACTTGTTTTGTAATATTGTTGGATTTCCATAATCTGTACCTTGTTTAACATTCTCTGGCGCTGGGAGCACAGCTGTGCGCCAGTGATTGTTATTTGCTGCTGGCATTGTAAGAGGGTGTCCATTAAATACGTATGGTGTTTTTCCGGAATTCTGAGTGAGATTTGATGAGATGTGGTCGGACCCTCCTCCCCCCACTCCTATTGACCGACCTCGTAGTGTTTTTTTTTTTTTTTTTTTTTTTTTTTTTTTTTTTTTTAACTCTATTGATCTCCAAGGAATTAAAAAGATGACGTGAGCTTTTTGTCGCCCCCCTCCCCGCTTGGTGAGATTTTGTGAGATTTCGTCGGAACACCCCCTCCCCCCATTTCACCAAACGTTATTAATGGATGCCCCCGAAGATATCTGGGCGCGAGGCAGTAGGTGTCACGGCGCTCATAGACGGTTGTATAGAGCCAGTTCATGCGCTCTGTACACAAGCTGAAATAGCTTGTGAAATGTATGGGAAACTGGTGTCAATGTAACGTATCTGAGAAAATGTGTCCATGGGCGTTGTTAATCAAATTCAATAATACTTCTGGAAGAACAATGAGTTTTTCGTTTCCGGACTATGTCAAAATACCTCTCAATTTGTTTATCCGATCTAACGGCTTGTATGTATTGAAAGAGGATATTTTGGGCTGATTTCCTCTAAATAACACTCCGTCAACATCAATTGTCAGGATAGCTCACATTTGTGCTACCACTTCAGGAATGTTCACATTGGGTGAACCTGTCAGGATAAGCTCACATTTGGGCTAATCTGGATTGGAAGCTCACAGGTCTTGTGTGATCCAATAACATTTATTCAATATATTTTCTTTCAAAATGCAAGAGACCTTTCAAATTTGAAACATACCAACAAATAAGTTGTATTAGCTACGGAGTGCTACAGAAGCGTAATTCTCGATTTTTGGAATTCAAGAATAGAATGAATTAATGCCATGGTTATATTTTAGTTGCTTGTTGTTACATTTCATATTTCATATAGTGATTATCGGCTTTAAAGTAACAACTCAGAATTGTACCGTTTGTATAATTATACGGTAATCGTGAAATTTCATAAATTCATAAACGTTCAAAAGTAAACAATCAAATAAATGAAATATATCTTGACAGCAGTCAACAGGAGTACTACAGCGGCATGATGGTTAAGTGATAAATCATATATTCCATTTGAAAGAGAATGCTTTCTGGTTCTAATCTCCGTTTAGGTCGATGTATTCAAACGCCCTTCACCGTTGACAAACCTCTTTTTGTGAATATGAAATACGCTACAACGGTTCATTGACTAAGATTCCACGTAAACTTGTGGGTCCCATTTTCCTATACAACTAAGGAGATATCGGTCACAACGGAGCCAAACTGTGCAGCCAGTAGAAAAACTGGCCCCATATCGATCCCAACATAAGAGTAGACATTAGGTAATGCAGTGACGACAGATTATTTCATTCGGTAACCTCGAGCTAGCTGCTCAGAAAGAACAATACACAAAATGGTTATGCTGACTTTTATCCCTTGTATGAAGTCAGCACCGGTGCAAAGTACAGTCCTACTGACATAGCAGACCCAACCAATCTAAAAGCATATGAGTTACTCAGACGCAAAAATAATATTATTAAATTTGTAGAAGCTCGACTATAGACGTATGAAAACTGGTGCCGCCAGGGTTGGTGGTCGGTTATCGCGTCGGGAATATCCAAATCTAGTGGTGTGGCCAGCCTGCTACCCCCTGGAGTGTGATAAACTCGTGGTGCGCCTGCCTCACGTTCCGGTTGGTCCAGACTATCGCTGAGATTTACTGGGAGCAGGGAGGCCAACGTGACACTGGGGCCTCGGCCTCCATGGCTGCACTGTTCGTAATTTTCACACTGGAAAATCAACGTCGTCGATGACTCGTTCGAAACAAAGGAAATAAATCAGATAACGTAAATTACGATAAGAACTCGAAATTGCTCATTAAATGATACTGTGAACCATAACCTAATTACAGCGTGATAAAATTCTTAAAATATTCAAGAGTCTTTAAAAATACAATAAAGAATTATGTTGTGAAAGAGGCATCATTACTACATTATCAATTTTCACTACCATAGAGACTTGAAAAATGGGTTGTTAGAGATAGTGACAAGTACAATCCACTAAATGTTTGAAGCTTTCTCTTTGTTCTGGTGTAGTTCTAACTGACCATATTAATACCAACTCTCTTAACCGGTTTTCTGGTGATGTGTTAGTAGTTTAAATGGTATATCTGTTTCATTGTATTAATCGCAGTAAATTTTAGAAATGCGTAATTTTCCTGTTAGCATAGTAATAATAATCATACAAATTTCGTGTAGTCGTAATAAACTGGTGACAGAGTTTCTACTGGCTGCACATTCCACCTAACCCGGCAATCCTACCTAGTACAGGGGATCTACAGTTTTACGTGGAATCCGAACCACGGAAGCGTTCTAAAGTACTTGAAATTACACAGCCAGCGATGCCAGAGGTGAAGTTCGGGTTAAGTGCCTATGAAAATCTCCGCCTACACAGCTATTCAAAATGGAGACCTTTCGATCCCCAGTCAAACACCTTAGCCACTGAATGACCAGACCTTTCGTTAGCATTGTAATGATTAATGAAAAAAAGAGTTTTTGTAAAGCGTTCCTTCCAAACAGTCTTTCTCCTGGCCATAAATAGGAATTATTAGTTGTTACTGCACAGTAGGTTCACTTTATAAGTCTGAACTCAAGTTGGCCGTAGGCTGGTACCGATTAAGCCAGTCATTAATCCGGAATCGTGTTATTGGTCGTGGCAATCACCTTAGTTACGGCGTTACGAGTTATATTAGCGTTTGAGCAGACAGTCACTTAACATTTCATCGGTGAGAAATTTTAAAATATTTAAGCCACCATAAGGTTTAACTTGTTTTCCACAACCACTGACCAAAGGATACCGCTAACAACTACCCGACACTTCGATAAAACTGCCCTGAATAAATCCTACGCAGGAAAGGACCAACTCGATGAAAGTAAGGTACAACAGCACTAATTTGTTAAAGCCATATATAGAAATTATTCTGCTACCAATTAAGAGTGTAATACTCAAAAGAAAAAACAAACGAATTATTTCTTAATTACGTGCTGATATATTGTAACAAAAGCAACAGCTAGTATTCTATCTCATTTATGCTATTTATCACTGTTTAATTTTGCTGTTTATCTTAATTCATGTGGATTTTTCCAATAAAGTTCAAAATAATTATCACAGTTATTTTCAAGATTAAAGATTCACGTTGGTTTCGAAAATATCTGTGTTCTTAATTAGGATCTATTTCTGCCACTAAATATTTGTAATATTCTGAATGGATTGAGCTTGTTATAACAGTATTTTAATTTTTTATTTGAGTATTTGGTACTTCCTATAACATAAGTTATATGCATGTGTGTTTATATTTTCTCTGATATAATAATTTTCAATTATAACAATTTTTGCTAATTTAGTTTTACTTTAAAAGTTTGTGAGAGCCTAATTTCACTGTCAGTGGAAAACTGTGCAGTAAAACCCTTCATAAGGTACAAATATTATTATTCAGGACCTGGCGGCCGACAGCTTAAAAAACCGAAAAGTTAATGCGATTCGGATCAACTAATTCCTTAAGGTTCACAGTGCAGCTCGTCCTATGACTATCCATTTACTGAACGAAAGACCAACAGACAGTCGACAAATGAAAAAAAAAAAAAATTAACATCACAGCAAAAATATTCTGACGTGAACTTCGCTTGAAATAATGCTTGTTTTCTCTAACCCTGCTGCGCTATACCTGTATATGTACGCGATGTTATGCATGAAACATATACACGTCAGTATAATTCATTAAGATATCGCATTGAGAAATACCTCAAGTACCGGTTACTTCACTAGAGGAAAATAATTCTATCACGTACTTCGGGTTTAGGTATTGTGTCAGATAACATGATTTACTCTACAGGAACTAAGCCCACAAGTGCACTAAATTATTTAGTTTTTTCCTTATGACTTTACGCCTCATCGACATCGAGGTCATTAGACTCGGGAAAGGATTGGGGCAAAAGAAGGAATTAATTCGGCTAGGGCCTTTTGAAGAAACCATCCCGGAATTCGCCTGGAACGGTTCCGGATAACCATGGAAAACCGAAATATGGCTGGTCGCCCGGGGACTTGAACCCACGTCCGAATGCGAGGACAGTGCCTTACGGCTCACTCACCACGCTCGGTTACTTATTTATTTAACGTGCTTTAATATTTAAGATAACTGTAATCCAGTTTTAATGATTTTGTTTCGTTTTGGATTTAAACATCGTATTCTACAATTTTGTCCGCATCAACAATTCACAACTACTCCGACACGACAACCGAGAAACTTTTGCTGAAAGTTATAAATAATCTACAAAAGTATCACTGTGATAAATACTTTCATTTTGTTTCATAGTCAGAATTGTTAATATTTTTAATAAACAAAAAAAAACACATTTGAGCCACAATTACTTACATACTGCAAGATGCATTTTTAAGCCCCCGAATATGAAGCCCGTAAATTCTAGTTACAACAAATTTGCTTGGTGCAATTTACGTCTATTTTCTAAGATACATTTTATTATAAATATTAATCTCGACATAAAAAGTACTTATTGAGATCGTTTTGATCTTATAGCTGCCTGGAATGCTGTGTCACGTTCATCTATTTAATGTAATCACACAGAAAGTACACAGCATGATCTGTTGTCGGAAGTGATTAATTATGCGAATTTCGGTCAATAATGGCGTCCTCATAACGAAAGTACGAAATTCTAAACTTTTCTATATTTTACATTTTTGTCATGTGTGTAATGTTATTACGCTAACTTTGCTAAAATGCAATTAAAAATAAAGACGAATCATTGAAGTATAAGGTTGGATGCAAGTATTACAAACTATATAAGATCTATAATCTTTAGTTGCATGTATTACTTATGGAACATAAAGTTATCTTTTAGCGATTTTTAAAATAGTAAGTATCTATATCTGTTATACAAGTATTATAAACTTTATTAGAGTTGAAATGACATTGAAATTACAGACTGACCTGTTATTACTGAGCACTACAGAGAACATAAAATTTCAGTAGAAAGCGAGAGATTAACGACTGAGAATCAAGTCAAAGTAAAATCTTTATAAAAAATTTTACGAGTGAGAAGTGATTTTACTAATTGGCTGCGTAATCGATGTTAGATATCAAAGCTCCCACGCAGGATTACTCTGTATTTTGCTAACATGTATATATAACTAACAAATTTTTCAGCGTAGGCTGTTCTAAAATTTGCTAACCGATACTGTGAAGTGTATGCCACATCTTTATGTAATTCATGCAAAAGCTGATGACACCAAATTAAAGTTTTCTATAGATTCATCAAGCTTGCAATCAGTTTACCTCAAAAGTTTAATATTTCCAGCACCAATGATACTCAGTCATGTACACTCAGATTTACATTTTTCCATATCTCAAGAAACAGTTAAAGTAAGCTACTCTACGTTATTGTTTGTGAAAATTGCAACACCCTGAAGTAATGGTCTGAATCACTCCAGATTCGCAAGATGTGTAAAATAGTGGAAACACGATTAGTGATTGAGATTGCAGAGACTCGGCATGCACGTAGGCCCAGCGGCGCTCTGTTTTGTGTAACCGTGCTGGTTAATGTTACGCCTCACTCAGTCAGTGCAGAGGTGTCAAACGAAGTGAAAACGTGCAGAAAAGTGCCGGTATACCTCGCCGACGTAAAAGGGGCGTAAAATCAGCATGTGACTGAGTTCGGGTATATCAGTATGATTGGTTTCCGGGAAACGGGTTTGTCGTACCGTGACATTTTGGCTCGTACAGGGCACGTTGCTATAAAAACGATGCGTGAGTGGAAGCAGTGGATAGAAGAATTTCGTACACAGAGACGAGCGGGTAATGGACCACACAACGTGACCACAGCGCGGGATGACCACGATCTTGTCCGCATGACCCTAACTGACAGAACAGCTTTGTACACAGTGTTGACTCGACGTTGGAGCACTTCAAGGGGCATGGAACTTCAGTCTCTATGGTCTGACGCCGTCTGGTGCGGGCTGGACCGGTGGCACGAATACCATTTCTTCGGCTTCCATTGACCAGAAACTACCAACGTCTGAGACTACAATGGGCACGTGTTCGTCGTCACTGGCGTGTTGAGTGACAAAATGTAGTTTTTTCGGACAGGTCTCGCTTTAACTTGTCCTACAGTGACAGCCGCTTACATGTCACACACTATCGCAGTGAATGCAGTCGGGAAGATTGCATTGTTGAGAGGCATAGAGGACAAATGCCAAGTCTGATGGTTTGGGGCGATATTTCCTACAAAATGCAATCTCGTCTCCTACGTATTAAGGGAAATCTGAATATCTTCCATGGCAGCAGGGAGGTTTTAGAGCCCGAGGCACTGTCCATCCTGCAGGCAACTCTAAATGCCATATTTCAGTAGAACAATGCCCAGCAACAGGTGGCAAGGAATCAGCAACCTTTCTTCGAAGAATGACGGTTACCAATGTCTGACATGTTGCCCATTGATCATGTCTGAGATATGGTCGGTCGATAATTTGTGCGTTTTGGTCCTCCTGCAAGCAATGTCGAAGCTTTGTGGGCGCCTATACAAACCGGTTGACAGTGTGTTGCCCAGCAGCATATCGAGGTTCTCTTCAATTCCATACTACGGCGTCTAGAGACTGTGATTACAGCACCTGTGGCTTTACGCCATACTGAATTCTTACAGTCAAAGTGCATGTACAGTTTTTTACTTTTAATCATTTGCGTATTTTCATGTCCCTAATATGTGGAATAAGTTACATATGTCTCTTTCTCGGTGTTGCAGTGTTCACTAACAGCAGTGTATTACCATAGTGGGCATGCTTTTCACAAACTCTGTAACTGTCTCGGGATGCAAATGGTAAATCGTTGATGCTACTCAGACCGCACCTAATATGGTCATCATGGATATGAACCAAGGCACATCATGACCCTACAGACAGGGAAAGTGTTTTGTTTAACGTGTTTGCGTGTATTAGCAGTTAGCATGCTGATTGGTGAATCCAGGTTTAGTATATTTGCATATAAATATTTGCTCAAAAGTTTAATTTCGTGCTGTACTACTTTCGTTTGCATTTTTTCTTTTTTTTTTTGCGCTCAGAGGTATTTTATACAATGCTTTTTTTATATTTTTAGGCCTGGGTAAATATGGCAAAACGACTGAAAAGTCATCAGAATGCTCGGTACATTGTGACTGAGATAGATACAAACTCCATAAATCATTCTATTATATTAAGTATGAGGTATCTGCAACGTCGACAATTTCTCATGACCAGGGAAATATTGGTTAACGGTAATTTTGTAAACAGAATCTCAGATTCTAGGTTGGGTTTCAAGTAACCTAATTTTTCCAGCCTTCCCTCCACACAGTAGCAGAATATCGTTGTTTGTAGTCTTTGTAACGAAGCGTTTTTTTTCCTTTTTTGCTTATGGTTTTACGCCTCGTCTACGACGAGGTCATTAGAGGCGGGCAATGACTGGGGACAAGGAACTCGGCCATGGCATTTTGAAGGAAGCATCCCGGCATTCGCCTGGAGTGATTTGGGGAAACCATGGAAAACCCAAATCAGGATGCCCGGACGGGGATTCGAACATGCATCCTCCCGAAAGCGAAGCCAGAACGTTAACCGTTCGCCCACCACGCTCGGTCGAAGCCTCTAGTAATGCAAATATTACATCTGGCAAGGAAGTTTATTGCAACGACATTTCTTTAAGGTGTCATAGCTAAAATGGCAAAAAAGGAATCGTTATAATATAGCCCTATTCGTCTGTTCGCACCATCTTGGAGGCTACATTAATAGCAGTTTTTAGATCGTCTCTGACGATGCAATTACGAGAAAGTTAGGGGTTCCGCTTTTTTTTTTCAGATTAAGATAATTCTAGGTATTTAGAATACTCTTACGTTTATTCAAAGTTCATAGCGTGAAAATTCTTGTTCGCCCTTATTTAGAAGACTGTTGCGTTATTTGATAGATCCTTATGGCGTAAATTGATTAATAGTGTCGAGAAAGAAAAGAGAAAGCTGCGTTTTGGATGACCACTTGCCACAGTCCTATCAAAAGTCTCACCGCGTGGCCCAGAGGATGTGCTAGGAGTATCTAGAATCGGGAATCTTAAACAAAGGTAGCGCCCTCCTGGGGAGGCGTAGAACATTTGGAGGGGAGACGTCGCTTGTAGAGGAATGACACATACATAAAATGAGTAAACATATAACGGTTTGAGAAAAAGGAAAAATAAAATTGCTGTATTTGTTCACTAATCTTATATATATATATATATATATATATATATATAAATAGACAAGTGTTTTCCTATATTTCACTTTTCAGCCACCACTACCTAGCACAAATCACTGGTTCTTGTGTGTGGAAGTAGCATGGAGTTTCCTATTGTGCACAACGTTGGGCGAATGTCAATAGCTGTGGGGATGTGGGAGCTATGATGGCTAAAAGTGGTCGATGCAGGGCATTTTCGTATTTCGACAAAAGACATGTGTCTCCGTATATGTCACACTGCTGCTACAACCACATGGCATAGACCAATGGCGATTGTGTGTGGTAGTGGTATCGTGTCTCCTATCATGTACTATGGTGGTTAGATGTCGGTAGCTATGGGTGTGTGGGAGATATGGTGGTTGAAAGTGGTCGACCTGCGGCAATATCATATTTCTACCAAAAACGTATTCGTCATGGTATATCACTTTTCAGCCAAAATTATCTATCGCAGATCACTGGGGTTTGTGTCTGGTAGTGGCACAGAGTCACCCGTCGATCAAAACGTTGGCCGAATTTCGGTAACTGTGGGAGTGTGTGAGATATGATGTTTGAAAATTGGTCGATCAAGAATATTCTCGTATTTCGACCGAAGACATGTGTGTCCGTATATTTTACTTTGCTGCCTGAACTACATAGCGCAGATGACTGCCGTTTGTATGTGGTAATATCATCGCGTCTCCCATCGTGCACAATGATGGTTAGATGTCGGTAGCTGCCAATCCAAATTCTTTACAAACACGAACGAATTCGTGAGTACCAGCTAGTATGTTTGATAAAATACTTTTTAGGTTTTTTTTTTAACATAAACGAGAAAGATTTTTCGTATTTTGATGTAATATTGGATGGGAGGCGTAATTTCAAACAATAGTCCAGACGGACGCCGCATTCCCTAAAGGTTTGAGAAACTCTGGTTTTGAAGACAGCTTGCGTTTGGCGTATGCGGACAATCTCTTTATTTTACGACGGCACTTGAAAAATTCTCCCGCAAACGTTATTTGTCACGCAACAACAAGATACATAAGATGTGTCATTCAGATTCTTTTATGAAGTCTTTCTTCCCTCGTGCCTTAAGAGACTGAAACGCACAGAGGAGAGATTAATTATGGAGCAAAGCACCCTCTGCCACCTACAGCTTAGTGGATAGAGACGAAAGTGTAAGTAAAGATTTTTGGGTGTAACTCACTAAAAGCATCATAGATGGTGGTAATTTTAATGATACACCACTTCACAGTAGTCCAGACACTGGAGTTTAGCCTTTTAAGTGTTAATTATTATTTCGTCGATTACTGCAGATCTCTTCTGCCACCATGTGGTTAATACTTCAATTAAAGATTTCTTTATCACTTGATCTCTGAAATTAAAGGTGATTTTCACTGTCGTGAGCGACCCGTCGTACAGGAAACATAGTCTTCGTTAAATAAAGCAGTGTGTATTCTTACGATCGCTGTTATACTCTTACAGAAAAGAGACTTTAGGTCGCAATGACCGGAGAGATAAGATTAGAGAAATAAGATGCCGTACTGATACTTATATGTATTCCTTCTTTCCTCGCACTATTCGGGATTGGAATGGGCGGATTTAGGATTGGTGCTTAGCACCCTCTGCCACCCACAATGTTTGTGATTTGCAGAGTATGGATGTATATGTAGATGTAGATACTAGCTCACCACTTTACTGATATAGATTTATGTTTTACCAACAACAAATATTTGGTTGCCATTTTTATCGAATTTACATCCTAGCACCAATCTTAGCAAAAACGTTAATTGAAAATGATTTTCTCAGGGTTGCTGCTATATCTAAACACAAATAGATGGTTATTATCTTACTATAACGATACATATTTTACTGCAACCTTTCAATACTGTATTAAAATCACAAATAAGTCAAACTTTTTGAGTTCAATTTTGAACGCAGTCAACAGGTTGGAGTGCTGTAAACGTATTAAAATTCGTTATCCACCCCTGTGACATTCGATAATACTTTTAAATGGGACGTTTAGCGATAAAAGTATTTCAATTACGAGAATTTACATTAAGGTCTATATTACATCAGACATAAATCATATTAAGATATCTTAACACAATAATCATTATGTTTATTTCCATAAACTCAATAAAAAGTTGAGTTAAAAAAGGATGAATGATAATTATTATTTACTGTTTTTACAATAGTATTGACCATTACGATGGTTACATTGTAATTACTATTATGCGAGCTGTCGCTATAGACGTGGTGTACAAGGAGATGTTGGAAATCATTTAACACTGTGGATGGAGTTAAGAGCTGTAAAATTCATCCACAGTACACGATACATCACCTCCGTTTGGATGGTGATGAGCCCGAAATCTCTGTCGGCTTGTGAAGCAGGGGCGCATCCGGGTAAACGTAAATTAATTCAGCGTGAAGCTGCCGCCCGTCGACAGACTCCTCTTTTCTGCAAATTCAATTTCGCTCTCTCAAATATCTCCGTTACAGGCCGAAGCAGGGATGCACCGCCTACGGAAAAAGAGATTGAGCTTTTTCCTTCCCCTCTCGACTTTTTAATCTAATTTCACCGATCTGAGAGCAATTATAATGTAAGCGGTCTACGTGGACAGCAGAACAGACTGTGCCGCAACGTGAGAGAGATATACTGCAGAGGAAGTTTCGGCCGAGGGTTCCAATTAATGAGACAATTGCTCCTTACTCCGAGTACTTCTCTTGTCCAATTACTGGTAGCCATCGAGCGCTACTTGTAGTCGAGTGAGGGCTTGTTAAACCAGATTCACTTTCAACTTCACAGTAATGGTAGCTAGAAATACAGAAGGCCTTTGTCAATAGTTCGGAGTTTTAGAAATCAACAAATTACCCTAAAATAGACATAAATGAATATTTATATTCATGTATCGTTATTCATTTATCCTGTACAATTATAGGGCAATAATAAAGCCCTTGTGAGATATTACCCTACCTAAGAATAAATATACAGTCGCTTTCTAGATAAAATGTATAAGGCAGCTGGATATTTTAGTTTCATTCCCTGATCAGAGAATTTAAATTTAACTCCTTTCTCAAAGCATAAGTAAATCTGAATATTGTTTATTTCAATTATAAATTTGTATGTTGTAGGACCATTGAACGTTCAATGCAATACCTGATATTATGTAACAGTTTGAATATTCAAAGACTGATATGGTCTCAAGAACACAAAACCATAGGAAAATCTTCTGCGTTTTTCTTAGCAGATCTGTCAACAAAATCTACTCCCACGTCCACGAAGGCACGAGCTTCGCGACACCTGGGTAATTCGCTCCGATAAGGATTGCAGTAGACAGGGGAAGATGAAAGGCTAGTTCCTCGAACATTAAAACTGGGGCTTTCGGTATAGGGAAGAAATATCCAACCGAAAATGAGACTTGATTGGATGACTCTAGGTAACAGCATGACCAACAAACTCCCTAAACAAGAGGCTGGTGACAACTTGTGAGGATTTTATAGCCAATAGAAAACATAACCGGAATAATGTAGAGGACTCGACTAAATCACTTTTAAATTTCAACCAACTTGGGATCATAGTTTGTAATGTTGGAGTCTTAACAAGCAAAGAATTAGAACTAGAAGAAATAAGTGATATCCGCCTGACATAGTATTAATTACGGAGATAGAAGAAACTACGAGTATCTCAAAAATTACGCAACTATTGTATATTTTGCAGCAGTATAGACCAAAGTAAAAGAGCAGCTGCAGAGTAGCAATAATGATAAAAAGAAGATGGCGAAGCAAAATTCATAGCTATAAACATATTTATAAAAAAGAACTGTCAGGCTGAGATACAAATCCACAAGAGGTAACTTAGTAGCAGTAGGAATCTAAACTCCAAAACAAGGTCGAATTACATAAACTATAGTATTCTATGATGAGCTTTAAATTAACGTAAATAAAATTTGTAAAAATTACAATAATAAAATAAGAACTGGAAAAATGGCTGTTACAGATATGTTTGGAACAAAAGGAGTAATAACGCTGAATTCCAGTGGGAAATACTTTATAGATTGTGCAGCAGTTAATTCTTTTAAAATTACCAACAGGTTCTTTAAACATAAAAATATATAGAAATATATATGGCTACAATGAAAAACAAAATTTATAATAGATCACGTCTTAGTAGATACGTAAATGGCTTCCTTTGTCCTGAACACAACAGCACACATAGGAGCAGATATCAGACCATTTTCTTATGTTAGTAATACTGACTAAATGAAACCCACTGTATAAAAACCAGGCATCGCCTTACCAAAGAAACATTTCAAATAATACTGTTATGAAATAACATAAACTCTGAATGGAAAATCGTTTTGAAAATATTATCTTCTGCAAGATACTTATCTTTAGGAAAACGTAAGAAGTTACCTATCAAGGACAAAGTAATGATACGGACTGACGAAACCGAAACCAAAGGCAGTAGGGCCAAGGAAAAAGCTCTTCCAAAGTACTGACTTAATAAAACAAAGAAAATAAGAAATAGTACATAGAAGAACAAGTGTGGTAATTCATCGAGAAATAAGAAAACTATAACGTCAAATTTGGAATAAATATGTCAGTGAAATTGAAGCAAATTTACATGGAAATTAAAATAATACGTTCCAAATAATGAGATTCCTGGTAAAATTAAAAAGATAAACTACTCTATAAGTAGAATGTTGGGTAATAATACCAGAAAGATCTAGGGGAAGGAGATGTACAGATTAGCATGAACATAACGGACGAATATGTAGATCCGATAACAATGAAGAAGGAACTATTGCAAGTTTGAAAAGAGTTCAAGAACAATTACATTTGCATATGGTATATAAAAATGAATGTTTGTTTGTTATTTTCCCAATATTGTTCATACAAACACACAGTATTTATCCAATTTTGATGGAACTTTGCATTCCTATACTTTAAAACAAATAGAAAAATAATTTACGTTTGATTTACAAAAATCTAAACCCTCTCCTCCTTTCCCTCCTCACTTTAATTTCTGTCACCGTTGTTCATGCAAACCCACAGATTTTATCCAGTTTGTTAATACTTAGCACACGTATATTTCAAAACAAAGCCGTCTAGCCGTCTGGTAGCTTAGCGGGTATGTGGCCTACCTCAGAAAGTTTCCCTTTCCGCTTTCGCGTTCAAACCCCGTGGTGAGCAGGAATTTTTAGTAGTTGTATTTTATTGTACGCTACGCCACGACGTTCCGTGATTCTGATTCCACGTTAAACGGTAGGCTCCTGAAGAAAGGAATTGGCTCTCCTGCCTCTGACACAATAGCTTGGCACATTTCATTTGGGCAGATTCGACCAGCTTTCGGGTTGTGGACTAAGTTAGATTTTTAGTTTTTGAAGTGAAAACTTCTTTAGGTGCATTGGGCGATTTTTGGATGGGTAAAATCTTATGAGTCCGCGTGACCGACACAGAAAATATATAGCGGTTTGGTGGCTCACTGGTGACCACTGGTTAAACTGTCTGAGTGGGGAACGAAATCTCTCCGTTTCGAATTCCTTTCTCGGCGGGGATTTTCATAAACCCTTGACACCGACCTTCACCTCTGGCACAGCTTGCTGTGTAATGTGAAGTATGTCTAAACACTACCCTATAGCTGGTAGCACAACCGGGATAAGTTAACGCGGCTAAGACAAGGGTGAAATGCGCAGCCAGTATAAACCCTGTCACCAGGTCATTACGACCATACGGAATTATTATTAGTTAGTATAGCTGTAGCTATAAGTACGACGTGTTGCCCATATTATATTAATAGTTTTAGGTTTTCACTTATGTCGGCAGCCACCAATGACTGCCAATTGTTTCTCTTTTTTTGCCTATGGCTTTACGCCTCATTCAAATCATTAGAGGCGAGAAAGTACAGATGACAAGAAACGGGAATGAATTAGACCATGGCCTTTTGAAGGAAAAATCACGGCATTCGCCTAGAGTGAATTGTGGAAACCATAGAAAACCCAAATCTGATGGTTGGTCGGGGATTGGAACCCGCGGCCCCCCTAATGCGTGACAAAGGGGTTACCGTTCCCACATCAAGCTCGGACAGTAGGGTTTTCAACCGACTCTACAGTGACCACATAAAGTGAGTCAATAGCAACAGAAATATTTGAGAAGTACTTGAAGAATGTTGACTAAAAAAAATTGTCGATTTTAGGTAATTTTTTGTTAGTGCCACCTCTTTCCTTGAGTTGATTTCGCTTAAAAGAACTATTACATTCTTTCATCCATAATTTTAGTTTTCTGACTTATACAATATCACATTACGCCATACAAACTTCAATAAAACTAAACAAACCGAATGCTTATCGTGGTGATTCGAGTGCGTTCGAGTACCACCGACGTAATGCAACTAAAAGTCGGACCATACTTGACTGCACCGCATTTTTTGGCGTTCACTCGATTTAAGTTAGTTCAAACGACATCCCATTGCCGTCCAACACTCGCTTGACACCCCACCGTCACCAACAGTGATTATTGTAAGTTCGGTTTACTTTTTGATGTTGTCGTTGCGGTGTTGACCTGCTGGATGTGGAGAAGCATATAGAGGAGTTCGGAAATTTCCGGTCTTTTACGACCAAGCGTTGTTTCGGTGTTATTGATTGCCTTAAAGAGTGTCTTTGTTTCTTCAAACTCACTTCAAGGTTCATCAGAAGATCGTAAAATGTAGATTATGTTGTTCTAAAATGTTCGTTTCATCATTCATCGGATGCTGTGATCTTCAATTCACATTTACGGAGATTTTTGAACATTGATGCCGTGAAGCAACCGCGTGGAAACGTTTAAGGATACTGAAGATTGAGTGGGAACACATCCGTCACAAGGACGAGCTACGGACATGTGTGGACACGAGAGACTTGAGCCGTAACGCTAAACACATTAAAAAACGTCGTTGGGTAATCCCCTGCAAATATTTTCAAATGAAGGATTGCTCGTTTCATTGTCTATTTTTTCTCCATTTAATTATTAGGCGCGGAAAATATGTTATATGCTAATGCTAAACAATAAAATAAAGGTGTTAAATAAGAAGAAAATTACGTAATTTTAACATATGAAATACTATATTGGCTTTAATAGTTACAGTAATCTTTATACTGTATATAAAATCCTACGCCTGTGCAAACCGCATGATCACGCACAAACCGTTCGACCAATTCAGGCCTTATTCACACGAAATGTTATTGAGGTGGCGCAAAAGGTTTTTATTAATACTTCATTCCGATAGGTGGCGCTGAAGTATTTCAGAAGCATTGCTCGCCAAAGTTTACACAACCACTGTTTTGATTCTGTTTTGTTTTTTGACTACGCGTATTTATTTAATAAGTTTTATTATATGAAGTAGGTGAAAGAAAATGAAATGGTTTACGTTAGTTAAACATAACAAATGTAAGTAATATTTAATTTACCTAAACATGGCAATAACACTCCTGCATTCGAGTAGACGATAAAATATTAATTATTTTTGATTCCAATTTGACATAAGAAAGTAAGATTATGGTAAACGCTTGTTCGTTGCTGTTAACTTTAAATAAACCAAATTGCGTGTTGTAACATGAAGAACACATCAACAGTATTTTTGGTGTTCAATAGAATTCACATTACAAGTATCAATAAAGTTTACAATTAGTGAAATTCTTTCGTAATAACTATTTTTTTTTTACAATCAATATCTCGAAAACTAATGCGAGATATTAAAAAATTATTCCTTATTTTCGATTTTTCTCGTCGAGTTGCATAAGAATCCATCATCAAATTGCGGATACACATATATGATAATGCCACCCACTCCCATTTACAAATATTTATAATTTAAATTCAGTGTAATATTTTGTTACATGCAAAATAGAAAAATGACAGTGATCCGACGCTCAAACATCGGTCGACGTAATAGAGAGAACGCATTGAGACGGCATAACAGAATGGAAGCAGAACTTGAAGAACGAAAAGAAAGAATTAGAATTCTGAATTCAAAACCACGCGCTGCACAAAATGAATACCCATGAACGCAAAATCAAGAAAGGCAAGGAACAAGCACGAGAGAAATAGTAAATATTTATTAGACGACAATAATTTTATTCGGTAGGGAAAACAGGATTTATTTCACTTTGATGTGAAGTTGGAAAGCTAAGAAATTAAAGATAAAAGTTTCCACAAATTAGTAAACATTTTTTATTGAACGCTATAGTTTGTTTGCCCCTTGGCGGTGTGTTAATTGAGACATAATCAATTTCATCTTACGTAAACGAAGTTGCTGGCAATATACAAAATTTCTTTGATAGTTTTTCTCTGCATTATTAATACAAATCTCAAATTACGAGTGGACGAAGTCGCGGGTACAGCTAGTGATTTTTTTTTATATAAGATATCACAGGTAAGTAATTTTGTCAAATAAAGGAATTCAGTCCATTACCAATATTGCCACAGAGTTGGCTAGTATTCATTAATTGATCGAATAACAGCTCATTGGTTTAAGTGCCTAAACAGAAGAATTTACACAACACAACAAAAATTTAGGAATCTCCCTACAACTGTCGAATTTGTTTCAACTGATTTGCCATGCTTAAAGCCGTGTTTCAATCTACCATGTTTTTTTTTTTTCTGAAGGTGGGAGAAATTTTCGCGACGTCACTTCCAGGATTGTTGGCCAAAGCGCCCCTGAAATCGTGATCGTGGACCCCGGTGTACGGCACCGCCTAGCCCTCCGATAACTACGCCGCTGAAAAGTACATATTCAAATAAAGCATAATTGGTGGCTGAGTGAACGAAGCAGCAAGGGGCCTCTCCCTATATTTCGGACAAGTTCTTCCATACTAGTTCAGCACAGGTGGAATATCAAATAAATAATTGTGTCAAATGTGGAGCAATATTAAAGCCAACTGCTTCGGATATGTAAAATCAAATAGCAAAACATAACAACCCTTATCATCATCTACTGAAAAATTGATTCAACGATTTTACTTTGATCTAATAGACAGCATTTACCAAAATGGATGACAAAATTATAGTACTTACAACCGATCATTAGGTTTTCCGGGTGTAAAATAAGTACTAGCAAAAAAAATATTCGTTGAACAAAGTAACAGCCACACTAATCAATGCAGTATTAATGCGTCGGACAAGTTACTTACTTCCTCACGTTTTTGTATGTTTGTAATAACCAGAGAACAAATTTGTTCCTCAAATCTCGAAAAGTGTTGAACCGTTTGTGAAAAAATTTAAACTATTGCCATCACATGTTCAAGTCTGAAAAATTAATAAAATTATTTTTGATATTGTAATGAGCAAAATGTTGAATTATTACAATACTTGAATAGCAGAATACGGGTGACGTGTGATGTAGAAATTGTTTGCAGCTGTGAGGACAGCCAAAGGTATTTTCGGCTTGTCCTAGCGTTTTCAAGCGAGGCGTACCGTAAATAATTTGGACAGTATGTCAGGGAGTGAGGTGGAAGGTTCCCAGACAATAGAAATGATGTGCCATTCATGTTTCGAATCTGCGTTAAAAACTTTCATGGCAGGAACAAAAGCTGGTTGGCGACTTTTCTGACGCCAGACGAGTGACGTAGGATGGTTTGTGGACAGAGTTAGAGCCAAGTTTTGGCAATTCAAGAAAACATTAAAGCAAATGAGAGGAGCCTTCAAAAAAATTAGAAACGGTAATTTATAAATTTTCAAATCACTCCGATGCGTTATTTCACCTTGATGTGACCTGAAACGCTTTGATTGGGAGACTTGTATAAAGAGTTTTTCTCGGTATCTCTTAAGCTTGTAGCTGTTATAACATTATAAATATGAACTTTATGAATGGTATCCACCAGTTAATATTTTGTTTTCTTTCGGTGAGGGATAATTTCATAGCACATCTGAGGCTACTATTCCTCACATGGTAGAGACCACAATTTCATTTTTTCAGGCATTTTTCATGATAAAGTAGTAAGCATGTTTTGTAAATTGTTTTAATGGCTTATTTGCATTTAATAAAATCTATTAATATTTAATACGTATCATAGGTAAATAAATGATAAATTGTGAAATTTCAAATGCAATATTTCTGTAAAAATGCGTATGTATCCGTTCATAAATAGATTAATTAATTTAAATAATTAGTCAATTAATTTAAATAAATAAATAATAATAACCTACAATAGAAAAGCCCAGAAAACAATTTAGTAGAATAATATTTTTTTCCTAAGATTGGATTTTAGTCTGCAACTGAGAACGTGGATGATTCGTTGCTACATTTTCTCCACTTTCTCCATTTTCTCTATGGATTTGAGAGCTGGACTATTCGTCAAAATCTAGATAAAAGAATTGATAGTTTTGAAATGTATCTGTACGGTCATCTCTTATGCATACCGTGGGTGCCGTAACTCTTCGACGAAGAGGTACTTCATTGGATAGAGAAGCAAAAAAAACTACTGCTAACTTTCTTTTTTTTTTTTTTTTTTTTTTTAAAAAAAAAAAGTTGAATATCTACTGCACGTTATACGTCCGTTTAATCCAGCTACTGAAACTCATCACTGAAGAGAAGATCCAAGGGAAAAGTTATGTCGAAAGGAGAATGAACTTGTGGCTGAGAGACATTCGGAGATGGTACAACTGTACATCAGAAGAGGCCCTTCTTGCTATCAACCTCCGATAGGTGAATTTATTCCTCAACAAGATAAACAATTTTTTATCATTTTTTAAAATATTATTTCAATATCTAAGATCTTGAGAACAATACTACAATCAGAAGTACTAGAAAACAAGTTTTTAATAGATATTGATTCATGGTAAGATTTCGTTCCCAATTCCATGTATTTTCTGTGATAGCCAGGGAGATGTAACTTGCCCGATTCAGAATTAATAAAAATTGTGTTAAGTTACCAAAAATTTAAAGTAGAAAAAAAAAATCAATCCTCCCCCCCCCCCCCCCCAAAAAAAGAGATAATATTGAAAATGATGTGAATGGAATCCAAACTCCAGCATTCATGAATTAGCTTAACACAAAGCTGCAAGTTCTACTGCGTGCAACAGTGAAATAATATTACGGTTAAAAACGAATCTGAAATTAATAATTCAGGCACGAACGGAGCCACGCTGGAGTGCAGTGCTTTGGACCTATGCTCAGCGGCGCCAGATCCACACTCAAAATTTTTGACTCAGTTGACTACACAGTCTTAGCGAAGTCCCTCGCTGGTCATCTACACAACGACATAAAGAGCAATTAGTCACAAGCCCTTTCCTTGTGTAGAACTCCCCTGCAATACAATTTTACTAAATTTTATATACGATATTCAATTTTGAATCAACGATATAAATAACATCTCCAGATTTGAAGACTGAAACACGTTCGTTTAAAAACTAGAGCCCTGTGATGGACTGAAAGCGCAGAGACAGCAATAGGGCTTCCTTTCCATGGTGGTTTTGGAGCCATAAAAATGTAAGGATTTCAAATATTGTAGGTCAATAGTCAAAAAAGCTATGAGCAATTAAAAGTAGCAAGTGAACATATTCAAAGTAAGAGACGATGAGAGTAATTAGAAAAGAATCTTTGAAATTTGAGATATGGCATGATGGGTGAGGCAAAACAAACAATAGAAGTTTACAGTAAAACCGAGAAACTAAGGAGTGTTAATAGTAAAATTGAAGGTATTGGCTGTAATAGTGTTGTATAGGTGATGAAATTTGCAGGTAGGTTGGGCTAGTGACGACACACAAAAATAGAATAATTCTTTGCTCACTCACTCATGTTCTTAGTATTTCCGTTAGTTCTTGCACAGTCCTTTTCAGCAAACAAAACGGCGTCTAGTGGTTGCTACATTTTGGTCCTGGAATGCTAAATGTACCGTCGAATGCTCCCCAATTTCTCGGCTTTGAGTTGAAGGTCTCGCCAGAGAAGCGAATGGCCACGTAAACTCCCCTCCCTCCACCCTACCGCCTCGAGACCACAGAGATGTTAATGCAAACGAGGACACCCCTCCCCAACACACGAGTTCGGCGCGGGGGCGGACAGGGATTTCTTAGGACTCCTCCGCACCGCTGTCTGTCGACGAGGTATTTGCATCGAAATTGTTCGTTCGCCGGGAGACTTGCTGCCCCGGGGGTCGATACGACACGGCGCGCAGTTCAATGCGACCTGAAATGATATTTAGGCAGATCGCAGTAAACCTGGTTTACAGCCTGACCAATGGCCGTTGCTCGGGAATGACGAGATTTACGCTGCGGGAAAGCGTAACGCGGAGTGACATTCAAATATCAGGATAGGACATGAGGCAGTATTCAATCTCCGCTTTTTGCGCAACACGTATTTGTATTTTCAGCGATATTGTTTTAGAACAAAACGCTTAATATTCATGACAGTGATAACTCAAAAACTCCCGTATAATAAGAGATAAACGTGTAATCGCAATATTAACTTAACCGGTTGGAAAGGAAGGAAAAAATGTGTTAAATTTTTTTAAAAGCCATTCCAGGTGTAGCTGTACAGTAGCCATATTCAAGAGAAACAGTGGGTCTCTGTTCACTTGGCCATTTTCTTCTTTAAAGTTAGTTGCAGCCGAAATGAAAGATAAGAGTGTACGAAATATAGAGAAAGATAGATTAGTCACAGAAATAATCTAATCTCTGGAACTGAGGTCAGTTTATATATATATATTTACTAACGGCTTTACGCCTCGTCGACGTCGAGGTCATTAGAGGCGGGAAAGGACTAGGAACGAGGAACGGGAAGAGATTCGACCATGGCCTTTTTGAAGGAAGCATACCGGCAACCGCCTGGAGTGATTACGGAAAACTATGGAAAACTCAAATCTGGATGCACGGAGGGGGATTCGAAACAGCGTCGTCCTAAATGCGAGGCCAGAGCTTTAACCGCTAACCCACCACGCTCGGTGTATGTCATAGATCAAGGCCCGCCATCGCAATTAAATTTGTTCGTCAACAGCAGTGGTCTGGAATGTAATAGCTTAAAAACCTCTGCAAAGGCCTCATTGATGTTTTTTACTTTTTGATTATAATTAAAAAAACCTCTGGAATGGTCTTATTGATGGTTTTACTTTTTGATTGTAACTAAACTGTATTACCTATATCTTTGTTATCTACTGTAACTAGAGGCAAGAATTATGTGGCACGAAGGCTAACTTATAATCGAAATTATAACTTAATGCAGCGGATTTCAGATTATTTAAACTCTTGTCACTAAAGCTAGGTCCGTGGAAAAAAAAAAAAAAAAAAAAAATTCTAAACCGCCTTCGGCTGCAATCATGTTCTGCGTGTTGATAGGTTCAGTAAGAGTTTCAAGGAATAACCTCGGTTGGTGATTATTTCCGAAATTGTTATTGAATGACTGTTTTACTTCAGTGCAGGATTCGTATCCTTATGTGGCCATATTTCTTCTGGCTCAAAATTCTGGACAATATCGCCGAAACAGAAACTTCGCACGAACAAGGCAACAGCTTTGACAAACAGTGAACGGGGGCGTAGCGTAAATCAGAGCATCTCACAAAGTTAACACTGAAAAATAAAAACGCATTTGATCAGCGTTTTTCAAACTTTTTCAACCCGAGTAGCAGTAAAATTTAAGAAATTAATGGTACACACCACTAACTTAGATGGGCGTAATTTTTTACCCATGTTCATAGTAATGACGTTTCGACATGTCGTATTATACCAATATAGCAGAATGAATCTAAAGAATGTTTTGAATTCCTTGGGAAAACCGGTTATTAAACAAAATGTGAATTATAGTTTTGAACTTCTCATACTCGCTTATAGCCTTATACTGAATGACTTTCGCGTTCATTTTATGTAAACAATTCTTACTAACTTATTCTGTTATATTTGTAATTCAGTCTTTAATATTTTGTCTCCGGACCACCTGTCAAAACATCGCTAGCCACATGTTGAGAATCACTGCATTAGATAATTCCTAAAAGTTACTGCTACTTAAGTACCGTAGTTACCCTCACTAACTGACCTGTAACATAAACAGCTGACATAAATTTCAACGGATGGTCACAAAATTCTGAAGTTCATGCAATCTGGAAGCCAACACTGTAGGCCAACTGGAATTCTCAAACTTTTCCTGCTTCCATTTTCGAATAACTTCTTAATTATTAGAAAAAACTAGATGAAAAGTGCAATAATATCTGTATATACAGAATTAAAGTATAATACTTCAACACATTTAAATATTGTGAGGGTAAAGTTAATATTGATGAAAATGAATCGTATCACTTCAGGACCACACTCATCTTTGAAATGAATTTTCAAGTACAGTTTGTACCGAGTGTATTTTCTTTAGCCAGCCGTGCATAGATCAAAAGCGACATTATCCATGTGTTAAAAAGATTGACAGCAAATTGCGAGACCACTGGTTAGTAGGTGACATACTTGCACTACCCTCGGGAGGACGAATTTATTGCCTCTAATAAAACTGACTAAAAAATAAGCTTGAAAGTTCTGTGCTTCGGTGGGTCTAATAGATGTATCTATTAGACCAATCCCGGTATCCCAGGGTAGAATGAAAACATATCTCGTACAATTTTCTTAAAAATGACCTCTGCAGGATCGCCAGAGTCGATTTAAAGGAATAACGGCTTCTGTTAATAGTGTTATAAACTGACTGTTACACTTATTTTTTCATGAGGGGAGGCAATAAGGGGGCGTCCTTTCACCTCACGTAATTAATGGACATCTCCTAAGACATAAACAGCTACGCTTGCACCGCCGCCACAGCGGGGTCAGAGGCGAATTCGCAGGACGCAGACAATAGAGGTTTGCTGAGTTACGACGGACCGGTACGGAGACACACTCGTCTAGCCTGCCGTCAAGTAACCGTCTCATCCACGCGGAGATCATGAGCTGACTATCTCATCGCTGCTACCGCGCCTGCCACAAGGTGCAGTGACCGAGAAACCTCAAGTGATAAAAGTCCAGCTGTGACCGCGTCGCCACAGTGCTACCGTTGAGAGAGATTTGCATAACCGCCATGAGAAATAAAATCACGCTCCAATCTGAACTTTTAAGATGAATGATTTTGTGTGGTAAATTTTGATAAGAAGAAAGTCCATTAACGTTGATATTTAATAAATCATTCAATTTAAAGATAAACAGAAACCAACCTGATCATAAACCCAAGTATAATTTAATCCTATCCAATCTGCAAATATGTCAATTGAGTTAATAATAAATTGTGATTACTGATTATTTTAATAACTTGCTATAATTTTGATGATAAGAACTGTAGGATCGGAAAGTCGCTTTCCTTGCATAAGGAACACTTCAATCCTTGGTGCCTTAAACTAGATAAAATTTGAACGTCACCTTGGATAATATTTTTCTTAGTTAAATTGTGAATTTTAATTACCCTACCATGAAGAGCACGCTTCACCTTCTAGAACCTCACCATAATGGAAAGCTTTGGACTCGCCCGAAACGACAGCTAATTGTCTTCAGCGTCTAATTCCACTTTTATATTGGCGATGATGCTAAGTATAGTTTGGTATCAAAAGCCACCTCCCTTAAACTTCTGGCTGGTGCGATTGTCTGCTGTGCTGAATCAATATTTACGGCGATGGATTTATCTGCGCGTTTATTCCAAAAGCAACCCGCTACTTTAACTTCCTTCAAATTCACTCCCTAGATCGGTTTTCCGAAAGGAAACCTCATCCTAATCTAATACCATACCGAAACATTAACATAAAGGAAGATATTATAACAGGTTTTTTTCCTTAGTTCAGGCATAATCATGAGAGAATGGGAGAGGGTTCGACGCACTCTGAACAACGTTTAAGTAGCGCAAATTTGAGAGAGAGGTGATCATGCTGTATGGGATACGCGTTTGCTTACGTCGAGAGTCCTGCCGAATGCAGAGAGCAATAATGTACGTTGTGACACACAAGTTGTTCGTGTACAGTTCAACAAGGGAAAGTAAATTTACTTAGCAGTTTATCTTAAAGATCAAGTGTATGTTCACATTCTGCCTGTGGCGTACTAGTCATCCTAATTACCTATTTTAGGCAGTTTGCCGTAACAGTATAGGAAGTGTTGCACTTTCAGGCATTGCAACACCAAGCATGTATGGTTCCCAGACATACAGAAATACTCGCTTACTATTGATAAAAGAAGAACCGATAAGTAGAAAATTATAAATCATATATATTTACAATTCACAGACCTGATCTGTGTACTATTATTGTTTGCGTTTGAGAATTTTTGGCTTAGTGTATCAAAACAGCAGTCCACCATAAGCTGCTCAGAAACATTAATTACTTAAAAAATACAGAAATTTTAAAACAATTGCATAAACAAACTGGTGCTGTCCTAACTTCGTATTTTGTTCAGGCAGTTTCACTAGATCTTAGGAGCAGTATCAAAACTTATTATACCCCAATATATTTAAACAAATAGACGGTTTGGACTTATGTTGCTAAACTGAAAATTCAGGAATATCTTCAGAAGAGCAGAGTTCGATTGTGGAGGGCGTGTGGTTGTGGGTAGGAACATGTTAAAAGTATCTTAACTACCTAGTATCTAGTACTTTTTTTTAATGCAAGTACTTTTGTACTAGATACTGTTCATACGATAATTTTACTCTATCAGTACTTTATGGCAGGTACCAAAATTGCGGTGGAAATAGTGAAATTATAATTACAACGTACATGACTTTTTAATGTATGGCCCCAAAAGCAAGAATAGGTACACCTCAAGACGATACTCGATATGTCTTTTTATGGCGGTAGCATTATCGTTTTAAAAATTTGAGAATGCTAAGAGAACTTATTTGACATTTCTCTAGATTTTATTTTTAAAAGGAAAGTAAGGTATCTCGAACTTTCGGCTCGAAAACTTAAGGGTTATGTTACATTATCTTTCGTTATCAACGTTGTATCTTTCTTGGTTTGTTTGGGGTATGCATTAAGAACGCATTTGAACACGTTAAAGATATCAATTTAATTGCAATGTCCTGCTTGCTGATTCCTATATTCAAAAATATCACTTCCATGATGCCACAGATTGTGTCAAGGCAATATCTACTATAAATTGTTTAGTAATAGTAAACACCAATGTCACCTCTTCCAATGATCCAGATAGTGGTTCTTCTATTGTCACAAATCCAGCATATGATTTTTGAAGTCATCATAGTATTTTAGCACATACAAAACAAAACAAAAAAGGAACAGTTGAACATCGACAACTATGGTTCATGAAAAAGATGATCCTTTATTTTCGTCACCATGTTGACTGACCCTTTCGAACAATGGGAAGATATGACAAATGATATTCCGTCGCTTGTATAAGTTAGCACATGCATACCTTAAGTTCAAGCAACGTAGTCTCACCGAAAGATTATTCTCAAAGGCAGACAGTACAATTTCAAATACACGAAATAGAGTATCACCGAAACAATTGGATAAATTATTGTTTTTAAGTGACTGTACAAAGGAAAAGTGGGGAGTGTAACATTAGTATATATATTCTAGCTACAATTACCGCAGTTTAATGACTCGTGGTATTTTACTGTTGATTTAATTTATAACTAAATAAAAGTCGATCTGATTAAGTTTAACCTTGTTTTAATTTATGAAACATTTTTTAAGATAGGGCTACAAAAAGAGACATGGTTTATTGCACCAAATTTCATCATCGTAAAAAAATATTGACAGTTTCAGTGCCAAAAAGTTTTAAAAAAATGAAATTAACGCCCATGTGCGGGCCTTTAAACTTAAAATAAAAAAATCTCAATCTCAATAATTGATTTGAAAAATCTCATGTTATCGATAATTTCGTTTCCATACCTGGAGGTATCGATATTGTTTTCAACATTTTAGTGGTACGATACTTTTTTTCGGATACTATGTTTGAGAATAGTGTCGATACTATTTTCTTCGATACCGTGGCCCGAGTTGTGGGCAAGTGGAGGGATGCAGCGCAAAATGACGAATGTGCCATCGAGACCCGGACCAGAAGACAGATAACAGCCTCCCGCCTGACAAACCATCGGTGCCGACAACATACACGCCTCATGATGAACGGCGGCCACGACTACACGACTCTGCCAACAACACTAGGAATGACTTCACACTTTGGAAAAGAATAATGGACAGGGGCGCTCACAAGTCATTTTGGGGTTCTGACTTATATTCATCGTTTAGTTTTCAGAAATAAGCAAAACGTGAATACTAATCTGGGGCAGCTCAGCTGCACATAATCAACTGCAATTTATGGAATAATCTACGCCCTGAAGCCAACATATTTTATATGATTTGATATTTACTTCCACAGTAATAGCTGGTTATTGTTAGGGCAGTAACGACCTTGCTGTCGACGAGCCCCAAAGCCACAACAACAACAGATATTTATTTCACTTCCCAAAAATATGTACATTATAATTTGAATGATTCCGCCACAATAATACCTTTTTAGAAGAAACTCAAGTTTTTCTTTTTCTTTCTTGATTGTTTCCTCCACAAACAAGTTGAATTAAAGTGAGACAGAGCTACAACATTGCCTCACTGCATTATTATTAAAGGTCTTTAGAGACTGGAGAGAATTTGGAGAGTGCCTTTTGAAGAAACCATCCCAGCGTACTTTTGTGAAACCCTGGAAACCCGAAATCTGATTGGCCGGATGGGGATTCGAGCCCATGTCCTCCCTAATGCCAGGGAACAGCTTTCATGTGAAAGACATTCTGACGATGTTTCACATATACTCAGCAAACAAGTATGTTAATAAGTTAATACATTAATCACGTATTAATACGAACTTTATCGTTTTGCGTCTGGGCAGAGGGTCATAGATACTACTTCACACAATAAGCACAACTGATGTTGCATGTACTGAAGTTAACGATGTACGGTTCCACTGTCTCTTGAGAAACCCCATGAAATCGGCTGTCCTTAGCAAATTTATGTTCGCAAAATTTAATTTCTTGGTTGTACGGCCTCCTTGAAGTGATATGGGAATGTTGGTTTAGCTGGATCGCAGCTCAGGGAACCAGGTGACCGCATTCTCAGAGCTAACTGCGCACGCGGAAGTAGAGTCGTTACCACGCTTGGTTCACATTGCTGTAAGGCAAACAGGTACTTTTTGTTTTGTTTTGTTTGACCTAAGGTTTTTAATACACCATAAAGTTAGCTTGATAGTTTCACGCAGGTATTGTTACTTTAGCTTTAAAACTATGTTGTTACATGAGAGATATCTGATGATATTCTAGATTTTTTTGTTATTTATGACAAGTAGAGTTGTGATATTTGATGGAAGTGGCTGATGCGATCGTACGACGGATTTGATAAATGTTTGTTGTTGCTGGCGATAGTTAGAACACTTGAAGAATATATGGTTCAAGTCCTGCGATGTCTGTCCGTCACATTGGCAGAGTGGTGTGTTTGCTGCGTGGATACGGAAGAGGTGTTTGCGGAAAGCGCCGTGGTTAAATCTCGTGAGGATGATAGTTGTAATATACCTTCGTTGTGCATCTGAGAATCAAGGTCATCGTGGTGGGTCGGTCTGTATCAAAGCACACTAACATCTTTTCGTTTCTTCCTAACTCGTGGTCCGTTGTTGATACTTAGTTCAGTCAAGTTAGCTCGAAAAATATGGGTAAGGTTACAATAATTTGCATAGAGCTAAAAATTTGTACGAATGTTCAGGACACCATTTTAAATGAAATGTGAAAAATCACATTTGCAAAAAAAATTATTCTAGGTCAACGTTCGCAAAAACTGATTTTTGCATTTTTCAGCCAACGGTAAGTTTCATTATAAAAATAGGTCAGACAAAAATTGAAGAGCATTTAATTATCTATAAAAATGGTCCTACACTTTTTTCCTTAGAATTGCCATTTATTAGTTATGGTGATACAAAAAGTTGAATAACTCATGTTCTCCATAATATGCCCGAGTACGCCGAAAATATAGATCACTGAACCGTAATACGAGTAAAAATATTGATGTGTGAAACGCATACGTATAAATTGTATGATTCTGTGAATATAAACTCAAAACAAACCCAGTCCATTATACATTTTATAAACCTATATAGCTTTGAACAACATTTGTTATTCAATTGTCCGCATGACAACGGTCGTATACCTGCTCCTGTTTCAATGACCTAAACGAAATACTATGAGTCTTGAACGTTCCTTCGTAGTGAATACAGGTGATTATGGGTAATATTTCGTAATTAAGTTTGTGCTGTTTTTAATTATTTTTTATAAAACGTCTCATTTGATATCTATTACACGCGTTATCTGTGAGAATAAGGAAGAAGCATTTAACGTTATTATAGATAAATACGTTCAGTATGTACGTAGTTATTTTGGTCTCAGAGTTACTGTAGTATTTGATGGCTATACTAATAGTAAGAAGAATATTAAAGCTGCGAACAACGTTGTCGAACAACAAAAATATCATCATCTTCTGATTCCATCTTTCACGAATTTATGGTAGTTCCGACAAGCCAGATAACGATGTACTGATACTTGACGTAGAGTAGTAATATCTTCGGGGGGGGGGGAGGTGGGGGATTAAGATGGCAAGTGGCTACAGAGAAGTGTGCTCGCGTTTGGTGATGGATTGTGCCATGTGCTAGGGAACTTTAGTTTGTTTTAAAAGGAATATTAGAAAGCGCACTAATCGCTTTAGAATCAATGTCAACGGCAGTTTACGCGTGGTTTAAGCTAAAACGAGAACTGTGGACAGTGAAGTGGAATACGGTGATGGAGTGACTGCGGTTATGACTGTACGATCGTGTTCACTACTTAATCGAACTTCCAATCTTCAGGATCTAGAAGACCGAATACGAATCACATATGTCTGGTGGTTTACGACGGCGTGTTGTGTGTCATGCTTGTGAACTATAAACTTAATAAAGAAGTGATAACTGTGTTCATTAAAGCTTGTTTAATTCATGCAAGTGTAGTTACCTTGGGCGACTAAGTATTTAATTTCGGGTATCTACCCGTGGCAACCAATCAGACCGAATCTGTAATAATTTAAAGGTGACCAGCACGGAATATTACAATGAACTTGTTTTGTTGTCCAATACCATTAAGTAAATGGATTGTCTCGTTTATACCGTTACAAAGTCTCTGTTCATTTCAGTGTTGAAAGAAATGTTTAGGTCAGAAAACATTTTTATAAAACAAGCTTTTGATGACACTGATGCTTTAAAAATTGAAACAGCTATAGAACAATCTAACACAATAAAAACATCTATTGTTTTTGATGAAGATGTTGATTTAATGGTATTACTTACTACTCGAACTTCAATCAACAAATGAATTACTTTTTAAAACCTGGGAAGGCCCAACAACCATCGGTAATATATTTGTCTAAAAGTTTATCTGCTTTTCCAAAGTACCAAAATCACATACTTTCCTTACATACAAATACTGCCTGTGATACGACATCAGCAATTTTCAGGAAAGGTAAAACAACAGTTTTTAAATTGTTTGAAAATCAAGACTTAGTTAAGTGTGCTAAAGTTTTTGAAGATAGAAATTCTACTCCTCAAGCTCTAATCACCAGCGGAATTCGCTTCCTTCTTTCTGTCTACGGACGTCCAAAAAGATTACCAGCTCAGATAAGTTTCGTTAGTTATCTTTTGTAAAAAATACCCTGACAATAAAAATATACAATTAGCTTATCTTCCCCCAACCTCTGCTTCTGTTCATCAACATCTATTTCTGGTGTATTGTCAAGTTCAAGTGTGGCTTGGTAATCAACTGGACCCAGAAGACTGGGTTTGGAAGTTAAGTGACAATAAATTGAAACCAATCCATCCTTTACTTCCCACCTCCGCCGGAAAATCTCCTTAATACAAACATTTGCAATTGCATAAAGGGGTGTAATGCCAAATGTGTCTGTAAAAAAGGTAAATTGTTTTGTTCCTCAGCGTGTACCAGTTGTCAAGGCCAGTCGTGCTCCACTGTTGAATTGCTATCAGAAGCGGATTCTTACGATATCATCGATGATACATCATATACATCGCTATTAGAACTATTTACTTGTATCCAGGAGGAAGAAGAAGAATAAAATGAAGACATTACAATTAAAGTTCCATTAGACAATTATCAATCATACTAATAATTTTCTCCAATTACTCTTAATTCACACCAGTTTCATCATGTCCAATAGTACCATTTTTATTTAAAACAATATTATTTAATTAAACAGGACCTCAATAGATCTGGGAATAGACCTACGGGGGAAACCACGTTAAAAAAAAAAAAAAAAAAAAAAAAAAAAATCGCGCCAAGTACACTGCCTCACGGGTGGCGTGGAAACGTGTATATATTATGGAGAAAACTAGTTTTTCAACTTTTTGATTCGCCATAACTCAAAATTGGCAATACGTAGGAAAACAAAGTGTATTGGATGATAGCAGTAGCTTCGGCCGAGTAGATTCGCAGATGTTTTGGTAGTCGGTATCTTAAACAGGTAGTTGACGTATGTATTCTGCATAGTCGACCTATGTCCCCTGTCCTAACTCTCTCTTAGCAACATTGTAGGGTAAAAATATTTTAATATGGCCGAACTGAGCTTTTGATACAATTTCAAACTGCGTATCATTCCTCTGTTTTGTGAGTTACTACTTAGCATTGAATAGGAACCACGAATAGTGGAAACTTTCCCGGCTTAATGATGCAATGTAATCTTCGCGGGTCCGGACGGTCTCGTAGGAACACAACGCTTCGACAGTTGGCTCTCATGTCTTCGTCAGGTGTGAAGTAGCTTCTGAATGTTATAAGATTGCTGTGACTGCCTAGACTAGCTTGATACCTGATAAAGACAACAGAGTCAGCTGTCGAAACGTTGTATTTCTACGGCGCCATCCAGCTGGACACACGAGAAGATTGTATTGCATATTACACATACGTAAAACAAGTTTTGGCAGAGCTGATTGCGAGCTCGAGGACCCTAACATTTCAGATAAAATCGTCATTCGAACCAATGACTTGTAATCTGATTAGCCGGAAATCAGAGGCATAATGTGAAACCAAAGTCAAGAATAACAAGCATCATTTACGAAAAAATGAATAGATGGGAGGAAGGAATTTATATAAAAGTTTTTGGTAAGATCTCTATCAAAGCATTCATCTGTGTGTATGTTCTGTTTATTCCTGGGTACATTAGAGGCATAAACTGTATGTTTTGTAAAATACAGGTTATTATTTAAGAGTTATACCGTCGATTTTCAGTCACTTTACAATTTATACTTGTTAGCTTTATGTTCCACACCAGCACAAAATATTTTTATAATTTTTTTTAGTGGGACATTATGGTCTGTAAAGGAAAGTTCAAATATTTGATAAGGAAAATGTGACCCACTGATTCTGTAATTGTATGTAGAATTGGGAAACCATAATTTAGTAAAACGCATTGGAGTTACAACAGAGCCTAAACATTATTTCACAACAAAAAATGCTACCATAAATTTGAGAAGTGAATTGCAACCGAAACGATGATAAATTTTATATACACAGTATATTGAGAAGTTACAGTGTGTAAGTGGTAGGGCAATAAACGACCGTTCATCTATTACAAACGCTATCCTTCGTGAGCGAGACGGAACTAAAGCGTAACACTGGAAATTCATGGTCGCATTCTTCAAAGAATAACGTTTCAACGATTCCATAAAAATGCTTAAAATACATATTAAAAACAATTGAATTTACATGACTTGACGTCCTTTGTGTTCTTAGGCTGCAGCATATTAATTGAAGAAGATACGAAATATTTTTTGTTTAAGATTTATAAATGAAAATACCGTCTCTTAACAACTGATATTTTATTCCTATACGTTCAGAGGCGTTTCGCCCATGTGGGCTGGGGCATCATCAGTGTCTGTAAATGTACATACTTTGTGTTGTTTAGAAATCTGTATTTTTTGTATAAATGAACAAATATTAACAAAGTACACTCTACAAACAATCATATGTTTGTCACGGAATAGCACTTTGAAAGGAAGGCAATAATGATTAGTGATAACGATAAAGATCCTATATTTCTGTCTGGTTTAAGATATCCTATTTGTATTTAACATCTGTCTGTTCGAATCTCAATAACGTAATACGTTAGTTTGTAAATTTTTCTTTTTTTCTTTTTCGTAATTCAGTGTTCTGCAACCTTTACGAAATTAAGTGTATATATTTGATTCAATATGCCACAGATCCTTTGTCTCTTACATATCCAAAACAATGTTGTACTGCTACATAGTGGAATATGTTATTTATGCAGATTGACGTTGCATTCCGACTTTTCTGGCAGGGTATCATTGCAATTCGAATAACTTCTATTGCTTGAGAAAACAAAGTTAACATGTTCGACGGGAAAAGTGTCACCTAAATGTAGTCATTAGTCATTAGTTTATTCCTGTTGTGGAAATTGAAGATTCGGGGAATGCTAATAGTGTCGACTCACATTTCTGACAAAGTAATTAATTCAATGTTTTTAATCTACTTGATAAGATAAACACTCGGGTAATGACTTCTTATATGTAAGGAAAACGTTGCTGTTTGATTTTAAAGAGATTTATTATTATTATTATGGCTTTACGTGTCGTCGACGCCCAGGTCATTAGAGGAGGGATAGGATGGGGGACAAGGAACGGGAAGGAATTCGACCATCGCATGGAATACATAACTTTAAGAAGTGTAGAGAGTAACTATAGAGAAAGAACTAACTTCTCAGTTCACATTATTTGCGGTGCAATAAAATTGCTAGTAGAGCTATCAATGCATCAATTATCTGTTACTTGCGCCCAATGTTTTTCGTCACCAATGTTACAAGTATTTCAATAGCTACAAAAATTTCCAAGTATAAATTTTCAGTACAATTTAGAAGAAGTTAGAAACCTGTATGTTGTTTTATCCTTCATAAGGATTAGAGAAATTATTTTATAGTTTTTAGTTCGTTATAAAAACATGTTATATTAAAAAGTTTTTTAATTTTATTATTATTTGTAGAAAGCATACCGGCAATCTCCTGGAGCGATATGGTAAAACCATGGAAAACCCAAATCGAGAAGCCCGGACGAGATTCGAACCCACGTCCACCCGAATGAGAGGCCAAAGCGTTAACCACTCACTCACTACGCTCGGTATTTTTTAAAGAGAGGTAAATAAGAGCTGTAACATTTAATTTTTAAAAAATTTGTTGTTGCAAAAGTTTCAGTAAAACCTGCAAAAATTTGTTAAAGGTTTTTCAGGGGGTTTGTTGCGGGTGAGTATGTAACATTTGGCCTCTACCGACAACGCAGGATGCTACGATCCACAAAGAACGGTACTGTAAATTCCAGAACTTATTTCTTTTATTTTTTTTATTTATTTTTTAACTGCTTTACGTCTCTCAACAGCGAGGTCTTTAGAGACGGAAAGGATGGGGGCAAGGATGGGGGCAAGGAATGGGAAGGAATTCGGTCATGGCCTTTTGAAGGAAGCATCCCGGCATTTGCCTGGAGTGATTTGGGAAACCATGGAAAACCCAAATCTGGATGCCCGGACGGGGATTCGAACCGCCGTCCTCCCGAATGCGAGGCGAGAACGCTAACCGTTACACCGCCACGCTCGGTCCAGAACTTATGCCAGTTTCGGTAACTGTGGGTTGAAATCGTAAAAGAAGTCACCATTTTATAGTGTTAAGTGCTTCCACATCTACCTCCTGTCACTCAAATGTGCCGATATTTTTAGCTGTAATCATCGTTCAGTTAGTAACGAACTTGCATATCAAATTTGATACGTTTCAGTAATGATCTATTGGGAGCCAATCTTGTGCCGAAAATTCAGAAAATCGGTACCTCATACTGCCTCATACGATCAAAACTGAGTAACATAAAGAAATCTGAGGTTATCTTCATTTAGCAAATGTCTGGGTAGTATTTCTATCAGCGATCTGGAGTGCTGATGGCGGGTAGTAAAATTAATGTGAATAATATTTAAATGTACTTGGATTTTATCACTACGGGTGATTAGTAATATTTATAGTAAGATACCTTTAAGTAAGCATAGGTTAGGGTATTGAAAGAGTCTTGTTTAATATAAATGTCTTTCGAGACAAGGATGAGTTTTAGCCGAGTCAGAGTAGGAATATTTATTTAGAGTACTTGATGGTTAAAAATGTGGATTGACGAAGACTGGGTATAGAAGTGGAATTATTAGAGTTATTTAAAGAGAATGATTTATAGGCCCATTAAAGCTTGAAGGAGTGGTGAAAAAAATCGTTGAAATATATTGAGGAAAGTTAATTGACGACAGTAGGAAAGCAAGACTATTGCCTACTTATAATTTTATTTACGCATCTGTTGCGGCGATTAAAAATTATTATTGAGGATTACTTTCAAGTGGTCAGAGGAGAAAACTGTCATATTTATGAGATGAGATTGAGTGTAGACAAATTTTCTCATCGAAGTTATATTATTGTGGAAAAAAAAAGTTTTCCGCTTCTTTGTACGAATCTTTGCAACTTAAGAAGAACCTACGGTTAATCGTAGAAAAATTCGGTTGGTGTTCAGAGATAACCTTTGTTGAACGGATGTTTATAGTATACTTGAGAACAGAGGTATCAAGATAGTTTCTATTCTTCGCAGAAAATAGATCAACGAAAATATATTAATAATTTTTGATCAAACGATAGTGCGACTGGATTAATAACAAAATTTAAAAAGAAGAAAACTAGCGAAGTCAGAAATATTTGCGAAATAACAGTGATTCGGCAAACTGTACAGTGAAAAATTTGCGATCTGTGGTGTCTGTTTTTAGAGTCAAATTATCTAAAGGGATTTTTTAAGGAAGTCAGCATTTGCCAAAGAACTCCAGCGAAGTCCAACATACACTTCCTGTTAATATATATATATATATATATATATATATATGTGTGTGTGTGTGTGTGTGTGTGTGTGTATTGAAGTGTTCCCTATGTTAAGAAAGCGACTTCTAGACCTCACTGTGGCCGTTTGCTACCAGTTGTTAATTTCCAAATAATATTAAGTATAAAAACAAATCAGGTAACCGCCAGAGATTGGAGTGTACCCTATTCTGAGGAAAGCGACATCCAGATCTCAATGTATTATTATTGAAACATGAATTATTGAATTAACCAAGCAAAATGACACATTATAAGACTGGATGGGATCTAGTAAAAACAAGGTTCACAATCTGTATTTACTATTTACTTCTGTATTTGTCAAAATTTTACAAAGATTAAATTTTCCTTTTTTACATCACTTTTTCTGTGGAGCGATAGAGTCTGTCTCGGGAAGATATCTAGGTTAAAACGATGATGATGCAAAAGATCCTTTTTCTGAATAATGATTAACGTGTAGGCGAATCTAAGTTGTGCAGTCGGTGGATTGACCAGCTCTCCATCACGGCCGGCTGCCTCCTTGTTGTCTCTCCCTGTGGTCAGCTGGGCGGTCGACCTGCCACCCTCGGTCGGTAGCCAACAAGTTCCTCTTGTCTTCCGTGCTGCCGGACGAAGCGTCGCTTTCCACCCCCTCTTGATGACGTCGGCCATATACGCGTATGTACAGGAGGGAACCTCTTCTTGCTGGTTGGCTCGGGACATGCAACAAAACCGCCCTTTTTTTTATAATAAAAATACAAATTTTTCCTATTGGCTGTACTCCCTGGCTTCCCCTCACCCTTTATTCTTGGATACAGATTTACTTTTGATTTTTTTATTTGTATGCTGAAAACAGTCCAGGTACCCCACTCCATCTTGAGTCGTGGCCCTTGTCACGGGGCTGTTATGCCATAAGTCAGATTTAATAAACCCCACTCAGGTGCTGGCTTTATCCAAACACGAGCGGAACATCCCCTGGGACCGACACACTCACGACGAGAAAAGAAACACGCACACATGTGTTTCACCCGGAACATTACAATATATAGGTACATGAAACAACAATTCATTACATGTAAGACATCACTCATTCTGTACCATGTTTTTTTGTTTTTGTTTGTTTGTGTTTTGTATTTTTGCTATCAACCTTCAGCGCCATACAGCATGACAATATTTTTTTAGGAAACGACATGGAACTACTGAAAACAGGATCAAAAACAATTGAAAACAAGTAATTACCTTAAGCCTGCAAATGTATGGTGATATGGAAACATTGTTGGACATGCAGGATCTGGAAATTAACTTGAAATAGTTCGCTTATGTTGACATCATTGCACAAACCTCGGTTTTTCAGTGTCTCACAACTGTATGACATTGATATCCATTGAAGATAGCCGAAGTGATATTCGAGAATGAGGTATGTTCATTTCACGAAATTGATTGCGAGATGAATTTTGATGAAAATGTACATGGGAACGGAAGAGGGTGACTAGACTACTATGGTGGCCGTTTCTGTTCCGGGGCAAGCTCGCGGGCTCCAGCACGTGTACATATTGAACAGGTCTTCCTTTTACGCTGTCGTCGCCCCGGGTGTAGGCCTCTCTCGCTATTCTTCCCTGTCGGACCGTTTTCGCTGACCTAAGTCAGTCCCCCATTGGCCGGAAGCGTATTTAAAGTGGCTCACCCACCTTCTCGACAAGCGTGTACTACGGTCGATACGTCCATTAAAGCTAATATTCAGTGCGCAGTGATCAGCTCCGACCAATAAAGCGCGGGAGCCGAATTTTCGGGAGATTATGACCTGTTGCGAGCCGGCAGCCATCAGTGGCGATCAGAAGGGAAAAAAGGAAATTAAAAAACCTGTGCACGTCACATGCGATTAGAGGGCTGACCTCTGATTGATAATCGCCGGCTATGTGAGCCGAATGAAATACAGGAAACAGGAGATACTTGATGTGCATGGAGCCGAAAAACAACCAGTAATTTATTCCGAAATTTCCTTCACCAAAAGATGCAAATTTTTACATAATGACGAAGCTGCTAAATATAAAAGATACGAATATCCGTCGATCCTGTTACTGTTACAAAAAATGTGAGTTTTATACCCCATTTTTTGATATTATACTATACAATATTTAGTTATGCAGAATAGAGTAAACCGAAAGACGGTGTATTATGCTTATCAGGCTTATCTATACACATAAAATCCTAGGCGTGCGTAAACCGCATCATCACGCACAAACCACTGGAGCAATTCAGGCCTTACTCCCACGAAATGTTACTGAGGTGGCGCAAAAGATTTTTATTCATAATTCATTCCCATGGATAGTGCTAAAGAATTATTTCTAAAGTTAGGTTAGGCTGTCCGCGGTACGATGAACAAAAAGCAAAGATAACGATCTTGAATATCTATGATTTGAATTTATATTGTTATGGTGAACAAATGTTTGGAATTATTTTCTATCTGACGTAAGAAACTAAGTAATTACCAAAGGTAGAATATCCGCAGATCATAATCAAAATGAAATATTTTCGATAGCGATAGTTACATTATAACTTTTGGTCTCTGGAACAAATATTATCCTACCGCGTAGTTAACGGAACAGGCTGTTTTTAGCGTATGATATTAGTAGTAGGTTTTCATGTATCGTGAATGCTAAATAAAAAATTAATGTTGTTGGTGTCTATTATAGTGAGGTTATTATTAACTAAATAAGAACATTGAAAATAGTAAAACGGCAAGATTGTATGAGATTTCAGAAGTGTTGTGGTGTTCAGTGGTATTGTGCTTTGCTTTCGTTCGGTAGCGCTAAAGTCTCTTCATAAGCGTTAATAAAATACACAATTCGTGCACCTGGAACTGAATACGCCTCCTGAACCATTACAATTCTTCATATTGGATATGAGCCAAAAACTGAATATCATTACAATTACACATGAATTTTGTCGTTTGATATTGTTACAAAAGCTACAATAAAAAATATATGCAAAATCATTTAATAAGCGGTTTTGATGGATGCTTAGTGTTCAGGATGATTAGTATTAAGATTAGGGATTGTTAGGGATAGCAAGCAGTACAAATACCGAAGGTGGGTGGAGCGTAAGTAACCAATATCAACACTGACAAAACACTTATTCAGGTCATGTTCACACAATATGTTATTGAGGTAGATTGTAACGTTACGTTTCATTCCGATACGTGTCGCTACTATGTTTTGTTAGGCGCGATTCTGTCGTGCCGATTTTGCTCATACTTACAGTAATGTTTGTTGGTAGGCAAGAAATTGTTTTTGTGTTTTTAACATTTGGGTAGGTAAAATAAGGTTTTTACTTTTTTAAGGGAAGTTGGAAAGCTGAGAAATTAAGTTACCACAAATTAATTATCTTTTTTTTCTGAACGCCATTCCTGCATCGTATTAGTTTCTTTTCCCTACTGGCATTGTGGTAATTTAAGTTGGAGATTCGTACTTTAACACCCTACATGGATGAATTTCTGGTAATTCCACGTAGACGAAGTCGCGGGTACAGCTAGTATTTCTCATAAAGTCCCTTTAAACTGTGTGATAAAAGGAAGACTGCAGTATGCTTAATCAAGTAATTATTTTTTATTTAATTTAATTGCAATGGACTGCATGCTCCGGTGGCAATTTCCCTACATACCCATTTATCGCTTTTCCTGTACACACGTAATTTTGCCATCTACAAATTTCAATTTTAAATTCTTTCAACGTTTTTGGTAAATTGTTCATCAATTATTTTGGTAATTTATTGAAATCCCTGCCCCCCCCCCCTCCCATATCAGTGAAAGGAAACCTTCCCACACCCTTGTGCCTGAAATCGAGTGCCAGTTTGTGGTCAAGGTCATGCATTACCCCCAATTCACACAAATATCTTTCCACCCGTCATTACCAATATACACCTTGGACACTCACATGACTCTCTTCATCGTTCTCCTGTATGACTTAATATTTCACGAGTGACGTCACCTGAGAACGCCCTAGTAGCGAGCACTTAGCGCGTAACTGTACTTTGCAAAATGTAAACAAACTGGATCCATAGAGGCATGATCCATCTACCGATATTTAGTTTTTGGTCAGCTAAACGCAGTCTAAATTTGACTGAGAAACTTATTTAATTTACGAGCTGCAACATACCGATAGTCAGAGGAGCGGCTGCAAAAGGATTCTCTTTAGAAACGGAACCCTAAAAAACGTCAAGACCAAGGCGGAAGACGAATCTCTTGCATTTGTAAGGCGAAACCGTTGTGTTATATTCTGTGCTACCAACATTAGCTAAATAAACATTCTAAAAATGATATTTTTTTATTTTTGTTCCAAAAGATATCGAATACTCCACGATTCCACGGCCATAGAGATATAAATATGAACCTTAACCCGTATTTTCTTGTGTCATCGGAACATAAACGTGTTTTTAATATAATATCTGAGAAATCGTAAAATGAAATAGGTTGCTGACGTATTTATCAGCTATTTACAGTGATCAATATTTTGTAAGGCTGGTAGATGACTACTCGTTAGTTTAATGCTAGAAGAAATGCCTTTTCCAATGTCACATTGTACCAGATTTAAAATACTTTACCTTTGATTTTTTTTTTAACAGTTTAACGTCCCTTTTTAACAACGTGGTCTTTAGAGACGGGAAAGGATGGGGGCAAGGAATGGGAAGGAATTCGGCCATGGCCTTTTGAAGGAAGCATCCCGGCATTCGCCTGGAGTGATTTGGGGAAACCATGGAAAACCCAAATCTGGTTCCCGGACGGGGATTCGAACCGCCGTCCTCCCGAATGCGAGGCCAGAACGCTATCCGTTACACCACCACGCTCGGTCCTTTACCTTTGAAATTATTACTTTGAATCACAGTGAAATTATTTCATTGGTTTACTGAAGTCCAACCACGGATTTCGAATAAGCCATCTTCCTTGTTATTTCAAATTTACGTACTGCTATTCCAAATTTAGTCTCCCTTCTTTTAATCTATGGCATCATCTTTCTGGCATTTTATGTACATTGTTACTTATGCCTCGTCGATGTCGAGGTAATTAGAGGCGGGGACAAGCAATGGGAAGGAATTTGGCCATGACCTTTTTGAAGGAAGAATCCCGGCGGTATTTATGAAACTAGATTGATAAATACGGGTAAGTCAAAAATAAATAATTTTTTTTTATGTATTGTGGAAAACATTCTTTGATTTGTCGATGTTTCCTGACATATGGAGTGTATTTTTTTATATTATGATACATACTAGGTGGCCATTTAAAGACTCACCCCATTTATTGACTTTTATGTAAGATAACGAGCATTTATAATAGCGCTTACTTTTAATTTTTGTGGTTGTCTGATGTTTAATTTTGCGATAAATTTACGATGTATCTCTTGTTGAACGCTTGGGTACATTTGTAATACTTTCATACCTAACTAACAGTCAGCAAAATATCAGTGAATGATAGTTACATAACGACTAAAGTATTATAGTACTGGTGCCCAAGCTTGAAGCCTGCTATCACTTTCCGCTTTTGTTTTAGGTATTAAATTGAATTATGCTTTAAATTTGTACAACCTTCATATTTGGTTCTAAAGGAGTGACATTAAACATTTGATATTAAAACGGCAGAAGTTATACCTCACTCCTACTTACTGCAGGACAGTAAACAACTTAGGATGGAATATTATTCAGTTTTATAATTTTTCTTCATAAGCAGCACAAAATGTTTAGTATTATTAGAAAGTGACAATGACGAGATAGAAAAAATAAAATTCATAACGCAATAATGTATACTTAAAATTATTTTTATATTTATACCGGACACATAATTTTACTATCTCCGCGTAGCAGTGCGTTACGAAAATACACGGGAATATAATTTAATTTCTCATATTTATTAATAGGCGGAGTAATTAATCTCGCAGTTTGCGAGTTTCGCGCGGTGCCGTCATAAATCACGTGGCAGTTGACCAGGGGCTATTATTAGGATAAATTGGCCGTAAGTCCTGGTTAAAAAGCAGCGGAGCGTTTTATGAGTACGGCAGGGCGACATAACCGTAACGCATACCTCGTCGCCCTGGGTGGGGCCCTAATGAACGTTGTTACCGCAATCTACGGTCGCACCCCGTACACACGGGAGGATCAGCTTCACCCCATGCATGCTCGACCCACTTCCACCCCCCATAGATTGCCACTAAAACACCATGCACTGAGGACATCACCTGAAAGACGACAGCTACAAATCGAAACGAAGCAGAGGCTTCTCAAACATAGAATGAAAATCTGTTACATCATTTGAAGTTTGATTCTTAACTTCAGGTGTCAGTTGGTTAATATGGTAAATAAAGAATACAAAGAAGCACTGAGTTGTTCAATTATGAATAATTTTTTAGCTTATTCGATTTTAGTCTAACTCCATCTTTTTGGTCGATTTATGGTCCATTGTCTTCGATTTATCGCTGGTTAATTCAGCTAACAAATAACTTACATCGGTATAAAATATTTATTGCAAACCGTTCACAGGCAGATTTCTTGAATAAAAATTCTGATTTCCTTTATGAGCCTCAGATACTCCAAAATTAATTATCAGACTTCATTACCCACGTTGCAATACTTCAAATAATACAAACATATCAAATATTTTTGTGTTTTACTCCATTTATTTTTTGATAGCACACTACTAATTTGTTGAAGTTTTAAAAACCATTATATTTAATTTCGTCTCCATTTTTATAGTATGACATTATTTAAGATTTTCCAAACGCAACTAATTCATTTTAAAACAGTCTGTTTTTCTGTAAACTAGAAGTCCTTAGAGAAATGCTAAATAACTTGCAAAAAGACATTGAATTTAAAGTTAAAATTTGAGGAAGGCAAATGTAGGTGGGTGCAGGAAGAGGGGAAGATGGGTGTGTAGGGAAATTGCCACCTGAGCGTGCGCTCCATTACAATTTTAATTAAATATTAATTTGAAAGTCTGTTAAACAGTGCTTCACCTCTGGCAAAGAGTGATTTGTATGTATAGAATGCGCTAGAGTTTTTATGCGATTACTATTAGCGTAAAACTGTCAGCTCCTTTACCGAGGCATAATAAACACTACTATCATTAATCTTAAACATTAATTTAATTAGAACATATCCAAATATGTTTATAAAACCTTCCATTACTTTCGTATTTCAATGACGTAGAGTGTTAACAACACGACTTAATCACACATTCATTATCATCAGAGAAATTGTTTCACGTGACTAGTTTAGAATTGGAGAGCGAGCCATAATTCTTCAAAGAAATATTTTACTACGTGCAATTTTATATCTCATAATTAAGGAAGAAATACACAGACGGAAAAAAAAATCCCAACACCAAGAAAAAATTATTGTAGAGTAATGAAATTTGGACAATGCATTTGTCAAGTTAACATGTTTAATTGATTAAATTTTCAAGATCACAGGTTAATTTAAGCTCAAGAAAATGCATTTCAAATGTGAAATACTGTTAAATTAATAGCCGGTGTAACCTCCAGAATTTTGAATGCAAGCCTGCAAACGTGAATGCATTGTGTCATACAGGTTTCGAATGTCACTTTGTGGTATGGAGTTCCATGCTTGTTGTACTTGTGCTGTCAATACTGGGACGGTCAGTGCTGGCTGTGGATGATGCTGGAGTTGTCGTCCAATGATATCCCATACGTGTTCAATTGGAGACAGATCTGGTGATCTCGCAGGCCAAGGTAACATGTCGACACTCTGTAGAGCACGTTGCGAGACAACAGCGGTATGAGGGCGAGCGTTATCCTGTTGAAAAACTCCCCCTTGAATGCTGTTCATGAATGGCAGCACTACAGGTTGAATTACCAGACTGACGTACAAATTTGCAGTCAGTGTGTTTGGTATAACCACAAGAGTGCTCCTGCTGTCATAGGAAATCGGTTACTTCAAGGACAGCTCCGAGCCAGGCGCCCTGTAGCGTGCATTCCACTGACTACAAGCCATCGCCGTTTGCGACTCCAGTGGTGTCAAGCCAGAGCTCATTGGAGGACGGAGTGGAGATCTGTTGTGTTTTCTGATGAAAGCAGGTTCTGCCTTGGTGCCAGTGATGGCCGAGTGTTGGTCAGAAGGAGGCCAGGGGAACGCCTGCAACCAAACTGTCTGCGGCCTAGACACACTGGACCTACACCTGGAGTCATGGTCTGGGGAGCAATTTCCTATGACAGCAGGAGCACTCTTGTGGTTATACCAAACACACTGACTGCAAATTTGTACGTCAGTCTGGTAATTCAACCTGTAGTGCTGCCATTCATGAACAGCATTCAAGGGGGAGTTTTTCAACAGGATAACGCTCGCCCTCATACCGCTGTTGTCTCGCAACGTGCTCTACAGAGTGTCGACATGTTACCTTGGCCTGCGAGATCACCAGATCTGTCTCCAATTGAACACGTATGGGATATCATTGGACGACAACTCCAGCATCATCCACAGCCAGCACTGACCGTCCCAGTATTGACAGCACAAGTACAACAAGCATGGAACTCCATACCACAAAGTGACATTCGAAACCTGTATGACACAATGCATTCACGTTTGCAGGCTTGCATTCAAAATTCTGGAGGTTACACCGGCTATTAATTTAACAGTATTTCACATTTGAAATGCATTTTCTTGAGCTTAAATTAACCTGTGATCTTGAAAATTTAATCAATTAAACATGTTAACTTGACAAATGCATTGTCCAAATTTCATTACTCTACAATAATTTTTTCTTGGTGTTGGGATTTTTTTTTCCGTCTGTGTAAAATAAAGTGACTGAATAGTTTAATGCCAATGCAACTGTTATTAGTGATTTACTATCGTACGCGTTTTGCTTATCATCGGGGTATTTTTATTTTGGAGTTAGTAGGTTTTGTAGCTGGTTATTTTGTTTTTCTCACAAGCCAAGTTGCGTTAAGATACTTCTATCAAAATGGTACAACAGTAAATCGTTGGAAAACAGTTTCATCGACATTATTTATTAACGATACATGTAATTAAGAAACTGTGGAAAAAATCACCTGCAACATCATTACATTGAAACTGGGTGGCTGATTTTTTAATGTACCCCCACAATTAGCAGATCTTTCGTCAGAACTTTTTCAACTATTTGTAAGCATTTCGTGGTAACTTGTTATAAATGAAGTAGCCACTTCAGTAAGTCGGATTATATAAAATCGGTTCTTATCGGCAACTAATGAAAGATCATGGATCTGGGTCTCTTGAAGAAGTGTGAATACAATGTACTTGAACTTAAATTTCGGTTTACACGTTGCCGCTAGCAATGATTGTTTAACGTCAGCTGGCGCTGTAGTGATGCCATTATGACATAAAATTCTCTAGTCCATGTTTCAGATATTCTGCATACCTGTGCGATGTAGAATGTTTATTTTAGCGTTCCAATTAAAATCTAATATGGACACTTATTATGATTACTGCAGAAACATATTGTGAGCTTATCCTGAGGTGGTAACCATATGTGAGCTATCCCAGCATTGGTGGATTACGGCGGGTTATTTAGAGGAGATCGGCCCAAATTACTCATTGCACATACAAGCCGGTAGCTCGGATAAACAAATTTAGAGGTACTTTCTCTGGAAATGAAAAACTCACTGTTCTTGTAGAAATATTATAGAATTTAGTTAATACCATTCATAAACACAACTTATTCACTTATGTTACATTGACAGTAGCTATTTAGCTTGTGTACGAAGAGACTGAACTCGCGGCATACAACCTCCTCCAAGCGGCATGACACACCTGCTCTGCTGCAATGCCGGTGTACAAACAACAATCGCGGTCCACACAGCTGTGCTGGCCAGCGTCAAAGATTGTTACGTAAATTTAAAAACACTTTGCAACCCTGTTTTGCCAAACAAACTGCAGTTTGAGGAAACCCAACAATATAACAAATCAAGTTACAATTACAAACATCAATAAAATTATTCAGTATGCTTATCATTAATAAATACTTAAATACTACGTAATTCAATAGTGATAGTAAATTAATAACAAAAATGATTGGGGTTAGTTATAATGTTACATCACTTACTTTTTTCGAACTTAATGTAAGAAATTAATATTCCCCTATTAAATCTCATTCCGCGGCTACTATTATTATCAATAATATTACTATCATTATTGTTATCAACTCCAACCTTATACCTACACCGATACACTGATAACCGCACACTCAAAGCAGGATCTTCTAGTGTACAAACCAGCTCTTCAAGAAGTAACCATAACTACCAGCAGGGTTCCAGCGATCGCTCGTTGGTAGATCTCTCTGAAACATGCAGAGATTTCTGCAATGCTTCATGTTTCTCATTATTGTGGGACTCCCGACATGTTATCATCCGAATGTGTTAAATGTCACACTACCAAGCTTCAATCGTTATGAAATATCAATCGAAAATCTTCAGTTTCAGCATCTGCTTCATTTCCCTCACAAGATCTAATTATTTTCTGTTGCACTCTGATGCCTCTGTGATTGGCCAATTTCCGTTCTATTAATCCTGAGGATAAAGGAGTGGTACACAAAAAAAAGTTTGAAAAAAAATCTTGCTGCATATAAGGAACCTGCAGGAAATCATAGAAAGACAAATTGTTGACAGAAAGGTGTTGCCAAGACAGGTTCCACTTTTGTGTTTAAAATTAGAATAATGTCATTTAGTGATTTCTACTGCAATCCATCACAGTTTAATGCAAATATCTCTTGAGCTTTCTACATTTCCAACTTATAGGAGTTTTTCTCTTACCATTATAATGATTGGAAAGAGATTTACGGAATACTTTATTCACCAGTGAATGTACCAGGCTGCGCAAGGGGAGGAAACATTTACTAATTTATTACTAACACGCTGTTCTTACGGCAATCAAGCACTTGTTGCGACACCGGGTGCTTTTCCAACATGTAGATGCAATTTAATCTTCGCTTGTTTGCTGTATAGTATTAAGTAACATCACGGGCGCCGGCAGAATCACTTTCAGGGAGGTGCATGTGTTGTTGTTGTTGTTTTTTTTTAGTATACTTTTTTTAATATACGTTATATATAACACTTATTACTTATTAACTAAGGATACTGAATTTATTGGCAAGGTGTTGAACAAATTTGGACAACAACCTAGGCATCTTAAGTTATTATTCAAACATTGAATTTAATAATAAAATGTTTGTTTTTTAATCTTTTTCTGTGTATTTTCTTTCACAGCAGGGGGGGGGGTGCAAGTGCAGCCCCTTGCACCCCCCTCCCGGCGCCCATGAGTAATATGACAATTCAACGGTAAGCTCAGCCTTCATCAGGTTGTGATTATGTTGCCTGTTCGAAACCCAGAACCACATTCGTTAGTCGCAGAGTGAAGCTTTTGTTGTGTATTAACAGTGAAAGTCCAACTGCAGAAATACTGTTAGAAGCATGGTATCCGGCGCTGCGTAAGTGCTTAAAAAAGACAAAAAACCAGAGAACGTATTCAGGGAGGTAGGTGCAGCAGACCCTAACTGGGGGGAGCTAAGAGCCCGTGAGATTGCCTGCTGTCGCGATAAACGCCGCCATCGCGAACGCCGTATTTAAGCAGCTGTTCCTCCTGCAAATAAGCTGCTCGTATTTCACAGAAGCTGTTTGTTTTATTTCCTAGTTTCGTGTCGGAATTAGTCCGCTTGGATCGGTTCCGTGTCACTGATGCTGAGCAGGTTCCTCTAGCGAGTGTTAGCCATTTTACAACTGCCTTAAACATGCCAAGCTGGTATTTGCTAAGTTTGCTGTATCATGCAAATTTGTGTCTGTCTCATGTAATAAGGCTGATGCTGAAACATTTATGATAATTAGAATCTATGAATCAAAAGATCATTTTTATTTATGTTTGTGAAAGACACTTGGAAAAATTTGTTAGAAATGACTGTTCTCGATAGTGCTATTAGTGTCAGGATCCAAGGTGTGCGGTTTTTTGATAGACTGTACTTCCATAAGTGCGAAAATTACTGGTGTTAAGTTAGATAAGTATGCGTATGTTGCTAATATGAACTCGAAAGTCGCTTTAAGTTGTTAAACTGGAATTTATTTAGTATATAATACAATAAAGTCTGTAGTTCGAATTTCGTACTTTAATTACGTGTAATAAAGGAAACCATAAATATTTTAATATTAATGTGTAAGAACTAAATTTCCTTGAAACTTTTATTATTTTTACTGTGATTTACTAAAGGAAATTTACCTCATCTACTCTAGACCATAAATATAAATAAAATTATAGTTTAAAAACTAAAATACACGCTTTTGTAGCAATGTGAACTAAAAGGTTAAAAATAATCTTTAAATATAAAAATTTTGTTCAACAGTGCTATGATGTTCCACCATTCAGTGTAACTTTTTGAATAAGCTTAAAACAAGGATAAAGTCACTGATTAAAAACTTAACTTTAATGTAAAAAAATCGTGGGGAGCTAGATATCAGTGTACATAAATCTTTATCGCTAGCTGTTCGTAAGTGTTGAATCATTATGTACAAATAGAGAACACCGCACGCATTTTTTTTTACATTAATGTTAAATTTTTAATCAGTGACTTTATTCTTATTTTAAGTTTATTCAAAAAGTTATACTGAATTGTGGAACATCATACTGCTGTTGAACAAAATTTTTATATTTAAAGATTATTTTTAACCTTTTAGTTCACAATGCTGCAAAAGCATGTATTTTAGTTTTTTAAACCATAATTTTATTTTTAATTTTTTAGTTTATAATGGGAATTTCAGGACACAGATAAGAAATTATTGAATTGTCACTGATCCTAATACGTGTGCAAAATTTCAAACAATTCGGACGTCAGGAGGTGGGTGAACATTGAAATGAAATATGTCATTGCATTTAACCGCTTTTCTATTGTTACTGTAATGAGAATGCCAGGACGTAACTACGAATTATTGTATTGTTACCGGTTCTCAATACATGTGCAAAAGTTTGAACGATCTGGTTACCTAGAATTGGGTTGAAATTAAATTATACCGTTTTACAAGATTTACAGTATTTCTGCCAAAGTAATGAGAATATCAGAACACAACTATAGTAGTACAAGCCCATAAAAGAGGGGTGACTAATATGCCACTCAGTTTGACATTAGTGGTGAGTAAATTTATCGAAAGATTGATGTACAACCACATCAGACATGTCTGTGAGGAACGTAGGTGGTTTTCGGGTCAGCAACATAGCTCCAGGCAAGTATATTCATGCGAATCTCAGTTAGTAGGCTATATGCAAGATGTTTCTGATGTAGTGGGAAAAGGTGGTCAAATCTTTAGAGGTGAACTCTTAAATGCTGGTATATAAGATAAAAACTGATGTGTGATTGGAGACTTTCCCGGCGTACTGATGCAATAAAATCCTCTCGAGTGTCCAGCCGGATAGTGTTGTATAAACACGACAGCTAGGTCCGCTGCATAGTCTGGGCGGTGTCAGCTCGCGACAGCTAGAAGGGAACTGACACCTGATGAAGACAGCCGAGCTAGCTGTCGAAACGTAGTGTTTATACAACACCACCCGGCTGGACACGCGAGAGGATTTTATTGCAAGGTAAAAACTATTGGAGTCAATGAAAAGGTGATTTGATAGGTAGAAGACTTCTTAAAATATTGAAAGCAAAAAGTTAGGGTAGAAAATGCAGTGTCAAGATAAATGGAATAGGGTAGCGTAATGCGACCTTTGCTATTCGTTATTGTAATAAATGATTGTACCGATGGTTTACGATCAGAAATTATATAACTTGTGGATGACATAATGTTATATAATAGGATCAAAACGATAGAAGAATGTACACAGCTGCAGGGTGATCCGGACAGGATATCTAGCTGGTTGAGTCAACATGGGATGAAGATAAATGAAAAGAAGAGTCATCTTAAAAGGTAGACAGATAAAAAGCTAAATCTTGATTATGATTATAAATTGGGGAAGAAATCACTTATTGAAGACCTGAAATGTAAATACATTGGCAAGGCATTTGATAATAAACTCAAGTGGACAGGACACATTTGACAGGTAGTAGGAAAGGGTTCAAAATCCTTCAGTTCTTTGAGAGATTGATGAGAGGATGTATCAGAGAAGTATGGGAAAGGGGTTACAAAACTTTGGTCAGACCATTGCTTGAAAATGGTGGTGTAGTATGGAACCAACATTTTGGGTATAAAATATAGGAAATGGATGGAAGCGAAGAAGGGCTGCTAGGTTTGTCTCTGGAAATCGCCGCAGAACATGATAAAGGAACTGGAATGGGATTTATTTGAAGACAGAAGGAGGGTGAAGAGATTCATGGGAGTGTACAAGGGATGTACTGGTTATGAGACGTGGAATGATATTGGTGGTGGAATTAGGGGAAGTGCATGGGAGGGAGGAGATGACCGTGACCACAAGCTGGCACTCGACTTCAGTCATAGAGGTGTGGGAATATTTTCAGTATGTCAGGAATTTTAATAAATTACCGAGAGAAATGGCTATCGGAGCGTGCGGTCCATCGCAATTAAATATAATTAAATTAAAAATTAAATATGCGTTGGAAGCTAGAATTTCCACAGTTCCACAATTTGTAAAAATACATTACAGACTGAAGGAAGTTTATACTATCAAATACATTTTCAGAGTTACTAGAGGATGGTTTATTTAATTAACAGACTGAAACAACGTATTATTGCAATACGAAGATTAAATATTTACCTTTTTAATTAAAAAAAAAACAAGAGCTTACATTCAGATGACTTTTATATGTTTTTATTTGAAAACAAAGTGTTCATATGTTTCTATCCTTTAGTACTTAGTTATTTAGATATACTGTATATGGTGTAATATTATTTATTACGTCGCTCATTAAGTCCTGCCATCCACCTTCCCTCAAGCATTGTCACCGACCAACGACTGTTACAAAATGCTTGGCTTCTAACACTTCTAACTGAAAGTAAATAGGCCCCAGCCTGAGTTCAGGTGGTGGTAACTCCTTTTTCTCTTATTACACCAAAAATACCTTCACTAAATTAAAAGTCAAAATTTTAAAAAATCTATTTTTCGCAATTCCTCTCATTCGTCGGTTATTCTCTTCTACAATTGAACCTACATATTACTCTCGCGATTAATTTCTTAAAAAAAAAACTATTTAAAATTTTTCTTTCTTATTCATGGCATTAATAAATTCGACGTCTACGCGCCCTAAAGCAGTAAGAATAACAACAACATATAACTACTTTCCGCCATCACTCAGCATTACCTCTCACAATGTCTCTACGTTCTAGTCATCTTTAATACTCTCTCTATCATTTCCTTATCACTGCTTGCTACAAACTGGTGCCTGCCCAACAACTTGCACCCAATCCTTTAGAAACTTGTCATTGCTCAGCCAAAATTATAAAAACTATAACTAGCCCAAACAGTTGTTACATATTTATACATGCAATAAAACTGTAAGCGAGAAAACGTCTTTAAGTTTGAGGCATTTTTTTTAACAAAATTAGTTTGGGATATTATTAACAAAGTTTCGAAAAGAAATCAACATTAAAAAAAAATGTGTATGTCTGCCAGCTTGGATGAAGAGAATTCACGAAAAAACTATTGGTCTGATTTTGATCCAATTTTGTTTATTGGTCCCGCGGTTAAAATAAAGTTTGTTTCATTTTGATGATATGTCGAAAAGCTGAGAAATTAAAAAGAATAATTAATATAAACATTTCATTAAGCACAATTCACTCAAAAACTACTGGTTAAATTTTGATGGAGTTTCATTTAATGTAGACCCAGTGGCCCGAGGGTAAAATTAGATGTATAGTCGAAAATCTTAGAAATTAGAAAAAAAAAACATGTTTTTCTGTGAACGCGATTTACAGAAAGACTACTGGTGGGATTTTTGTCGTGTTTCAGTTAATATACAGCGCTTGAGTTTGCGGGTAAAATAGTGTATGTTTCTTTTGATGTGACGTGGAAGAGCATTGGGATTTTTTTTCATAATTTTTCATTTATTGCGCTCCTTATAAATATTACTGCACGCATTCTGGTGGGATTTCCTTCAATAATGCAGCACATGCTCTGAAGAACAGAATAAGTAAATTTTAGTTTTATGTGACTTATAAAGCTGGATAAGCGTATGGTGATGGTTTGTCAGTAAATGTAACTTTGTTTCTTAATTTCATTTCATTCAACCCGCTACTGATTGGTGAATCACACATGGATAGCAGACACTATTGGGTTCAATCAGGAGAAGCAGAATTATTATAACTGTTATAAAAGGAGTTTAACTTCCTTGACAAAACGAAAGATGCTGAATCTCGAGAGGTTACCCAAGACTTCTACCGTTCTCACGCTGGTAGGGGTGTCTTTTTGTGGCTAGACGACTTCCGGCGGTGTCTACCCTGACGAGATCTGCAACTCCTCTCACAAGGTAAACAATCAAGAGCTCAAATAATAAAGAATCGTACTTACACGCACTATTTAGTATTTCCTACGATTCCCATGTACAGTATATAAATACAAAAATGAAAGATACAGGAGTAAAATATTTTGAAAAAAAAAGTATATGCAACATTAGTGAAACGTTTCTACATCGATTCTTCTTTTATGGAAGAAAATATGGTTTTTCTGAAATTTCATTTTGAATGAATACGAAATAAATTTAACATTATAAAATCTGTTATGAGTAACAATGAATTTAAACTTTTAATTAGTTAATTAAGCAATAAATTTGGTTAATATCTGACGCAATAACAGATATTAAATTTATCTAAATGCAGGAGAGGGAAGATAATATTAAAATTTGCAATTTTATTTTAATGAACTGACAGTGATTTGAAGTGACATGATCCACACGAATAAAACACAAATTTACCAAACGATCAGAATAATCAGCCTGTGTTCCATTCTTTTAATTGATAAGAGATATTTTTTGAACCCGTTGATACGATTGCCTACAGGAACAATATAATGTGGTACGTCCTGTAGGAACTACCCAAGTGAAATGTAATAAATTTATCTACAAATATTTCTGTATTTAAGAAACTCCAAAACACTAAAATTAGTAAAATACAAACAGTCGTTTATATATTCTATACTCTTTCGTGCACTTTGGCCCTACCTTAGAAATACATTTTTATTTTATCCTGTGGTAGATATCTACAATAGTTGTATCAGCATCTAAAGGAATCGAGCCAAAGACCTACTGTAAATTAATGTCGTGATTACTTTTTCCATTCGGCTATGAATTACTATTCAGATGTTTTGTTAGAGCTAAGTAAGTACCGCAGAGGTAATATCCCCAACGTTCAGTACATGTTCAAATTATTTCGTGATATAAAAAGTAACCATGGCATAAGTAAAATAAATTACTCTTAATCCTAATGCTCGATTAGTATGAAGTGATACTAGTATTACATTTGCTCTCTTATTTCTAGCTTGCAAATTTCTCATGTATCATGTGTTGACTTCATACCCGTAGGACTAAGGCAACTTAGTATGGTGTTTTATAGCATAGAGCTAATCATGGAATTGTTCTTTGCACCTGTTTTGCTTTGAATTGAAGTAATAGGTCTAAATCAATTTATCTCTGAATATGGTTTTACATCTCTAATTCACTTGTTACAAAGGAAGCGCAAATGTAATAAACTTACACCTAAACCAAAATTATTATACGCCAAAAATTTAACTGTCAGATTACTATATCTAATTCGTAAAACATTTCATTGTAATCGAATTTTTTTTGGTAATAAGGTTGTTGCAAAAGTTCGTAGCGTTTCTCCCTCCCCGCCTCCCAAGAAAAAAGTTAATCATCAACAATATTTTATCCCTCACAATCTGCAACAGCCTGCCAACGCCGGAGTCGTTTCCACGACTGCAGAAATTGCGTTGTTTTGAGTTAAAGAAGTGTCCAGCAATGTTCGGAACGCATTTTAATTCGTAAATGAAGTTTCTTAAAAATTGTTCGATAAAGAGCAGAAAACATAAATATCGGAGGTTGCAAGATCATCTGAATAAGGTGGATGCGGAATGGCTTCCCAACCCGACTCGTGGACGGGGTTTTTGTCGGGTTAGAGTGCAGACGGGCGTCATCGTGCAGTAGGATCACCTCACGCAACTTACTCGATGTTTTCTTGGATTGCATCTGCGAGAATTCTCAGTTGGTGGCAATAAATGTCAGCAGTAATGGTTACACCTCGGGGAAGAAATTCGTAGTACAGCACACCCTTGATACTCCACCAGACGCATAACATTATCTTTTGTGGATGTGTGCTGATATTTATACGGCGAGTTACTTTTTAGTTAGGACTAAGAAACTCCTTTTTTCACCTTATGTTAGCAAAAATTGGTCACTTGTCGGCATCAGTTATATTAATGAACAGGTATGTTCGATGCTGTTCACGAGTCAATTGATGAAGGGCAAGGAGAGATGCCACCCTCTGATTGTTGTGGCTTAGAGCATGTGGTACCCATGCACCCGATTTTTTACTTTTGTCCATTGAATACAAATGTTACACAATGATAGAATGGTCACAGTTCATCACATTTGCCAATTCTCGAGTACACTGACGAGGGTCATTGTCGATTGATGAGTCTAAACGATCTTCATAATACATTGAAGATCTTTCTGAACCTGGAGTTTCACTTTATATGTCGAAACGCCCTTTCTAAAAATAAGAAAACTGCTCTCGATGTTTTCTCACCTCTATCGAACTCAAACAGAAGAATATTTAATTTAATTTAATTAATTTAATTTAATTGCGATTCTTTCAACGTTTTTGGAAAATTATTCAGCATTTCTCTTGGTACCTTATTCCAATCCCTGGTCCACTTCTCAGAAACGTTCTACTTTTTCCACTTGACACTTCATTTTCTAGCGACCACAGCGCCACATAGTATTTGCAACAACAAAAATTCCAATATGTTAACTCTAGCACAACAACTGAACTTCAAAAAATAAATACGATCGATAAATAAACCAATAGCAACCAGAGTATCAACACGCGAAACAAAATCGCTTCTAACTTATGCATCAGACTAATAATTTTCTTCTTTCAGGGTGGTGAAACCAAATATCAAGTATAGCTATTAATTCATAATGGTCATATTTTATCGAAATGCACCATTTGTAACAGAATTCTTGGGATAAGTAAAAAAATAAAATGTCACAGATTCAAGGTCTGAAGATAAAAATACAACGTGGTTATTCAAAAAGATGGAGGAGGCTTTGAATTTTTATTTCTCACAACTTTAAAAGATACATATAAGAATCACTGGATAGAGGAAGGAAACGTCACCAACGGCGTTGTTGTCTGTTCAAGTGGAAATCCCGACGCCACAGGAGAATGGAGGAACTCCATACACAGAAGAAGTCGTTTTGTGTGCTTCCCTTTGCCCCACCTTCTACGAATTTCTTATCCCAATTGGAAATCTCTTTGTGACGAGTGGCCAATTATTGACTTTCAACTGAATGCAGTCTGCGCCTCAGCAACGGATTCATTTTTTACATAGTGTAGCACACACAAAAAAAAAAAAAAAAAAAAAAAAAAAAACCTTCTCCTGATGCGTCGCGATTTCCACGTAAACATACAACAGTGCCATTGGCGGCAGCGTTAGGAACTATTGGGCGGGGATATTTGTATCTTTTATAGTTTGTGAGAAATTAAAATTAAAAATTTGCTCCTTCTTTTTGAATAACCCTGTATGCAATGATGGTAATACTACTGTACAACAAGAAACAAAATTTCATAATATTTCTATCATTGCTATCATTTTTTTTTCATTTAAAAGTATCAATTACATGAAGAAATATAGGTGGGGACAATAAGTAGTTTGAAACAGTTATAGGTTACACGAGAAACCTTTTTGCTGAATGAGAAGTGAAAATTACGTGTAAATCCCTAATAGTTTAGACGTGATCCAATAGCGGAGCAACGTAGCAACGTGTATGTACCAGCATGTAATATCAACATCCTTAATTAGTTTATCTGATTGTTTTTCTTAAGATCAACCTACATATACAAGTTTAGTTTTTTGCTATAGTTATGGCTTTTCGCCTCGTCAACCTCTAGGTCATTACAGGCAAGAAAGAACGGGGAAAAGAAACGGGAAATAATTCGGCAGAGGTCTCTTTTTTGTCACATATTGCCGGAGCAGGTGTTTAATGGAGCAGTCTGAAGATGAGGCGCCACCGAGTCAGGGTACGTGGACCTGGAGGCTGTGTAGTCCGGATTTAGTGCGGTCCGCTCCTCTCTTATCCTGTCTGCGGGCTGGGTGGCGCCAGGCACAGCCGCCGTGTTCACAACAGATGGCCACTTGTCACGGGTAGACCCTGCCCGCACTCGTGTTATGCTAATACGACCGACGCCCATAAATACGGCGCCAGTTCGTTGCAGCTGTGGGCGGGATTCAGAGCTTGATAAGGTGCAGGTTAACACGATAATGGGCAGACCAGTTTCCTGACCACTACAATATTATTTAATGTGGATAGCTACAATACTTTTCCACAAATCTCTTTACAGGTTATTTAGTCATATTCCGTATGGTTTTTCAATAGAACTTTCTTTGCAGTTTTAAGGCTGTGATAATTTACTTCACGAAAATTTCGCTCATTTTTTTTTTTTTGTAAATAATTTACTAAACACCATTTCTACCCTATCAGGGAACTAAAATTGACACCGGGGCAAGTGCTCCATCGCAATTTAATTAAATATTAATCGTTCTGGCCTCGTATTTGGGAGGACGTGGGTTCGAATCCCCGTCCGGGCATCCATATTTGGGTTCTCCATGGTTTCCTCAAATGACTCCAGGCGAATGCCGGGATGCTTCCTTCAAAAAGGCCATGGCAGAATTCCTTCCCAATCCTTGTCCGCAGTCCCATCCCGCCTCTAATAACCTTAGCCATCAACGAGGCGTAAAACCATAAGAAAAAAATATTAATCTTATATATATATATAAAAATAGACGTGTTTTTTCCTATATTTCTCTTTTCAGCCACCACTACCTTGCACACATCACTGATGTTTGTTGGTGGAAGTAGCATGGAGTTTCCTGTAGTGCACAACGTTGGCCGAATGCCGATAGCTGTGGCGATGTGGGAGATATAATGATTAAAGTTGGTCAGTGCAGGGCGTTTTCATATTTCGATCAAAAATTCGTATCTCCGTATACTTCTCTTTCCTGCCACAACTACATAACATAGACCTTTGGTATTTGTGTGTGGTAATAGAATCGTCTTTCCTGTCGTGCACTATGGTTGTTAGATGTCGGTACCTATGGGGGTGTGGGAGATATGGGGGTAGAAAGTGGTCGACCTGTGGCAATTTCATACTTCTGCCAAAGACAAAAGTGTCATGGTGTATCACTTTTCAGCGAAAACTATAGATCGCAGATAACTGGCGTTTGTGTGTAGTAGTAGCACAGAGTCACCTTTCGATCACAACAGCGGCCGAATTTCAGAAACTGTGTTACTATGGTAGATATGGTGGTTGTAAGTGGCCGACCAAGGATATTTTCGAATTTCGACTGTCTCCGCATATGTCACTTTTCTGCCACAACTACATAGCATAGAGCATTGGTGTTTGTGTTTGGTAGTAGAATCTTATCTCATGTAGTGCACTATGGTTGTTAGATGTCGGTAGCTATGGGGGTGTGGGAGATATGGGGGTTGAAAGTGATCGACCTGTGGCAATTTCATACTCCTGCCAAAGACAAAAGTGTCATGGTGTATCACTTTTCAGCGAAAACTATAGATCGCAGATAACTGGCGTTTGTGTGTAGTAGTAGCACAGAGTCACCTTTCGATCACAACAGCGGCCGAATTTCAGAAATTGTGTTACTATGGTAGATATGGTGGTTGTTAGTGGCCGACCAAGGATATTTTCGAATTTCGACTGTCTCCGCATATGTCACTTTTCTGCCACAACTACATAGCATAGAACATTGGTGTTTGTGTATGGTAGTAGAATCGTATCTCATGTAGTGCACTATGGTTGTTAGATGTCGGTAGCTATGGGGGTGTGGGAGATATGGGGGTTGAAAGTGATCGACCTGTGGCAATTTCATACTTCTGCCAAAGACAAAAGTGTCATGGTGTATCACTTTTCAGCGAAAACTATAGATCACAGATAACTGGCGTTTGTGTGTAGTAGTAGCACAGCGTCACCTTTCGATCACAACAGCGGCAGATTTTCAGAAACTGTGGTGTTTTGGTAGATATGGTGATTGTAAGTGGCCAACCAAGGATATTTTCGTATTTCGACTGTCTCCGCATATGTCACTTTTCTGCCACAACTACATAGCATAGAACATTGGTGTTTGTGTATGGTAGTAGAATCGTATCTCATGTAGTGCACTATGGTTGTTAGATGTCGGTAGCTATGGGGGTGTGGGAGATATGGGGGTTGAAAGTGATCGACCTGTGGCAATTTCATACTTCTGCCAAAGACAAAAGTGTCATGGTGTATCACTTTTCAGCGAAAACTATAGATCACAGATAACTGGCGTTTGTGTGTAGTAGTAGCACAGCGTCACCTTTCGATCACAACAGCGGCAGATTTTCAGAAACTGTGGTGTTGTGGTAGATATGGTGATTGTAAGTGGCCAACCAAGGATATTTTCGTATTTCGACTGTCTCCGCATATGTCACTTTTCTGCCACAACTACATAGCATAGAACATTGGTGTTTGTGTATGGTAGTAGAATCGTATCTCATGTAGTGCACTATGGTTGTTAGATGTCGGTAGCTATGGGGGTGTGGGAGATATGAGGGTTGAAAGTGATCGACCTGTGGCAATTTCATACTTCTGCCAAAGACAAAAGTGTCATGGTGTATCACTTTTCAGCGAAAACTATAGATCACAGATAACTGGCGTTTGTGTGTAGTAGTAGCACAGCGTCACCTTTCGATCACAACAGCGGCAGATTTTCAGAAACTGTGGTGTTGTGGTAGATATGGTGATTGTAAGTGGCCAACCAAGGATATTTTCGTATTTCGACTGTCTCCGCATATGTCACTTTTCTGCCACAACTACATAGCATAGAGCATTGCTGTTTGTTTTTCGTAGTAGAATCGTATCTCATGTAGTGCACTATGGTTGTTAGATGTCGGTAGCTATGGGGGTGTGGGAGAAATGAGGGATAAAATGGTCGACCTGCGGCAATTTCATTTTTCTGCCAAAGACGCATGTGTCACGTTGTATCACTTTTTAGTGAAAACTATCAATAGCAGATTAGCGGCGTTTTTGTGTGGTAGTAACACAGAGTCACCCATCGGTCACAACGTTGGCCGAAATTCGGTAACTGTGGGAGTGTGTGAGATATGGTGTTCGAAATTGGTCGATCATGAATATTTTCGTATTTCACCCAAAGACTTGTGTGTATCCGTAAATTTTACTTTGCTGCCGGAACTACATAGCGCAGAAGACTGGTATTTGTGTGTGGTAATAGTATCGAGTCTCCCATCGTGCATTATGGTGTTTAGATGTCTACAGCTGTCAATATGAATACTTTACAATCACGAACAAAGTTGTGGGTACCAGCTATTTTATTATAAATGTGGAAGTAAGTTTCTGTCTTTTTGTTACGTTTTGACGACTAAATGGCTATATCAATATTGATGGAATTTAACAATGAAATAGTGTAGGAAGGACACAGGACATTTTTTCGGCATGAATAACAATTTTAGTCACGAAATTTTAAGAACTTATCGAATGATGAAAGACAGACAGATTCGTGTGTTAGTCTGTAATGTTACGTTGGTTGCTCAGTCACGCAATCTGTTAGTGTTTGATTTATTAATAAATTTCGATAAGAAACAAAACTTATTATTTAGTATAGAAGTCAATTTGCCCTGCACTGTACTATTCATTTGTGTCTGTATAAAAGTTTCTGGCATCAATTTGTCTTCCTTTTTGACATGCCTTACGGACGTAAACCTGGCCTAAGGTGCAGGTCTAGAAGACAATGTGCTGCTATTAGATTATAAGATTCAGATGCTCATATTGAATAAAGAAGAAAAAACCAAGCTGAAATAAAGCTGACATCAGTTAACCCCCCCCCCCCCCCCCACACACACACACACACACATCCCCGCACCTTCGCTTACTTTTCTGTTTTTAAATATGTTGTAAATTGATTCTCTTCATGAGACAGATTAGACGATAGGATGATATAATGATGGCTTTCCATCATATTATGTCGACTCGGTGTTGTTTGGGACAAATCTTACGTTACTAACAGTTTTTCTATATCCAATTCTGGAATTGAAACTCCAAGTCCACGCGTACGAAGTCGCGGGTAACAGCTAGTATTAAATAAATGTAAATTCTTGCTGCGTTCTAGCACTGGTATTATCGTTTGTCTTAATGTTATGAAACTTTTTGGAATCACTAACAGCACCGTTTGTGTAGAAGCACCATAGGTTGCAAGGACCATGAATGAGCGTGAAGATTACGAACAGCACGCAAAAGCGCCTCAAAACTGCGTGTCTACGAGGAATCTGAAATCTGGAGTCCAGGTGTCGGACAGTTTGTTTCCTTCATCATACTCGTACATTTCCAATCGCAGCCCTACCACCTATTTTAACTTCAGACCCAGTTGGTGCACATCATATCGTCAACCAAACTCCTACCTATTCTTTACGATCGCAAGATAATCGGTGCGTTCTCTTAAAGGAGTCCTCTTTCCACACTCTTACACGTTCTTTAGCCAAAGGAGATAGAAACATATCTTAAGCGGACTCAAGACATATCCAGCTGAGAGACTGTTTAAACGTATCTACTTTTTTGACAGCCCCGACAAGTCATTTGGATTAAAAATTCCATTTTATGTCAAGGCTTGGAACCAGTTGGATGCGACGATGACAGGCGCAGACAAGTTTTAACTTGATTAAGATTTTAATAGTTCCGTTATAATTTTGCTTTTTACTTGTCACACAAACAAAACTTGCAGCTATTGTTTTTTGAGTTGCAGTCATTGTCTTCGTTCCACTTTGCCTTAATATAAATTTATGGACTACGGAAACACCTATTTATTCCTGTGTGTGTCTGATACATTTTGCAGTATATCTTTCAGCTATACAAGTTAGCAGTACGCAGCTGTTTACTGTCATTTCAGTCTTCAAAGAGTATGTTCTAAGATACTGAAGAGAAAATAATTGTTACAGTTCCTTTACTGAGGTTTTAACTTACATACCAATCACATAATTTAGAAATGACTATGTTTTTTTTTTTTTTTTTTTTTTTTGTAAACGTATGAGAAATTGTTTCACGCGTAGTCCAAAAAACATATATTGAAAAACCTGGAAGCAGTCGGATTTACGCAGTTATCGTGCGATATTTATGTTTGCTATGCTAAACACTTTTGGCGCAATGTTACGATATCTACTGATTTGATACCTATCCTCAGCAATGCAGCGCGATATAAACCTGACCCAAATCGTAACGAATTCTTACATCACTCTTTTTCACGTCCATATTACAACGTTTAACGGCTGACGTAGTTACATGAGGCTGAAATAATTACCCCAATAATATCTATTGGTTAAGAATTTATCTAAAACATATACATCGAACGAATATAAATAAATAAAAGCAGCTAATATTTAATGTGTTAATTTAAACGAAATAAACACTTTTCTTTCAGTGTTCTGGCATTTAATTTCTTCACAGATGCTTAACTAAGTAGAACTGTTATTAAATAACTATCATAACCTCTGGTATGTCGTAAAATCTCTGGTTCTTATTAATCCAGCAACGAAGGTTGACGTCAAAGCGTTACGGACGCAATGACCAAGCTTTCCCTTTCGTTAGCACTGATACTTCGATGGTTCGATTTTCTAATATAGCCATCCTTTCTCCTACCATCAGAAGATAAAAATGGAGAGTTTCTTTTTAAATATGTGCAATGCAGCCAATAAGCAAAGTTGCCAATTCTAAATTGTCAGTGCGACGACGAGAATAATGAGTATCACATTCTATTTTTTTAAGTACGTAGAACTAGAAAAGTGTCGGTTTTTATGGCCTCATTCTAAATTTCTTTGTGTTCATCATTACTCTGAAAGCTAAAAATTAGTTTAGATAGTATAAATAGTGCCTAGAGTTCCCATAAAAATCTGAAAATAAAATTAGTGTTTAATATCAAGAATCTTTGTTTAAATAAAAAGATGAAATTGAAATTTCTCAGTATTTTCAATATTAGGTAGGAAATGGTTAATTCACAGTAATTTACCACATACCAGAAGATAATATATTCGTAATATCAGAAAATGTTCTGCTTCGCTCATTAGCGTGTCTAACAACCATTCGTCTTCACCGGAGATGGAGTCACCTTGAACCCCGACGCCTCCAATTACCGGCGTCTAGACGGCGTCAGCGGCGCCACCCACCAGTCAGAGGCGGCGCGGCGTCGGCGTCGGGCCGTCACCCCCATCCCACCCCCTAACACTTGTTTACCGTCTACTTTCCTTTTGTTCGACTCTTCTCTCAGAACGTTGTCGCGGCAACCATGGACGCTTCTTTTTTCGTTAACGTAATAACGATCACGGTGCTCTGACCCAGTACACTGGCTTCCAGCATCTATCTTGCTGCAATTCAAAGAAATACATCGCTCCAACAGCGAGAGCAGTCGTAATGCCCTTAAGGGAGGACGAGTTGGCTTTCTTTACACCTTGCACTGTTCAGATCTCTTTGTTTTCAGTAGCTTCCAAAAATAACTGAAAGAGAGGCTGAATAAATTCATAGAAGTATGCCGTCTCCGTGGTTCCAAGCCTAGCGCAAAACAAGTATATCGCAAAACAAGTAGCTTACGATATACATGGTTGGTTTGGGTCAGAGGTTCCCAAAGTTTTCCTTACCTCGCCCCGCTTCCATCAAAAGAAAAATTCCCATGCCCCTCCCCCACCATAATTTTATTATAACAAAGGTAATTGCCTACTTCTTAGTGCTAACAATGACAGTTCAGAAGAAACTCTCTAAGTATGTGACCTTAGAATAAAAGTTTTCAACTCTAATAGGCGGTGAAGGAGAAATTGATACCGACAATATATTTCTAGGGTACCGTCCACGCGGGCAGCCAAGCTACCTTGCACCCTCCTTCGCCCCCCTCTAACATGCCTTAAAGCACCCTTGTCCAATGGGAAGCTGCTGTTAGGTGGAAACGAAAGATGTGAAATCACGGAAAATTAAAACTCTTTCACTTGCGAGTCCGTACTATTCCTCTGGGTCCCCATTCGTCCACTAGTGCCATTCGCAGTATTCATATTATAACATCCGTTATTTTTAAATAAACAGTTAAAAGCAAAAACATCAGGCACGGACATAGTTATAATGGTTATACGTGAGTAAGACAATACGAAATTGTAATTTTTTAAACTGAATCTTCTTAATTATTTCTGTTTATTGCACCATTGATGTCATTTAAGACAGAAACCAGAGAAAAAAAAAGAAGAAAAAAAAGAATTGCCTGACAGACTTTGGCTTTCAGAGAAGGAAGGTGGGCAGCATTTGTTTTAAGATGGTGGTTACGTTATCGTCTATCGTATCAAATTATTTTCAGTAGATTAATAGAATGTGTATCGATAAGATTCGTACTAAATTAAAGATTCTCATTACCTGTCTTTTACATTCATACAGAATTAAATTCATTGAGAGTAACTGAGTTCGAAATAGAAACACTTATATAAAAAAGGGTAAAATAGTGTATGCTGAACTGCGTGATTATTAGAGTAGTAATTACAACAGTTTAGTAATATCTTAAATTTGAAGTAAAGATTGAGTTTTACAAACATCTCGAACATATTTACAATCGCCAGCGTATAATACATTCAATAAAGATGAGGTACACGTAAATAATAAAAGCTGGTTTAATACTTAATCTGCAATGTAAAAAAACATTGTCACCAAATAAGAGAACAGAATTATGATGCCAAGAATGCTTAAAACAACTTCTGGGGAAGTAAAGATGTTGAGATGAAAGTTATATACAATTTCTACGTAGTAGATAAGTGTCTAGAAAAAGAGGGAACAATGGGAAATAATACAAGTTTCACAAATGTATTGTTAGTGGAGGTATATAGTAACATAGCACAAGGATTTGTATTGTAAGAGAAATACATTTTTCTGCTAATTTGTATTCATTTATGTCTTAATATTTTGTTATCTTTCTTTAAATTAATTTATAAAAAGCATATGTATCATATGATTGAAAGAGGGTGGAAATGAAAGAATGGAGTGTGTTCACAACGAAAAGTAACTGTACAGTAGCTAACTGGCGTGATAACGATCATGTTATCAGTGGTTGTAAGGTACACATACCAATAAGCCATCTCCGGCCTTAAGAATATCTCATCTCTCTTACACAGTGTGAGAAAGCCGTCTGTCACCGATGGAGCACTAAACCTCCAATGAAAGCATACATCGGTCATTTGTAACAACACTCTCCGTGTTCACGTACATCCTCTGCACGACCCAATTCGTGGACCAAAAATCGTATAGCTGTGGTATTTCAATGAATCATTCCAGCAATGCAGAAATTCTGAGCCACTGTAACTAAGCTTCTGTAGGTCTCAATAAACCTAGAGTAGCTATTTCGCAAGTTTTTAATCCTAAGATTTTTTTCCTGTAATCACTTATATTGATCCGCACATACCCAAGTCTATGTACCGTCCTTCGGCTTGGGTTGTTAAGTATCAAGAACAAATATTTTCATCACGTAACACTCTGCTCGACTTGCTTGGTTACAGATCGTTGTGTATTTGCAAGAGGCAATAAGAGTTATACGGTCGGCGGCTGCATTCTATAGACTCTTCAGACAACTCCAGTTTCCTGGAGAAAAAAAAAGATACAAAAAGAGCTTTAAAAACTATGAAATAATGCACATACGTTTTCATAATACTCTGAAACGCTTATATTTAAAACTGTCATTTAATTTTCAAACGGAAGCACCAGGAGATATTTAAATTGAAATAAATTTACAACAAGATCCACCTAACATAATGAATATTAATTACAGCACTTTGAAATTTTCTAATCAGTTGTTGACTCAATTGTTTGAATCAAAATATTATCTGCCAGTTACGTAAACACTTCAAAGAGTTACCTATCTATATTCGCATTAACTGAAAGCCTTAAACGTGTCGCTCTGAATAGTTTCATACGAGTTGTGCAATACCCACACTCTATGTGTATTTCACATAACGTTTAACGAATCTGACTATCTCCACTTTCCTTTAGCGATAACAAACAATTTAAATTTCTATATTAATTATCACGCAGTCATTAAATTTTCATGTCTCTTCTCTGTTAGAATCTATCTTTCTAGTTATGAAACGAAAAATGTAAAACTGAAAATAAAATTTCCTAAATCGAATCTAAATACTGCTGGAGTTAATCTGGCCCTCCACTACACATTAAAAGTCATAGCACTTACAGACATTGGATCTCCATACAATATTATGGGCCCTCAAGAATTTTCTTAAAGACGTTATGACACCAAACAATATTCGTCTGAAACTTCGACTAACCAATTCAGCTACAAAGCCAATCGATAATTCACTCCCAGTTAGGACTTCGTTTCGCTACGTCACAAATATCTGGAGAGATTATGTACACTCTCTGGTTGCTGTAAGGCGAGAAGCCTCGCAGTATTGCCCTCAATCCTATACATAATTCTTTTTCTCAACATTAGTGATGGGCAGTCACCGATAAGTTTTTACTAATCGGTGGCATGGTCAAATTTGGAGGAAAATGGGTACCGTCCCGGCATTCACCTTAAAGGCTGCAGGAAACCGCATTCAGGACGGACCGTACGCGGGACCCTGGTCTCGTGCTCAGTCCGTTGTTCCTGTCCGATCCAGTGTGCAGCGTCTCAGCGCCCTGAGGCATACTGGCGGATCCAGAGACTTAGAAAAAACTTTCTCAAATTTTTCGATCTGTTGTAAACCGACTGAGTTTCTACAAGGTGCGATTCTTCCACCAAAATCTTACTTTGCAATGATTTCCACTAACAGCATTTTCAAACAAACACATAAAAAATATCTCATAACTCGTCAAATAAAGCTCTGAAGTAAACTCATTACATTAAAATCTCCTTTCCAATCGTTATTCTGAAATACATCTCACATATATTCTAATTTTATCTTCTTTTAAAAATTGTTTCTTCTGTTGAACCATACGCTGACAAATTAATCAATCCCTCCGTAGTGTCTCTTTTTCCTGTCAGATTCTTCCATAAACTGTTTTGCTCAGCATCATTTTGCATGTTAACTTTTCAAGTCTTTTTTTTTTTTTTTTTTTTTTTTTTTTTTTTTTTTTTTTTTTTTTTAAAATATCAGTTCTGATGCATTTTCATCATTTGCTGCTAACTTACTGTCATTTATACCTTTAAAACTCTGTCCTTAAAACTGGTATTCCTATTGTATCAACATTAATATCTTCTTCTCTTTTCAGCGCAATATGCTACCGGCCATCTTCATCTAATTGTTCCTGTATGCATCTCTTTACATCTCTTTCTTTTGATTTTTAACGTAGTTTACCATCAGGAAGAGTAACGAAGCAGGCATCACTCAATCCTCAAGATATACCGGTACTTATTGCAACACAATTTAATGATTAAAACTGTTTTAGTCCTAACTGATCAGTGGAGAGAGATATGAAACTCCTATTCTTCTCCTTCCCTCATCAAAATGCTTTGCATTACAACCAGACATCCGGGGTTTGAAGTCAGCTGTAAAATCTAATCTGCTCTTAACAGAGTTAGTACCTATTGTGGCAGATGCGCAGACTCGTTGTGCAGATGGGTTAAAATATCGTCACCGGCCTACGACTGTGGTGCTGAGAGTCAGACTATTCAGCACATATTGACCGCGTGACCTCTGGAGGCAATCCTCAAGAACCTAAAGATTTCTTAATGGCGTCTAAAATGACAGTTAACTACTTGTTGGACCTGGACATTACTTTGTTTTTTACCTGCATTTTATCCTGTATTATGTTTATTTATATGTAGCTATATAAACTGCACCATGTAATTTCAGCTATACAGTAAATAAATAAATAAATCAGAACATAGTATGTAATTATGAAGAAAGTATTTAAGCTCGAGCATGTATGGTTATTATCGTGGTGAGAAGTCTGTTTCTGATACAGGCAGGCCGACGTACATGCAGGTAGTTGAACTGAAGTGAGTGTATTTGGGCGGTCGGTCGCGGTGGCCGGGGAGTTCCCTGGAGGAACCCGTGGGGTGGCCGGAAGCTCCCGGCGGGCCCAGGGGAACAGCGCGCCAAGCCTCGCAGACCGGAAATTGGTAGCGGCGGGGAGGAGGCGCTGTCTGGCTGACTGTCTGCACGTTGCAAGGGGGCGCAACACGGGTGCATTCCCTCCTCAGGGATGATTAAGTTATTACCCAGGGGTGCATCCCCTTCTCAAAGGTAATCAACTTTTTATACTACTCAAAATCCCGATTCATTCAGTTTATTCCCTAATACTTACCGAGCGTGGTGAGTGAGTGGTAACGCTACTTCCTTGCATTCTGGAAGACACGGATTCAAATCCCCGTCTGAACATGCAGATTTGGGTTTTCCATGGTTTCCCCAAATCACACCGCGCGGATTCCGGGATGACTTCAACAGTTCATGGCCAAATTCCTTGTCCCCAGTCCTTTCCCGTAAATGAATTAATCCCAACGTTTAGCTCTGTTCAATAGACTATTACGGCTTCAGTACCATTCATTACCTACTGAAGATCTGGAAACTTTAACCATCACATAGAAAATGAACAGATACTTGTTTTATTTTGTCACCGCGTAGTTATCGTCATTGACAGTGTTGTTTGAAAACAGCAGCTACCGTTTTAAAATCACATTTATCTCATAAAACGTATTTAAATAATAAATTCTTAGTAAGGAATGCTTTATTCATTATCGGGAAAGATATCTGCTAATTCTTTCTGGTTTGGTATATCAGCTACATTCAAACATATAAAGCTGCAAATAATCATATCAGATACTTTCTTTAGCACAACTCCCAACAGCCATTTGAGGCGCGTATTCCAGATTTACAAAAGTTTGTATTGAATCTTCCACATTATGTTTAAAGTTTGGAAAAAATATTTTTGATGTGAAATTGTGAAACCAATGACTTATTAACTGAATCCTACATGGAAAATCTTTGGGAAAGTACGTTCATACTGTCGAATTTCTGAAGCATTTGAGCAATGTTTCTGACACCTAATCTACGTAAGTGCTACGAAAAATTCGTGGAATCATACCATCCGAGATTGGTCATATAGCTAGGCCAGTATATAATCAAACGGCTTCTTAACTTTTTCGATAACGTGTCGGTAGTCTCGAGCTAACGTCTTACCAAAATCTTCTCACGAAATGTGTAAATCGCTAAAAACGCTGTGTAGGTTTATCATGGAAAGCAGTTTTTAATGATTTAAAGATTTATTACTTGCTGCAGTGGCATCACGGACCGTAGCCGATCCATTTCCTTTTCCAGAGAGCTCGTCTCCTCACTCTTGATGCTTTGAAATGCCTGCCTTTCTAGCGCCTAAATCTTGGTCTTCCTCGTGGTCTCTCTCTTATCAAATACCATTCTATCTATGACTCGGTGGACTATAATTCCTGCCTGTCATGGCCGCTATTCTATGTACGATTCGTAACTAAACCACGAAACATACAATTTTGTGTAAGCACCCGTACAAACACTGCCGCATGCCCTGGGGTATCTCCTGTAGGCCGATCGGAAGCGGGTGGTCAGTAGCAGCAACCGGGACATATGATGCGTTTGCTGGGCAGCCTAACTTGAGGCGCTACTTGTTTTCTCTAAGAAACAAAATAACATGTATAGAACTATCAACAACATATTCAGGACAGAAGTCAGATTGGTATGTGGTGTGTTGCTATGGGCAGCAGTATCTACTGTAGTTGATATGGGAAAAATATAAATAATGAAGCATGTTATAATATCAACTAATTCTTATTAAGAAATTGTATATTCTTTATAAGTCTACGTAGTAGCTAATTTTTATCTGCAGAGTTCATGCTCTCAAGGAGGAATCGTGAACGAACGTATGAAGATCGTGATAACAATTCGGTAGATTACATTTTTTACATATTTCCTTTCCTTAGGATGTAATTTCAACCTTAACACCGCTGCTGCGTCATCAGAATCAATTAGGCTTGTGGCACGTAACATTACAAAATCCGTAAAGAACCTAAAACAGACCTGAGCCGTATTACTTTCTACTAACACAGAAAAGTTTTATCTATAAAATATTAGACATTATCCTATAACAAATGGTAATTCAACAATTTTTTTCTGGATCCAGATACGACGAAACTAATTCGTAAACACAATGATTACAAAATCTATTACCTATAATGTTACTGATAATTTGCTAATAGACAACAGTAACTAATCTGCCAGCCTTGAAATTTTAACTTTCATGTAATTCGTCTTCACTTTTCAGTACTGATAATGGCCTCATTCTCTATCAAATTAGTAATAATGTAACAAAAAATAAAAGGAAAATTAAACTTACAGTAACTCAGACTGTGGCTAACAGATCTAATTGATTCACCAAAATATATCGACTGGTTACTAACCTCGAATGTCGACCGAGAGCTGGCTTTAAACTACTCGACGCACCACCATAGTAAAATATATATATATATATATATATATATATATATATATATATATATATATATATATATATATATATATAGCCTATATAATAATAAAAATTAAACATACTTTTAAACTATAGCAAAAATTCAAATAATAGTATATTGTGCAGGCGAATTTTGATGGTTCTCCTAAGGAAAAATAGCGCCATTTCGCGGTGAAGTCCATTCGTTCATTAATGTTTATTACATCATCTGTGTCCAGCAGAATTACTTCATAAACAGGAAAGAAATTCTCCGCCGTCGTTCACAACTCAAAATAGACTGCAAACACTAGGAGTACCTACATCGATCGGAAATGAACGCTATTTTTGAAATATTGGGAATTGAAATTATGCTAAATTAGGAAACAATCGCAACCATACGAATGTATATGCCGCCTCAAGGAAACAAATTTCTTCCGTTGTTCATAGTGTGGACTATCTGTCCGTCCTGCCGATTTTTTGGACTATATATGTGGACCTGCATTTCAGCATTCCTCAATCTTGCTTCCTGCACTGTTAAACTATTAAAAAATGCAACTTACGAAAACTTTTACTATCTGAGACGTTCTGCTTCCATATTTCTTTCGAGAATTTTTTGCTTTAGCGCTGTTGCATTTTTTCTTTAAAATTTAAAAATTTATTAATAAAATTGATGTTATTGAATTCTGCAACTCATATTACTGTCTTAAAAAAATTTATTACTTCCTCTAATTCTCCACATCACTGAATTTCCATTGTTAGGTTGTTATTATTCGTTCCCAGATGTTCAAGGCCTTCTGCTCGCAGAGAGGTGGGTTGCGTACTGACGGTGAGAAAACGATGACCGTGTTGTCGCCAATATGCTGCGAGGATACTCGTGCGGGCATCATCTATAACCGAGTGTTCAGTGAGCACACAGGCTCTGGAAGTGACTGTTACTGTCGGTTTAAGCTTCTGGCTCAAGGGTCAGCGCGTGACATAGTCTACTAAGCGAGAAAGTGTTGTGCTGTATTTTGTTTCAGCAGCTTATACACCAGAAGAATTGATTAGCCATATACCATCTGTGTCGTAAGACCATGAAACATCCTTATTCGAGATTATCAGAAGATATTAGTCAATGCAACTTAATATTCGTCAACCACCATCTTAGTTTATGATGTAGCTTGTTTGAAGGGCCAAAAACTAAAATCTAGACATCCTTCCATTTCTACAACAAATGTGTTTATGACAGACGAATTCGGCGTCCTCAGATCATTGAAATTGCCTTCCACAGTGCCGGGAACTTTGCATCTTCAAGTAACGCAAAGAATTCGACGAATCACGAGTACCCTATGGTCGACCACCATTCTAATACGCACATGCAACGGTAGATGCGCTTTTGTGTCCACTTGGGTGAAAGTCGCTACACTATTGAGCGATTGTGGTGCCGGAAGATGAACAATTGAACTCATGGTTTGTGTATGAACATATAATGAAGATTTGGTGGACTTCTTAAACGTATATAATGAAATAACTGCTTATGAAAATGGTCTAGATGTAAAACTCTAAACTCAATGGGGCCAGGGTTTTGAGCCCTGGAACCCACGTACCAGTCATCTTGAGTGTGGTTTTGAGGCGAGTTTCCGCAGTCACCAAGATGAAAGCTGGGATGGTCCCCTATCTCCGTCTCATAAACTACGCATTTTACAATCAAAAATACACGTATCACAGAATAGATAAATATATAGTGTATTACCACACTGCATCGAAATATATTTGCTGGAAGCTGGACTCAAAACTCGCACAGATAGGTGGTGCGAACAATAGAGTAACGGTAACTGCCCCACTGCGTTCTGTAATGACCTTGGGCCGAGTAGCCCTCTGTGAAGGAACGCTGATTGCCGCTAGGGTGACGCGGTCTTGATGGTATAGTGGATTGCGAACTTGCGAGCTGTGTGGTGGATGCGTGGCCAGCCTGCAGAAAGAGATGTTCAGCGACTACCTCCGGTGCGGTGTGGGGTTGCTCTTGTGTTCCATGTCGTTATCTGAGTGGACGCGGGTCTCCGACGGCAATCACAAAATGGAATCATCGTGTCGGACAACTGTGGGCAGTCTTCTGTTAAATGGTAACCCTGCCGATATGTTGATCACCGCAAATCATTATCGTATTGATCAACCCAGTGTCGCCTCAGAGAAAATCTCATTGCCTCGATGAGCTTAATGAATCGAAATATTGAAACCATGAGAACTGATGTTAAATGGACAAATTGTTGGATTTCAAGATGTCATTTAATTGTGTCATACTATTTTAATAACATTTTGTGAAGAACAATTTTGTAATAAGCATATATGAATATCAAACGTAGATTGAAAGGTGTTGTTAACGTGCAAAGCAACAGCCTAATTCGTCATATCAACAATTTGAATAATTAATTATAATATTATTGATAATTTATGCAAAAAATTAATTTAATTCCTAACGGGAGTGAGTACACTTCATTTGGCAGGCAACGTGAGATACGAACCCACAACCCTGTGATTAAGAGGTTTGCCGTATGTCCATTCATTATGCTCAGCGGGACAGTGAGATTTTATTTTAGAGCAGCACACTAAAATTGAGCGACAGTGTGAATAGAACTAGAGAATCCAAAACTCATTAGCGATACATTTTGTATTTCTAATAGCATTTTGGGGAATCTGCAAAGCCGACCAGATATATTTGACGGGAAGAGAACTGACGTGGGAGAGATAATTTTGAAACAAATCAGTGTCAAAAATGCCAACATATTTTCTTAACAAATTTCTGAAACGATATAGAAACCAACCAATGGGACTCTGAGAATAGTAGGCCTAATCATAATCGCACGAGTTTTTTAATAACGAATGAGAAGACAGATCAATATTATTACTAATTATTGTTGAAAATTGTTTATTTTTTTCATCTTACGATGAAAGAATTACAAGGAAGAGAAGAAGAATGGTAGTGTTAAAGCCTTGAATACACTAGGGGACAAATGGAGCGTCATGCCGCGCGACATGTGGCGCGACATGTCGTTGGAAAACTCCCGGTAACACTGTCGCGGAATAGTAAGTTGTTGTAGAAATGTTTCCCGAGGAGGTTGCTGTATTTCAGTGCAATTTAAAGAGAAGATAGTATATGTGGAATTACGTACTACGAGACCGAGGAAGAAGAGTTAACATAACGAGTGACCATTCGTCTGACGGATCATTTGGAAATTTTACTCGAATGTCAACATCTGAATTTGAAACTTTGTTACAAATGATTGGACCCGCCATTATACAATATTAAAGAACGCTGTTGGTCCTCGAATCACACTTGGAATTACATTGAAATACCTGTCTACAGGAGACTACTTTGCTTCCTTATCGTAGATTTTTAGAGTGTCAAGGGCAACTGATCGATAGAATAGTACCAAAAGTATGTAAGAAACTGATAAATGCATTGAAATTTGTAATGGTGAGTGAATAAAAATTTATTTAATTTTTATAAATAAATGTTTTTATTTATTTAATATCAATAGTAATCGGGAAATTAAGAATAGCAATCAAAATTTAAAATTAGGTGTTCGACGAATCCATGTCTGAAACTATTTATTCAAAGTACTATTCGAAATTCTCTATATCCCTGATTGATATCGCACTCATACGCAAACCAAGTACTAGAATTCAAATCATATCGTCCGCTAACAGTAGTTTTCGCAGATGCTATCTTCTTCTTTTGACGAATAAATTGTGAGCAGAGGGCATGCGCTTTGGCTTCTATTTCTTTTCTTAGTAATTTTAGATCATTGGTAATATCCTCCCACACGTCGTTTTCCATTATTTGTTTTTATAATCGCTGTTTTAAGTGTCCCGCAACAACCCATAATTCTGGTACAACTCGATTAGATGATGCAGCATTTCGTTTTCCCACAGCACTGACATGACACGTTGCGCACAAGACTACACTCAGGTACAAATGACGCGGGTTTGACGCGCGATGTTTTCGCTCTGGAAGTGGCAACACACAAGATGCCCCGCGGCACGTAGATGTTGCGCAAAATATTGCACACAACATCGTGGGACAGCGGGGAACGTTGTAGCGTCACCTAGAGTCAGTGTCGCGCGTCACATTTCTCCCCTAGTGTATCCAGTCCTTTATCGGAGTCGCAGCATTTGATGTTACTAAGTGAATTTTCACGTCGTTATTTGCATCATCATTTGACGTGCTCGCGAGGAACATGGCACCAACGACACAGACTGCACACTGCCCACATATTAACGAACATGGGTGTATCGTCGATTTATTTATTCATCTGATATGATTCCAATAAAATTGCCTTGGCGATGAAAATCGCGTAAAATAATATCATGTTCTGTTGTTGTTTCTGAGCTAAAGCCAATTGCATCTTTGTAAAATGATTAGTTAGTCAATGTAATCGAGTTCATGTCTTCTTTTCTTCTTTCGTTTCATTTTTATGTAAATTGGCTATTATTTGCTTGTCAGTGACATATAATAATTAATTTCCTGTCATGTTCTCTTCTTGTGCTTTGTTTCGTATTCTTGTCAACTGTAGGCTATTTGTTTATTACATACAGTAAATAAATCCAGTAAATGATCGAATTCAATAACAATACCTCTTTTGTTAATTTCTTAACTTATTTTTGGTTTTGAATTCATGAAAAGTAGCATGTGTATAATTATGTGCATTTTAATTTATGTAAAAGTAATTATTTCGAAATTAATTAACTATCATGGCGCCCAGTATTATTACATCAATAACTGACTTAAACTAAACAAACTGTAAAAATTAATAACATTATAATAAAAAAGTTGTTTTTTTTCGTTTCATTGAGAAATTATGAAGTGGTATATATAGTGTCATACTCGATTTATTTGACAGTTGGTACGTGTAACAGCAAACATTTTTATATAAAACTAGCTGGTACCCACGACTTCGTTCGTGATTGTAAAAAATTCATATTAACAGCTATAGACATCTAACCACCCTAGTGCACGATGGGAGACTCGATACTATTACCACACACAAGTACCAGTCTTCTGCGCTATGTAGTTCCGGCAGCAAGGTAAAATTTACGGATACACACAAGTCTTTGGATCAAACACGAAAATATTCATGATCGACCAATTTCAAACACCATATCTCACACACTCCTACAGTTACCGAATTTCGGCCAACGTTGTGATCGATGGGAGACTCTGTGTTACTACCACACACAAACGCCAGTGATCTGCGATTGATAGTTTTCACTTAAAAGTGATACACCGTGACACATGCGTCTTTGGCAGAAATATGAAATTGCAGGCAGGTCGACCATTTTCATCCCCCATATCTTCCACACACCCATAGCTACAGACATCTAACAACCATAGTGCACGACAACAGACACGATTCTACTACCGCACATAAACACCAATGCTCTATGCTATGTAGTCGTGGTAGAAAAGTGAAATCTGCGGAGACACATGCCTTTCGTCGAAATACGAAAATATCCTTGGTCGGCCACTTACAACCACCATATCCACCACAGTATCACAGTTTCTGAAATTCGGCCGCTGTTGTGATCGAAAGGTGACTCTGTGCTACTACTACACACAAACGCCAGTTATCTGTGATCTATAGTTTTCGCTGAAAAGTGATACACCATGACACTTTTGTCTTTGGCAGAAGTATGAAATTGCCACAGGTCGACCACTTTCAACCCCCATTTCTCCCACACCCCCATAGCTACCGACATCTAACAACCATAGTGCACTACATGAGATAAGATTCTACTACCAAACACAAACACCAATGCTCTATGCTATGTAGTTGTGGCAGAAAAGTGACATATGCGGAGACAGTCGAAATACGAAAATATCCTTGGTCGGCCACTTACAACCACCATATCTACCACAGTACCACAGTTTCTGAAATTCGGCCGCTGTTGTGATCGAAAGGTGACTCTGTGCTACAACTACACACAAACGCCAGTTATCTGTGATCTATAGTTTTCGCTGAAAAGTGATACACCATGACACTTTTGTCTTTGGCAGAAGTATGAAATTGCCACAGGTCGACCACTTTCAACCCCCATTTCTCCCACACCCCCATAGCTACCGACATCTAACAACCATAGTGCACTACATGAGATAAGATTCTACTACCAATCACAAACACCAATGCTCTATGCTATGTAGTTGTGGCAGAAAAGTGACATATGCGGAGACAGTCGAAATACGAAAATATCCTTGGTCGGCCACTTACAACCACCATATCTACCACAGTACCACAGTTTCTGAAATTCGGCCGCTGTTGTGATCGAAAGGTGACTCTGTGCTACAACTACACACAAACGCCAGTTATCTGTGATCTATAGTTTTCGCTGAAAAGTGATACACCATGACACTTTTGTCTTTGGCAGAAGTATGAAATTGCCACAGGTCGACCACTTTCAACCCCCATTTCTCCCACACCCCCATAGCTACCGACATCTAACAACCATAGTGCACTACATGAGATAAGATTCTACTACCAAACACAAACACCAATGCTCTATGCTATGTAGTTGTGGCAGAAAAGTGACATATGCGGAGACAGTCGAAATACGAAAATATCCTTGGTCGGCCACTTACAACCACCATATCTACCACAGTACCACAGTTTCTGAAATTCGGCCGCTGTTGTGATCGAAAGGTGACTCTGTGCTACTACTACACACAAACGCCAGTGATCTGTGATCTATAGTTTTCGCTGAAAAGTGATACACCATGACACTTTTGTCTTTGGCAGAAGTATGAAATTGCCACAGGTCGACCACTTTCAACCCTCATTTCTCCCACACCCCCATAGCTACCGACATCTAACAACCATAGTGCACTACATGAGATACGATTCTACTACCAAACACAAACACCAATGCTTTATGCTATGTAGTTGTGGCAGAAAAGTGACATATGCGGAGAAAGTCGAAATAGGAAAATATCCTTGGTCGGCCACTTACAACCACCATATCTACCACAGTACCACAGTTTCTGAAATTCGGCCGCTGTTGTGATCGAAAGGTGACTCTGTGCTACTACTACACACAAACGCCAGTTATCTGAGATCTATAGTTTTCGCTGAAAAGTGATACACCATGACACTTTTGTCTTTGGAGAAGAATGAAATTGCCACAGGTCGACCACTTTCAACCCCCATATCACCCACATCCCCATAGCCACCGACATCTAACAACCATAGTGCACGACAGGAAAGACGATTCTACTACCACACACAAACACCAAAAGTCTATGTTATGTAGTTTTGGCAGGTAAGAGAAGTATACGGAGATACGAATTTTTGGTCGAAATATGAAAAGCCCTGCACTTACCAACTTTAATCATTATATCTCCCACATCCCCATAGCTATCGGCATTCGGCCAACGTTGTGCACGACAGGAAACTCCATGCTACTTCCACCCACAAACATCAGTGATCTGTGCTAGGTAGTGATGGCTGAAAAGTGAAATATAGGAAAAAATACGTCTATTTTTATATATATATAAGATTTAATGATTTTCAAGCTCTAGTTGTTTTAACTTTTTCAAGGATTCAGAAATCTTATCAAAATTACAAATTTACAACTTTTCACTTTATGGTTTATTATTATTTAATTTTTAAAACAATTAATTACAACATTTGAATTTTGTAGTCCTTCTACCAAATCAGTCTACAGTAGTACCAAGAAAGGAGATGTTGAAAATCTTAGGAAGTTAATTATTACCTTACTATTTGCTTTTGACTTTAATATTTAAGTGCCAAATGGCATTATTTACGTTTGTTTAAAAGATCATGTGAAAACCCTTAACACCTTGGTAAATATTAATGTGTATAATAGTAACTCTTTATCTAATAACTACTTGGAAGTTTTTATAGCTATTGACTTAATTGATTAGAATCCTCAACGCAACTTGGAGACAGGTTGCGTCAGACACAGCGGGGCTGTGACGTGTATACTGTGTATCGAAGAAGGTGCGTGACAAATGAAGCCATTAGCCTTATGAGGCGGGCAGCAAGTGTTGGGTGTCGGACGCGTGGGCAAATATTTGAGGCAGTCGTCTGCCACGCGGTACACGACCGACCCTACTACAGTTTCCAGCCGAACAAGGTCAACGGCGGGTTGAGAGGGCAAATATACAGAGACCATCGCATAAATTGTGCATGACCCGCTGACAGTAAAGTATTATTTGCCAATTATATATATTGTAAATACCAAGGAGAACTCCATTTTGTACTGAAATTCTTCGTAATGTACGTATTTACATTTTTATAGATCGGAAAGGATTCATATTTTTAAGGTACAAGCAAACATTAATCTGAAATATCATTTAGTCTTTAACGTTGATATAAAATGGTGTAGCAACCAACAAATAATTTGGAGTATGCGCCAAATCAGACGGAACATTATAATCAGATTGTCATTAAATATTAAGTCAATTCAGAAGTAAAGTTTATTTATCGTAGCTGGTGATTTTTTTACCCTCTCTATAAGACTTTAAGTACATTGCCAAAAAATGTATTGGAAGTTTAAATATAAACTTTGCTCGTAAAACAGAAAAAAAATTTAAGCCGTAAGTTTTAGGAGCTGTTTTTAAGTTCTTCAATTGGCTGAATTTTTATAGCTTAAGAAGAAACGCAGAGTAGTAAGGAAACTCCGAAAACGGAGGAAATGAAGGTAGTGATTTCTAGGAACGGAAAAGATGATATACCAACGGAGATGTTCCAATCATACGTGTTTTATTATAAGATAAAGGAAGGTGCCACGATTGAAAATTTCGGTGTTTCGTCAAGTATTATTGTTTAGTTTTAGAGAGAACTTAATTTTTACACAGAAAGACTTACATACTTAGTCTATAGGTCGCGAAGGATTCATGTTTATATCATATTGAAAATACTTCCTCATTCCAGGAATCTCATAACAGCAGATTGGATTAAAAACTATAATACAGGCTCTCATAATTGTATCAATATCGTTTCATGTCGTTATTATTCCTTGACAGCAAATTGATAGTCAAAATGAGACGTAAAATGAAAATAGTATGCTTATAAAATTTGTTGAACCAGCATGGCGTGCATATCATCCATCAGTTTTTGCTACAATCAACATCAAATTAAATTCTACAACACTGCATTTTAAACAACGAGATATTCTTCTTGTGCATTATATTACAGCTCATTTTATGAAGATAAATATCTGCAAACATCTGCACGAATTTATTTTTGTGGTTGTGTTTTCTATCTCTAAACCATTCGTTACTAGGTACCGGATGATAAAAACATTAAACTACGGCTCAGCACGTCCAACAGACTTGTTCAATAAATTTGTTATAAATTGGTTTCTTGTATCTTTCAGATTTCGCGCTAACCATACTTAACACACTTCAGTGTGCGTTATAATAATCAAGCAACAAAAATGTTACCTTTACCTGGCATTCTGGAGGACACGGGTTCTATACATGATTCAGATTAATTACAAGCGAAAGGCAGATTGGTTCCTTCAAAAAGCAATGGTCTAATGTTTTCTGTTGTTTGCCACCAGCCCTCTGCCATATCTAGTGGACATTGAAAGCCGTGCATCAACTCGTTTAACGAAAAGAGGTGGTCTTTTCTTCCATAGTAAACAATTTTTTTCTTTAGTACCCATGTCATGAATCACATCTGCCGATGCAATGGTTTTCCGATAAAAATTAATGTGCGTAGGCTGATAGCTGCTTTAAGGAATTATATCCACCTAATCATGTGCGGCATCCTAAATGATAACCGGGATAGAGTTATCGGAATATATGTTGTTGAAGTCGCATTTCCTATAGTCTACTTTTTTCATGAGAACATGTATCGCAACTTGTATTTCTATTTTCGATGCACGAACAGTGTTCATAAAGTGAGCTTGCATTTTATCCCATGCGTCAATTTTTTGTCCCGTCACACACACACACACACACACACAAAACAATTGACGGCAATTGTATGAAAATGGCACACCATAAACCATCCACCAGTTAGGAGAAATGCATATGAGAATTTCTTCTTAGATTTGGTACCGAAATTACTACGCATATTTGACTATTGAACAATTTATCGAATACGCTTTACGTAAAATACTTGTTAACAATTAATGTTTCTGAGATGTTAACAGGTAAAGTACTTGTTGTCGCACAGAGTTTTGAAGCTGTAATACGAAAAAAAAAAAAATTACATGTCAGCACATTACGTTTCAATGAAGCACTTCACGAGTTCTTGTTATTAAATCACTCCCTTCATCAATCATCGAAGATGTTTGTCGTCTAGTATTTATTTATTTAAACCGTTGCGCACATTTATTCAGTTAGTGCTAATTATTTCATAAGATAAAAAAACTTCAGCGTTGCTCAGATTGTAGAATTAAATTTGATGTGTGTAGAGTACGCCGTGTTTGATTAGCTTGTTTCATAGTTCATATTCAGCACAGACAAAATTATAAATCACACGGAGACTGCAATGTTTTATTCCTCAGATTTCCTTTTTTTACATTGAACGCTTCAATTACTTCTACAACAAATATTTAACCTTCTTTTCCCGTCTAACTCAAAACTTTTTACTATTATTTAAAATCAACAAAATAACCGTTCTTTCTTTTCTTATTTCTCAACTCCAGCCATATTCCACCGGGGCTACTCCCTTGTTACAGAGTTTATTAACATCCGGTTCCTTGCTCCAAAGATCGGTTTTAACTCGTATCAAATATACACTACTGGAAATTGAAATAAGAACACATTGACGCCGGTGTGTAAGACCCACCATACTTGCTCCGGACACTACGAGAGGGCTGTACAAGCAATGATCAAACGCACGGCACAGCGGACACACCAGGAAAAGCAGTGTTGGCCGTCGAAGGGCGCTAGCTGCGCAGTGGTTGGGCACCGCCGCAGTCAGTGTCAGCCAGTTTGCCGTGGCATACGGAGCTCCATCTCAGTCTTTAACACTGGTAGCATGCCGCGACAGCGTGTACGTGAACCGTATGTGCAGTTGACTGACTTTGAGCGAGGGCATATAGTGGTCATGCGGGAGGCCGGGTAGACGTACCGCCGAATTGCTCAACATGTAGGGCGCGATATCTCCACAGTACATCGATGTTGTCGCCAGTGGTCCGGACAGCAGCGACTCACGGACGCACGCCAAGACCGTCGCATCCTACGCAGTGCCGTAGGGGACCGCACCGCCACTTCCCGGCAAATTAGGGACACTGTTGCTCCTGGGGTATCAGAGAGGACCATTCGCAACCGTCTCCATGAAGCTGGGCTACGGTCCCGCGCACCGTTAGGTCGTCTTCCGCTCACGCCTCAACATCGTGCAGCCCGCCTCCAGTGGTGTCGCGACAGGCGTGTATGGAGGGACGAATGGAGACGTGTCGTCTTCAGTGATGAGAGTCGCTTCTGCCTTGGTGCCAATGATGGTCGTATGCGTGTTTGGCGCCGTGCAGGTGAGCGCCACAATCAGGACTGCATACGACCGAGGCCCAGAGGTCCAACACCCGGCATCATGGTGTGGGGAGCGATCTCCTACACTGGCCGTACACCTCTGGTCATCGTCGAGGGGATACTGAACAGTGCACGGTACATTCAAACCGTCATCGAACCCATCGTTCTACCATTCCTAGACCGGCAAGGGAACATGCTGTTCCAACAGGACAATGCACGTCCACATGTATCCCGTGCCACCCAACGTGCTCTAGAAGGTGTAAGTCAACTACCCTGGCCAGCGAGATCTCCGGATCTGTCCCCCATTGAGCATGTTTGGGACTGGATGAAACGTCGTCTCACGCGGTCTGCACGTCCAGCACGAACACTGGTCCAGCTGAGGCGCCAGGTAGAAATGGCTTGGCATGCCGTTCCACAGGACTACATCCAGCACCTCTACGATCGTCTCCATGGGAGAATTGCAGCCTGCATTGCTGCGAAAGGAGGATATACACGGTACTAGTGCCGACATTATGCATGCTCTGTTGCCTGTGTCTAAGTGCCTATGGTTCTGTCTGTGTGATCATGTGTTGTATCTGACCCCAGGAATGTGTATATAAAGTTTCCCATTCCTGGGACAATGAATTCACGGTGTTCTTATTTCAATTTCCAGGAGTGTACACACACAAAAGTTGATGATGATACGTAAATAATCTTAGCTATCTCACAGTTGCTAAAAGATATTGCATGGTAAATCGAGTTCCATTTCTGTCTTCGCAAGTAAATTTTGACACGAACAAAACACCCGTAGCCATGAACACGACACAGCATGCAATACTTTTCTCGATGGTTTGGTTGTTCTGAAGAGAGTTCAATATCCGGCTGCCAGGATTATAAGGGAAACTGATTCTGCGACTTTTCTCCTATTAGAGTTATATCCTCGAATGCAAATTCATATCATCTTCACGTTTCTCTTTTTTCCCTCCTGTTCCGTCGGCCGCGATGACTGCCGGAGTGGATATTCGGCGAGAGCGGGTCCGCTTGTAATGCAGACAGTGCGCGGATAATAATCCCAGAATCCTATTTTCCCTGCGAAGGCGCAGCGGGTCGCTGCCGGAGGCGGTTTTCCATCAGCGGACCCGAACGGCCCGTGCCTCGCTCTGCAGTTTCGCCACTGCGCATGCGCTTGTTATTTTTACGCTTGCCGGTCCCGCGCCTTCGCGTGCTGTCGATGTTATCGCGTTTCCTCGCTGGAGACATTCACTCCTCTGCGGTTTCCCTTTCCCTCGCGTCTGTCCATCCTCCCGCAGGACAGACCGCAGCACAGCCACTTGCACTGTTTCCGGCTCTCTCCAGCCGTCTAATTCACAGTTGAGTTATTTGCAGAGGACGTCCTTCGTAGCCGAGGAATTTACTCACCGGTAGTTTGCTGCTTACGGAATTAAGCATCGTCTCAACGGCGAAGCTTAAAGAAGAACTTACTGTTGGGAAAGCGGGTAGTTTGGTAGGTTCTTCGGGGCTGCTGATTATAAACAAAGTCGGTCGTTTTAACATCCTCCTTTCTTATCATTTTCAACTAGATATTGAAAACTGACCTGGGTTAAGGGACAAATCATTAAAGTAAGAAATTTACCCTGCAATGTTTTTACAATGCCAGAAAAAAAACTACTCAGAATTAAAATATGATGTGACATAATTCCATTCACGGCAATCGATAGCAAATACCTACTATAAGCTCATTCACTCACCTCGACAGCTATTGGTTAGAGAACGGTGTCACGTGTCAGCCTTCGCTCGCAAAATAGCGACCAGACATACCATTTAAGAAATTTGTGGTTATGTCCACAATTCAATAGCTAAGCAGCTGCTACCAAATTAATAGCCAAAAGTTTGCTTTTAATAGCGTTTCATAGTTAAAAAAATACTGATAAATTTTGAGGCTGAAAAACGTAGAGCTGCTTTTCAGTAAACTGTTGCTAATGAAAGCAACTTAAAAAATTGTTAAAAATTAAATTACTCATAATCTCTGCTGTAACGACGAGTGCCAATTGTCATTCCGGCTTAGGATAAATTTTAATTTACTTAAAACTTTCACTACTGTTGTTGCTTGACCAAATTTTATGCATTACGGTTTACTTGCTTTTTATGTATTGTACTGTAGCTTTTAAATTACATTATAACCCACTAGTTAGTAAAGAAAAAAAACGCTATATTTGTGATAATCTACTGATATTGGTCCCATAAACAAGAGACTGTCTATTGTTGATAATTTTTTTAGAGGTTTTCTGATTTAAGCTTATATAAAAGAATTCGTATTAAAATTGCTGTTTACGTTCTTTTTTACTTATGGCCACGTCAACGTCGAGGTCATTAGAGACAGGATGGGAATGGGGACAGTGAAAGGGAAGGAATTCGGCCAGGGCCTTTTGAAAGAAGCATCGTGGCATTCGCCTGGAGTGATTTAGGGAAACCATGGAAAACCTAAATCTGGATGCGCAGATGGGGATTCGAACCGGCGTCCTTCCGAATGTGAGGCCAGAGCGTTAACCGCTCACCCACCACGCTCCGTGATTGCTGTTTATTTTGAGAGCTTTTCCATTTCTAAAAAAAATTCAATTATTTTAAATAAATATATTCGATTAAAAAAAAACACTCTTTTTGAAAAATGTGGACCTCTGAAGCGTTTGGTTATCTTTTATTTATGTAGTGATATGTTTATATTTATAGCGTTAAATAATAATAATTAAGGAATGTAATGAAATATTCGTATCGGGTAATACGTGACTTTTTGAAACATTTTATGGTAGCTTACTTAATTTCTAAATTTTCCGTCCTTTAATGATTTTTCAACAGATTGGGTACTCCAAAAAGAAGGTGATCTAGAAGGGAGAAATTATAATATATGGAATGGATTTTGTTAAAGCTCGCTAATATTACCGACATTTCTGCAGTCTTATAGAGATGCAATATACAAAAAAGTACCTTTTCTTTACAAAGATATTTATTATTTTCGGCAGACCATAGCGATGCTTTGGCCCAGTCTGATTGGATGTACACTTTTTTTTCTTATGGCTTTATGCCTCGTCGATGTCGAGGTCATTAGAGGCGGGAAAGGAACGGTTTTTTTTGTAACTGCTTTACGTCTCTTTTTAACATCGAGGTCTTTAGAGACGGGAAAGGATGGGGGGCAAGGATGTGGGCAAGGAATGGGAAGGAATTCGGCCATGGCCTTTTGAAGGAAGCATCCCGGCATTTGCCTGGAGTGATTTGGGGAAACCATGGAAAACCCAAATCTGGATGCCCGGACGGGGATTAGAACCGCCGTCCTCCCGAATGCGAGGCGAGAACGCTAACCGTTACACCGCCCCGCTCGGTGTGAAAGGAACGGGAATAAATTTTCGTGTATAATCTTTTGAAGGAACAATCTTAGCATTCTGTTGCATTGATTTGGGTAAACCATGGAAAACACGAATCTGGATGGTCAGTCTGTTATTCGAACCAACGTCCTTCCAAATGCGGGATCACAGCGTTGCCGTTCACCCATCACGCTCGGTAAATTAGTTGTAGAACTGTCTCTTTCACTTAGCAACACCCCGCACAGCACATGGTTTCAATAACTTCTCTGACACGACGATAACGGTGGCACTATTTGGTTCCATAGATGAGGAAAAAACCCTGTTAACCAGAGGCGCTGGCTGTCAGAAGGCTGTGCCTTAAGATACGCGAGAAGGGTGGCAGTCAGGCAGTCCGGCGCCAGCACGGCGCTTTATCGGCTCGAGGAGCGTCTGGCTGCGATACGAGCCGACACACGCTGCCACTCAGGCACCGCTAACTTATTCATCTGACCCCACCAGCGAGCCGCATTACTCCATTACTCCGTACACGACACCGTCTGCCTGCTGCAAATCGCGAGGTGCGTGCGGTACCAACTGTCCGAGAATGGAGGTTCAGTACAATTTAAATTTAATATAGACATTTCCAATTATTTTAGACTTCTCCTCGATATTATTGTCGGAATGGTTGATGAATAATCCACAACACTTCTGTTGCTAAGTGCTTAACTACATACTTTTTTTTTGTTTTTTTTTATTTTTTTTATCTCAATTGAAGTAAATATTTTTCTTAAAAAATTATTGGCCTTCGGTAGCATAGACCATACAGTACTATAACTACAATCTGCCGCATACACATTCATTACAATATACACAGTTTCTCAAATTAAATTTAACAAAAGTAGTATCTTCCAAGTATACAATATACACAATTGATAAAATTGAAATGTATAAGTACAACCCTCGGATATGCAATAGTTTCAGAAGAATATTTTTACATACAATTGCTACACTTTACTTCATTCATAGAAGTAAGATTTATCGTAAGAGAAATATTCCGCGTTTTCAATTACTTCAGTAAAACTAATTCATATATATGTAATATTTTCTGGATATACTATATTAAATTCAGCTTACTTAATTCCTACGAGGCGTGATCAAAAAATAAAAAAATAAAAATCTTACATTAAATTTAAATTAATCTCATTCAAAGTACTCTCCATGGCAGCGATGCACTTGTCCCAACGCTGAACCCATGACTGGGAGCATTTCTGAAAGGCTTCTTTCGGAAGGACGTTCAGCTGCTGTGTCGTGGCAATCTTAATGTGGCGACTGGTTTCAAAACATTTTGCTTTTAGCACTCTTTTTATTTTTGGGAAGAGTCAGAAGCCGTATGATGCTAAATCTGTTGAGTAAGGTGGATGTATTCATACAGGAACACATTTTCTGACCAAAAACTCGCGAATCAGAAGTGACCTGTGGCACGGCGCGTTGTCGTCATTTAAAAGCAAGCCATTGCCCTATTTTCCTCGTCCATTTCTTCGTATATCGTTTGGCAAACGTTGTAATATCCAGTTTTAAAATTCTGAGTTTACAGTTGTTCCCCTTGGAACGAACTCTGATAGCAATATATATATACTGAATAGCCAAAGAAACGGGTACACCTGCCTAATATCGTACAGGGCCCCAGCGAGCACGCAGAAGTGCCGCAGTACGACGTGACATGGAGTCAACTAATGTCTGAAGTAGTGCTGGAGGGAATTGACACCATGCATCCTACAGGGCTCTCTATAAATCCGTAAGAGTACGAGGGGTAGAGATCTTTTCTGATCGACACTTTGCAAGGCATCCCAGTTATGCTCAATAATGTTCATGTCTGGGGAGTTTGGTGGCCATCGGAGGTGTTTAAACTCAGAAGAGTGTTCCTGGAGCCACTCTGTAGTAATTCTGGACGTGTGGGGTGTCGCAATGTCCTGCTGGAATTGCCCAAGTTCGTCGGAATGCACAATGGACAGGTGAACAGCCAGGTTGCGTACTTACGTGTCACCTGTCAGAGTCGTATCTCGACGTATTAGGGGTTCCATGTCACTCCAACTGGACACGCCCCACACGATTACAGAGCCTCCACCATCTTGAACAGTCCCCTGCTAACATGCAGGGTCGATGAATTAATGAGGTTGTCTCCATACCCATACAGATCCATCCATTCGATACAATTGGAAACATGTCTCGTCAGACCAGGCAACATGTTTCCAATCATCAACAGCCTAATGTCGGCTGGCGTAAATATTTGTGTCGTGCACTCGGCAAGGGTACACGAGTGGGCCTTCGGCTCCGAAAGCTATATCGATGATGTTTCGTTGAATGGTTCGCACGCTGAAACTTGTTGATGACACAGCACTGAAATCCGCAGCAATTTGCGGAAGGGTTGCACTTCTGTCACGTTGAACGATTCTTTCCAGTCATTGTTGGCCCCAATCTTGCAGGACTTTTTTTCCGGCCACATTGATGTCGGAGATTTGATGTTTCACCGGATTCCCGATATCCACGATGTACTCGTGAAATGGTCGTACGGTAAAATCTCCACCTCATCGCTACCTCGGAGATGCTGTGTCCCATCTCTCGTGCGCCGACTATAGCAAAACTTTCACTTAAATCGTGATAACAAGCCACTGTAGCAGCAGCAACAGATCTCACGCATGCGCCGGATACTGTTGTCTTATATAGGCGTTACCGCCCGCAGCGCCGTACTATGAGTGTTTACGTATCTGTCTCTGTTTGCATACGCATGCCTATACCAGTTTCTTTGGCTCTCCAGTATATATATAAAGCGTAGAACCAACTTTCATCTCCAATTACAATTTAGGTCATGAAGTCCGGATCTGCATGAAGACGATTGATTGTTCAGATCTGTCCAAACTGAGACGACTTTCCTTCTGATCATAGTCAAAAGCCTAGAAACAAATTATTAGTCAATATGTTTTTTACGGACCCGTATGAGATGTTAAGTTTTTCGGCAAGCTCTCGAATAGTCATTCTTTTGTTTGAACGAACACATTTTGCACCTTTTTGCATGCTTTCGCCTGTTTTTGAGAACGTTGCTCATCTTCAGGCAAATTATTTCTGCTTTTAAATTACTCATTTAACTTGTACGCGCCAGATCTTCCTTACTGTCTCCGTCTGTGGCGTCCCTGGCCTTGGCGAATACAGACGTGTTTGAGGGCTCCTCAGCACACCGTCTTCTACATATGTGTTGAGACAGACTAATACACTCCTTTGGTGTCGCTGGCCAGGAGTAAGATTAATTTCGTGGGTAGGGATGATATGGTTAATGTCTCCAATAGCCTGATAATGACAATCACGAAGAGGAGATTCTTACACAACATATTTACTTAGAATTGTTACGGAAACATATTTCGATACTGTTCTGTGTATTCTTCATTGATAATTCTATGTCTGGTTGTCAACTGGACTAATCAAGATGTTTCCTATTACCTGATTAAAACATAAGAGCACGCTGCTAAACACGTCTTTTTTAAATAATGTTCTAACCCTAGGCCTGCGATGACAATAAGCTTGATAAACGTCTGTTTCTGTTAGGATTCAAGACGTTAATCAACGAGTATAGGTTTCAGCAGCTTCAAAGCATCAAAATAAATGTAAAAAAAATTGAGGCGATAATTATCAAACATCACATGTGCACTATCCTTTACCTAATGCGACTAGGCTTCCGTTAATCAGCGCGGTTAGATTTAGGTCTTGTATATGGACGTAAAAAAAGAAACGAATGAAAAGAACGAACGTAATAAAAGAAACAGAACCCTTGCTTGCGATTGATCTTACATCAGTGAACTGCCACAAAAATTTTTCCTGATTCGGACTGATTAATACGAGTGTAACTTAATCGTTAAGATCCTCTGTATAATTATGATGAAACTTGCTGCATGTGTCTGAAGTTGATATTCATTCCCATTCGATTCTTGAAATCAGTTATCGATGTCAGATGAAAAATTCTGCAACATCATCAACATTACCCCATTACCTGAGTGATACACTTCCCATATGAAAGATATAGAAGTATGGGACAAGTGTTTTGGAAAGAGATGATGTTGAGTAATGTAGAGTGGGGACGGAAACATTTGAAACATCTAAACGATCACTTGTAAGAAACAACAAAAATTTAGTTCTTGACCACAATGAGACTAACCAACAGCTCACTTAGATTCCTCGTGGTCATTTATAGTCCAGTATATAATTTTTGAGATTTAGGATGCGTTATATATGCGTAGCTGACTCAAATTAAATCTTAAATTAAAAATGATATTGTTACAATTGTTTAAAGTCTTTTTTACTACTCTTTGTTTCAGTCTTTTTTAATGCTAACTGATGTAAGTAAGAGTTTTCAGCGCACAAATCACGGAAGTTGAATTCCAGTTCCTTGTGGAATTCCAGGAGTGTGCACTTCACCATTTATAAGTATTATAACCAACCAGAATTACACTATGTAACGAAAATGCTGGTGCGTAATTGCAAGTTCAGCTCAGTCTTTTGTTAATCTAATAAAACTGGTCTGTTACAAAGTGGACTGTTAAGAAAACAATTCCATTATTACTTTAGCAGTGATTGTTTATATTTTTAATGTTATCTTCTTGTTAATAAACCTGATATTCTGGGAGAAACATTTAATTATAATTATTTCTTCATTTCCACTGTTATAATTTTTTCAGATACATACTGTCACCAAAAACATACTAAAACTTTTCCTTAGGGTGCAGGAATAATATGGGAAAAGAAATAAAACTATGCGGTACATTTCCACCAAATTAATGATGTTGAGCATAGTGATTTGAAACAAATTTTCTTTTCTTTTGGATTATTATTAAAAATAATTGTTCATTCTTCGAATAAGGTTGCTGTAATGTTCTCAACAACAATTGTTTTACTTCGGTTGTTTTAGTTCAGTGATGATGGATCAATATTCTTTTCGAAATAGCTGCAAACAATTTATGTCCAGCTGAATAAGCCTGAAATAAACCCTTGCTTGCGGCTCCATTAAGCAACATTTCTACGAGTTCATTAACAATTTAACATGTTGTCGTAGTACATGTGATCAGAACTATTAAACTCCCTCGCGAACAGTCCATAAGAATTGTCTGTATGTTAAACAGACGTGCAGTAATTCCAAGGACAGGACGTTGAGCACATAAGCACCCAGGGGTGACCCGCAAATTAGCAGGTATGCGAGACAAAACCCATCAGTCCCAGCGCATTAGTCAAGAAACGCAGGTACCACTATAAGCTAGTGAAAGATCCATGGAAGTTTTGAATGAAAGTAAAGAAAAATAGATGCAGTAAATACAATATACTGCCACATCCGAACTACAGATGTTTGGAAAGTTCCAGTGACGTATCATAGGAATATGGTGGGGACAGCGGTGACTGGGATGGAATGAGCAAATAACACGATGCCACGGCTGTAAATCACGCTAATTTCTGCCTTCCGGCTCCCGAGCTTGTTTCCAGGAAGAAATTATTGGACGATTCCGATGGAGAGAAGGCAATGTCAGTCTTGCTGCCGACGGGGCGGCGCCGAGGGATCTTTGGCTTTTTACTTCGAGCTTGTAACGTACTTAAATGTAACGTCTCTATTTTGTATAATACTTTAAATATATTTATATACTTTATTGCCTCTTATTTCCAGCACCAGACCAGTATATAGAGATTTCCTTAACCCCTCTTTGTCCGGCGCTGGTTTTAATATGATACTCACGCTGAAAAATCAAAATTATTATTATTCCAATTCTTATCACACAAACTCAAATTAATTCCTTTGTCTATATCTACATATATCTCAATCTCAAATCAAAACACTTTCTACTTATCTCATCACTTGTATATTTTTTATTTAACAAATAATTCTCTTTTCTCAAGTCATATAACATTATCTTTATCCATAACCCTAAACCTTCTGCCCTCAGGCTAATATTTTACTATTAATAATCCCGCCAGGATTCTTGTGGCTTCTCCAGTGAGTCAAACTGTTTCATCTCTTCTTTCAAACTTGTTCATTCCAAAAAACCAAAAACTCGTCCTCTCCATTCAAATCTTCTCTTCAACAACTCACTCTTGACTCTTCTTTTATTTTTCAAAGATCTCATTATTCATCTTGTTATTCTTTGACCTTTGAACTTAAAAATTCCGAGTTAACACACACCATTACAATTTATTAAATAAAAAAAATAGCTTAATTAATGTAAAATCACACAAATGTGAGGTTGTGTACCTCACAAGCTGTTAGCCGGGGCTTCTTGCTCGTCAACGCCTTATGAACAGACTCACCACGATTTCACACAAGGTGCTGGAAGTCACACCGTACGCCGAGAAACCACTCCACCTGTGGCATCCAGTATCACAGCAGAGCCAAGACAGCATAATGGCAGTTTGCCCTTGTATTACGACACTGCCGTCCTCTCCCGTTTATCAAATGTTAAGGAACTTAGTTGTCCACCGTTTTTACCAGAACTCAGTTTTCAAACGCCCAGGAAACGCCTGTGAAATGTTTCGTGCCCTCCACTGTGTTATACCAATATGAATTGCTAAGACTTTTTTGTGTATATTGAATAATTTCAGTCAGTTATGTTCCGTCACATTATTATCTTTTGATCTTATTAACAAACTAGTAGACCAGACAGCCGTTGTCCTGTCCAAATTTAAATACGTTTATTTTGTGAATTTGTGAAAAGCAGTTGAAAATGTGTAAAAAAAAAAAAAAAAAAAAAAAAAAAAAAGTAAAAATGAAGGGGAAAAACATATTTTTGAGCGATCACTGCATTTATTAACTTTTTTTCTTTACTTATGGGTTTACGCCTCGTCGACGGCTAAGGTCGTTAGAGGCGGGATGGGAGGGGGGTTAAGGAACGTGAAGGAATTCGGCGATGCCCTTTTTGAAGGAAGCATCCCTGCATTCGCCTTGAGTGATCTGGGGAAACCATGGAAAACCCAAATCAGGATGCCCGGATGGGGATTCGAACCCACATTCTCCCGAATGCGAGGCCAGAGCGTCATTTATTAACGATTGTATCCATGGTTATTCGATTTTAGTAGGAGTATATTCAGAAGAACGCGAAATGGGAAATTTTACATGCGAGATGAATCCTATACGTAGTACACCTATGAATTGCTGGAAATGTGTGATGTGCCTGGTTTATGATTGACTTGGAACCATGCGGCTTTGTTCCAAAAATTTAAGTCACAGTTAAATTAAGTCAGAATTTCATGTTAACCATATGATTTATTCTCTTCCATTAAATTTAAAATCTTAAGGTGTTTTATTTACATTTTGATCATCGCATCACCGAACCGGTTTTGGTTGATTCGTAGATCTTGCATCGTATAGTCTAATGCCTCGAAAGATTTTTTATATGCCATCTTAGATTTGTCACAAATGATCAATTTGCAATACTAAAGAACTTTGGCCATCACTCAGTTTTTCTAATGATTACATGTTGGAGTTTCATTGATTTTCAAATTCGACGGCAACTTGAATGCCGAAAGAGCTGTTTGACCGCCTTCCAACAACGTAGCTGCAATTACTAATGAAACACGTAGAATTGAAATTTCATCCTACGAGCGAATTGTTGCCAAAATCAATGAAATCAAAAACGTGTTTCCAGTTCCACCGGGAGCGTCCATCGTTCACATCTTTCATGAGCATATGTTTGTTGCCGATTCAACCGTGAAACACTACTTCGATATAATTCGCTCAACGCATCACATTCATATTGTTTTTCGCTTTTCAACTCTTGATTGATAGTGCATCGGACGACTGGGTGCTGTTATGAGTATTTGAGGAAATAGCTTGTTCGATATCACCATGCACATGTCCCCAGTTAATATCAATGGAACAGAAATAAAATAACTACATTTGTTGGACAGGTCGCAAAACAACACAAAAATAAAAATGGTAATTTTATTTTAATTTAGGCTCGAATACTTTTTTTCAGATTTTTCTCCCCATCTTCCAGGTTTCTTTTTCTTTTTTTTTTTAAAAAAACATTTAATTGAGTTATTCCCATCCAGGAAGCACAAGGAAAAAAAGGAATTACGCATATCCATCTTTTGAATCATGAGTTATGGTCTGTAGTTCGTAAAAAATTCCAATAGAAAAAGGCACTTTCAGTTTATTCCCGAATTTTCAAATTTTCCCGGCAACTTTCCCAAATTTTCTTTCTCTAAAATCCTTATTTGAACTATTATGAACATTTAAAAATTTAGCCAAATTGGTCGATAGACATAAACAGTCTTTTCCCAATTTTACCAATTTTTTTTCCTAAAAGAATATTCGGACTGTTATCAACGTTTTTATTTTTAAAAAACCCGTATCAATCTATAGAAAAAAACACGATCAAATTTTTCGCTAATTTTCCAATTTTCCTAAACTTTTACAATTTTTCTGTCTATTAAAATCTTATTTGGACTATTATAACATATAAAAAATTTAGCTAAGTCGGTCCATACAAAAAAGTACTTTCATTTTCACCGGAATTTCTAAATTTTTCGAGAAACTTTGCTATTTTTTCTTTCTCTATAAATCTTATTTGGAGTAAGTATTACGAACACTTAAAAAAATTAATAATAATAGCCAAATCGGTCAGTAGAAAACGTACTTTCAGTCTTTCCTTAATTTTCCGGGCAACTTATTCCAATCTTTCTCTAAATCCTTATTCGGACTATTATAAACGTTAAAAAAAAATTGTTAGCCAAATCAATCAAACCGTTCTCAAGTGATGTGGTTAACAAAGAAGAGTATTTCATTTAATAACATCAGTCCACAGAAAAAAATCCCTTTCAGCCTTTTTGTGAATTTTTCAATTTTCCGGCCAACTTTTCAATTTTTATTCAGACTGTTATGAACATTTTTTAAAAAATAACAAAATCGGTTGATGGGAAAAATACTATAAGTTTTTTTACGAATTTTCCAATTTTCTTGACAACTTTTCCTGTTTTCTTTTTCCAAAACCTTATTCGGATTATTGTGAACATTTAACAAAAAATAACTAAATTGATCCATAGAAAAAAAAATAACTTTCAGTTTTTCACGAATTTTTCAGTTTTCCCGTCAACCTATCCAATTTTGCTTTCTCTCAAAACATTATTCGGACTGTTGCGAGCATTTAAAAAAAAAAAAAAAAAAAAAATAGCCAAATGGATCCATAGAAAATTACTTTCAGTTTTTCCTAAATTTTCCAGTTTTCTGGACATCTTTTCCAACTTTTGTTTATGTAGAAATCTTGTTCGGATTATTATGAACATTTGGGGGGGGGGAAAAAAAAAAATCGTTCCAACCGTTTTCAAGGGATGTGTGTTACCAATGAACAGCATTTAATTTGTTTTATATGAAATTTATATGAAGTTTTTTCGCTTTGAATTCTTTGGAAGAAAATAAAGATGTTAACATTTCTTTGTTAATTCGTGGGTTTTTCATTTATAGTACGATAACGTTAATAAACTTTCCTTATGAATCACTGATCCCATGTACAAATATTAAAATATAGTTGGTTGAACGCACTGCCGCCCAAAGTTTTACATTCTTCAATTTGTATTAATGTTTTACGTTAATTTGACTGAACGGATGAGTTCGCCAGAAGCATGAAATAAGATTTACTAAAATTGTTCAATACCAATTGATCAGCTTCATGACATAACCGATCAGCAACTATTATTCCTCATATTGAGATAACCGATAAACAACTAACTTAATGGGAGAGTAGGCCAACATTTAACTAATTGACTCTCACGAAAGGTCAATATCTAATTTTCAAAGACGGCAGCCATGAAAAGCTTAGAATAACGAGAAAAACCGCCTAAATCAACCAACAAATGGTAACACAGGAAATCTCTAACTCGGTGAAACGAAAATATATTCACCTGCCTTCTTTGCAAAAACGAAAATACTATTTTATTAGTTAGTCTCACTAAAGAACTTTATCAAATAGCTGAAAATAATCGAAATAATCTGGAAAATTTACTGTTTACTTTAGGAAATTCTCATCTAACAAAAATAACGCTTGCAAATTTGAAATAGAAGGATGTCTTTTGACAATGACCATTCATAGTTTACAGCTACTGGCAGGATCTACGTCTCCATTTTCATCTATGTTCGCATCTACCCTTCGTCACCATATTGGTGCAGTCCTTCCTACTTTTCAGCTTACACTTCTCTCCTTAGACACCGTTCCTTTGGTCTTTTCCTGGGCTCATTTCGTTGGATCTTCTTATTTCAAGTCACCCTTCTGACTTTTCCTAAACATGGTTCCCCCTGGCCTCTTCCTTCACTGACGTATTCATTGTTTCTTCCAATTACCTTCGGAATACTTCCCAGATATTTAAAACCATTCACCTTCTTTAATTTTTCCCTATTATCACATTTATCATTGTTAATCTCCCATCATTCTAATATTGATGATATACTCACTTTTGTATACCTCATGCTCTATAGTACCACAATGTCTGGCCGCTTTCTGTTATCCTATTATCTGTGTGATATCTGATTGAAGTATTATAGATTTGTTGCAAAAATTTCTGCAAAGGATGCACTTTTCTTCTGTCTCCGTTCTCCGGAAGAATCGTGCTGGAATCGTATTTACTTCGATACATCTGTAGGTAGTCATTTATAACACTTATTTTTTGTTTTTCAATGCTTATATTTAAAAATAGAGAATTCTTGGTCTTAGAACTCCAAGTTGTCCGAAATTGTTTTGAACTAATTCTGTCATATATCTGCCTAAGTGCAAGAGATATTTGTATATTAAGTGAACCTAAACAATTCTCACAGTATTTTAATAAACGTCGTGAAATTTGTCTATAACTAATGTATATAACTCTAGCAAATTACTGTAAAATTTAGCTTAAAGGTATATAGTCATGAAGTCTACCAATTGGATTATAATTATTCAATTAGTATTTACCAGTGTAATCTAACTTTTTGAAGCATATAAGATCTTATTTTTATCGTTCTAATTTACAACTTTAAACCTGCTCGTAATTAAAATACGTTGGAAAATGTGCCTTAGTTTGGAGGCTGCTTCCTTCAATTTTCATGTTAAACATGTAGGTCCAGCGCGACAGAAGCTTTATCCGCGATTACTTGAAGCTCTTCACGAATAATATATATTACTGAAAATAGATGTTTATCAATCTCATAACTTTCTTGATGCTTGGGCATTATGCATGTGCAGTTCTGTTCATAAAAATATTGGAGTAATTGCCGTAAACCTACGGATGACACTGGATTCAAAGGAAGTGCGGCTGTAAAAAATGTTGTAGCTGAAAGTCTCTGCACTAGTTGACACTAACATTTTTAGAGTAAGGCTGCTTCAGAATAGAAGCCACATATGTGTAGACGCTATGGAACTTATGCTTTAAGCATCGTGAAAGAAACCGTAATAAAGGGAATGAGAGCAGTGAGTTTCCTGCAGTTGTGTATTATCTTTCCAAGGGTATAAAACATCGAACTTCAGAAAACACGTAAATGATTTAAAAACTCTGAAGACAGTAATTGACTTTCCTAATGCATTACTGAGGATAGGGATTTTACTGAGGATTGGGATTTTACTGAGGATTGGGATTGAACTGTAGAACTGTTATGCTGGATGAAGTGTGGCCTATTAACTACGAACTGCAGAGAAACATTTAATGATTTTCCGCTTTATTATCTAGAGTATTACTTCCTAGCGACGTCAAAGTCATTAGAGAAGACTTAAACCAATGATCAGTGAGTGTCGCCCTTTAGCTGCGAAAAATTTAGGCTATGTTAATCTCTATTTCGTATATTCTGAGTATGCAAATTAAATTGGTTCCTCACAAGGTGTCCTACACATTTCAACAAAATTAATGACAAACTGACTTCCAATAAAATGATTTTACTGTTCTTTTAGATTCACGATTATAATAATTATAATTCCGTGTGGTTGTGATGACGTGGTGGCAAGGCTTCTATTAGCTGCGCATTCCGGCCATGTCGTCGCCACCATAACCCGGCATTCCTACTAGGCGCATGGAAGCTACCGTTTATCGTTGAATCTGAACCACGGAAGCGTTCTGGCGTACTTCAGTTTACACAGCAAGCTGTGCCAAAGGTGAAAGTTGGGTTAAGGACCTATGAAAATCCCCGCCGATACAGGGATTAAAACCGGGGACCTTTCTATCCCCAGTCAGACACCTTAACCACTGAAGCACCAGACCGCTCAGATTTACGATGAAGACGTAAAGTGTTCTCAAAGTAAACACGGAACTCCACCTAAAACCATTGTCTGATCGCCAGGAGCGAGATTCGAAGCCTGGTCTACTATTTCTCCTCGTATCCAGCCAGCAAGGTGGTGTTTGTAGGGATATCTCAAGATAATTTTTTTGGAATGGTCATAATTTCCAGTAGATTTCCAAAACATTTAAAAAGTATCTTCTGGTTGAACGGAGAAGTGAAATACCGTTTTGGAGACGATTATTGTTAAAATTAAAGTGACGAAACGCAGAAGTTAATAATGCGGTGTCCTTCACATTCTCACAAGTTCTACCAACAAGTTGCGAAGCCGGGGCGACGTGGCAATGACCGGGAAGTTTCGAATTGAGTTGGAAGGCGTGTATTCATCTCCGCTCCAAGTTGCCGCTTGTCGACGTTGGTCTGTATTCTGCTCGCTCGTTCTCTAGCGGGGCAATCGCGGAAACCGCCGAGCTCACGTTTTGGATTGCCTCGGGCTCCATCCAGCCACTCCACAGATATTGTCGTCGCCTCTACTCGTTTGAACTGAGAGGACTTCGGGGAAAGATGCCGAGGCCGTGGCATTGTCTCCGGAAAATAAATTAGAACTGCGGGGGAGGGGGAGGGGACTCTCATAATAATTTGTGGTTAATAAACGCCGGGAGAAGATTTATTTCACACCTTATGCATTTTTATTACATGTTTAATGTATTGCTTTATGGAGCGGAAAATACAACTCAGTGGCCAAGCGAGCGACAAAGAGTTTTCTGTTACGGAGATGGGTCTGAGGGTACGGTTCACCGCAGGTCAAGGAAGACGGTTGAGACGCTCTCTGCCGCTGAGCAACACATAACAGACGTATATCTTTCCAATGCACGTACAGCTTTGTACTAAGAGAGGTATAGACGTTGCTAGTGACAATGTTAACTAAAAGTAACAGGTAAAGGTCCGTGTTGTCTTAATGACTAGGTGACGGGGTTTCTGTTCGTATGCACACTGTGATACAACAAGACAGATGTATGAGATAGGAGTATTAAAAATTGTGAGTATAAACTCTAAAGCAGGACATACACGTTACCACGGGTGCAAGGACTGTCAGTCGAACCGTTGCAACGGCAGTCTTATTACCACACATACCTTGCGACTCGTCGTATAGACGGTTCCACAATCGTCGTATTGTCTCTTTCAGTGTCTGTTTAATATCATTAAAGTATATAGTATATTTTCATTAATATTCACATGTAAACAAACAAAAAATTTAAAAAAGACTCCTAATTATGTACCTTATGATGTTACTGTAAATAATTTAATAAAATTTGTATGGTGTAATCTACTGTTAATGATGCAACTTGTGAAGCAAAATTATTGTTTATAAGAAACTGGTTTAGATTTTATAAATTTGAGATTATATAACTATTTTTAGCAAATATTTCTGATATTTATTACATTATAACTAACTAGCTATTGCTTAGATTATTTTCATTTTGCTTTACGGATCGTGGTTTATATGCTTTTGTAATTGTGAAAAATTTCAAGTTAATTTAATACTCCATTCCTGAGAAAAAAAGGTACATAACAGAAATTTTCGAGTTTGGAAAAAAAATCAATTAGATGTGACGTCTGAGTGTATGGTTAATGAAAACCGTCAATAACACCCCGAATAAATGTATTATACCCAATAAATTGTACATCATCGTAATCAGGAAACTTTGTAGATTATTTTTCACTTAAAAAATAAAAATGCCAATTTTTGTACATTTTACACTACCCGGTTCTGATAGCTTGGTCGCAGGGACCGTCTCCATCAACACTCACGTTACGACCGGTGCGATCGAGTACGATCAGAGCATGTCGTGTCTCAAGTTTCGATGAAAATTTCAACGGACCTGCGACATGACATTGGTCGTACAGTCCGCTTTACGACCAACCAATTCTCGATCGGATTTGTCGCATACGACCAAAGTTCGTGGAACGGTCCGTGCGACCGTAGTAGCGTGTATGGCTTGTTTAAGTGATAGTGTTAAATAGAAAATAAGGAATGGGATTAAGAAATTTTAACTATGGTAGATATCAGATTTTATTTAAGAATTTTAGGAGATGACTGCAACGGCCATTGTGCCACCAAAGTAAAGCTGAGAGGTCCGTTACCCTTTCTCCGGCCCTTACGTTAGCGCGGAGAGAAGTGAGGTCTGTCGCCAACCCACGGACGCGAAAAGACGTCTTCTGGGAGGGGTATTACCTTCGAAAATCTGTGCTTTTTCCATTTGGCAGGGGTTGTGGACACACCAACTGGGAAGCCAGAAAGTCAATGTTGTTAGCGCTCCTCCCAGAAGGACATCCGCCCACCCCGACTACGGTTAGCAGGGGAATATATAAGGCGCCAAGGATAGAATAGCGTTCTCAGTTTTGCTCAGTTCCTAAGTTTCTCAGTTTCATTCAGTGTAGCTCCAGGTGACTGAGTACGCTGACTGCCTGCCTGCATGATGTAAGTCCATTTTATGTTCATTCTCTCTCTCACTCTCTGTGTGTGTCTCTACCATAGGACTCATTTTCGCTACGGTTATATAGTAAAGTAAATTAATACCATTAAGATGACATGTATATCTCCTTTGGAGTGACTGTAAAGATTGGAGGAAGTGCTTATGGAAAACTGTTATGAACTTGTTGGATTGAATTTTGAATCCAATTTCGAGTGTGGACCATTGTAGACTGCTAACTGAACAAAATATAACTTTATTTTGTGTGGTACATCATTTAATCACTTATATTTATTCTTTGTAATTGTTCTTGTCCTTTACTAACTTTCCATTGAGAAATGGTTTATTAATATTTAAATGGAGCCAATCTTCTGCAAAGAAAGAAGTCCGATTGAATCAATGAGTAAATTAGCTGAGGGCTACGGGGAACGGAAACTTTACAACATTCCACCTTCGCCTAACCTTATAATCATTACAGATATATGCAACCTATAGTTTACGGTGGAATCCAAACCACGGAACAAGATCAACTATCCAAAGTGTCTTTTCAATGGTCCTTTTAGGGTTAAAATTAGCTGAAACAGATGTTATCAGTTAACAACGAGGCAACTGAACTTGTATTACAAAACATTGTTAGGGTGCTAATGACCTTTCTGTCGACGCCCCCTAAAGCCACCACGACGACGAAAACAACAGCAACAGCAACAGCAACAGCAACAGCAGCAGCAGGAACAGCAACAACAACAACAACAACAACAACAACAACAACAACGACAACGACGACGACGACGACGACGACGACAACGACAACAACGACGACAACAACGACGACAACAACAACAACAACAACAACAATAATAATAATAACAACTTTGCTGACGACATTCCAGAGATACAGCAAAACAAAAATCTTTTTTTGTCGTAGCGTTCTTATATCTTTAGAGTTTCAATCTTTGTTGCTTTTACTAACCGCAGGACTGTTCTTTGACTAAGACCTTCTCCCGCGAACGTAGAGAAAGCAACTAGTGTTGCAAAATGAAAAAAAAAGTTTTTTCAGATTTGTGAAAAAAAACATGAAAAAAAACTTAGCACCCTCGTTTTTTTTCTAAATTTGTTTTTTTTTTCAGAAAACTATATTTGATAAATTATAGTTTTATTTATGGAACTTACATTTTACATGTGTGTTTTAAACCTTACTAAATCATATAATATCTTACATAATGATTCATGAATGTATCTATATAGGTAACATAATTTTTTATTCATCTTCTATGTCGGAACCACATTCACTAGTATCAGTACTACCAACACTAGTTCGGTTGGAGTTGGAATTTTCTGTTTCTTCTTCTGTCCCCTCTAGATCCATAACTTCAGAAATAGTTACATTTTCTTTTACCAGCTGTATTGCATGCAAAAGCTTTTGAGATTGCAATTTTAAATTGTGAGCAAAGTACACACTGTGAATGAATACTGCGCCGGTAGTTCTGTATTACGGTCTTTTTAAGTTTGAATTTAAATATATTATCATACAAAATAGGAGCTTTATTTGTTTTCAATCGTTGGTTTACGCCAACGGTTGCAAGGAAATCATTCATAATTACTGACAATGACTCAGTATTATCACTATACGCTGCGAGTTTAACAAGTATACGAATATAAGGAAAGCACAACAAGTAATAAAAAGAGGCAAAAAACTGTAGTTAAATTTCCTAATTTTTTGAAAAGATTTGTAGGTCTACAGATAAATTTGTAGGGCCTGGCAGCACTAGTTCAAATAGCGAGTATCAATCCAAACAATGGGGAACGGCCGAACGGGGATTCCTTCTCACGCAACCTAACCTTTTCGGGAAGTCCCCTTTCGTAAAAGAAAACTTCAGTCGATGTTACCAATATTTTTGTATTTTTTTTTCTACTGAACCAGAAAGTTATAGTAGATTTAAAAGTAAGTATAAACTCTAAAAGTCATATTAAATGATAAATGCCTTAAAAATTTGAAATTTAGTAGTTATGAAAAAAAAACATGTCCCAGAAAAAAAACATGTTTTTTTTCACAGTTTTTTTCATGTTTTTTTTCACGTCAGAAAAAAAACTGTTTTTTTACAACACTAAGAGCAACAATAATAATTAATAGTTAATACTTCTTCTTCCGTATCGAAAGAAGGAGTTGCTGCGAAATCTCATAGGGTGATAAAGACCACACGGCCATTACGTCGATAGGCCCTAATAGCAGCAAGAGTGACTTAAACGTCTCTTTCGACTTTGATATGGAGTATGGTTTTCCAGAAGACATGTCGGGGAGGGGTTGGAATGGATGGCGAGGAGGGAGGGGGGGGGGGTGCGAGGTAGCTTCGCCCGTGTGGAAGATGCCTTAGCTCTAAACCGTCGTAAGTACTGTCTGCTTCGCCGCCTCTTAAGGGACCCAAACACACAGCAACTTGTTGTAAACCATGTCTCCCAACTTGATTGGCTAACACAAAAACAAGTTGGACAACATGTTGCCTGACATCAGTAGAGAAAGAACCAGCATACAGAGAACAAAATTTTTACTTATACCAGTAATGTTGGAACTATAAGAAATAGCTTCATGTACAATTATCGTTGCTGCCTGCGCGGAAAATGAGAGAGAAAAGAGAAAAAGAAAAGAAAAAAATATTGGGCAAAAGAAGTGGCTCCAAAAACGCCCCAAATTTTCACACACAAATTTGCTGTCGGAGCTCAAAGTAACTGCACCGGAAGATTACAAAAATTTCCACGTCTTTGAAATCAATCTGCAATTCTTGTCAGCCCTTGTTTCTTGAATTTTTATTTTTATATAATTCAGATTTCATTTTCCACAATTGTGGTAGACTGCGAAACTTTTCGATGACGCTGTTCCATGCATCGTTGTCATGAATACCACTATTAGCTTAGATCACTAGCACTGCCTTGATGAGAAACCGAAGCATACTGATGTTGGCATCCAGATTGGACAACTTAACCATACACACTACAACACGTTAGCACAACAATAGGCCCTGCTCACAAATATCAAACGAGATAGATTTGGTCTGCGAACCTACCCATACACACACCAACCTCAGCTACAGCACAACCAAGTTGGCCAACCTGGAATGGAAGGGAGCGGGGAGGGGGAGGGGAAAGGATTCGTGGAATCTTTTTTTTTTTTTTTTTTTTTGACGGAAGGGGGGTGTGGTCCGAAAATTTTTGCGAACCCCTATTACAGAAAGTGTTTCTATACAGCAAGTGACTTATTAACTTAAAGAAATTTTTAGCCATAAATAGCAAGAATAGCAAGCACTGGATGAACTTAGCAGACCTTCTAAATTGCAATACTGCATGGGTTTCCTGAAATGCTGATATGGTGTTATGGTGATGTTTTGACAGATTTGCTAACCTAAGCCGAATACAGGAATTTTGAATGAATCGGCATATTCTACGTAAAGCTTTCTTCGTCTTCCACTCATACGCAACTCCTTATCCTATTTGTTGTTAGTAAAAGCGACAATGTGGACAAATCAGCTACAAGTTGTAATCAAGAAAGGTTCTAAATGTCTCAATACAGTACCACAGTTGTGCTGTTTCATACTTTCACCAGTAAATGTCTTATATATAGTGTAGTGATCTAGGTCGATCAATTGCTAAGACCATAATTGTCTCAAGTCAGTATCCAGGGCGGGCGAGCATGAAAAAGTTAAGCAATAGAGCTATGACCTGAGAAGTAGCACGCATATCAGCAAGCCAGTTGCCAAGCGCTTGTCATTACTGCAAACTGGTAAAATGACTTCATACATCAGGTTAGAGAGGAGTATTGCCCTCTCCACACAGTGGGAATAGGTAGGGGATATTCTATTTAAATCCTGGGGGCAGCTGTCTGTCGGTCTGTCTCTCTACGAAAGTCTTTCAACGTACCACATCGACGGCGAGGGCGCCGGGAGGCGTCTGCGCCGCCGTGGTGGCGGTTGCAGAGAAGAAGATGATGCCTGGCGTCTGCTAATAAGGTGGGCTCTGCTGCGATAGCTGGGTGTGGACAGTAAAGAATCATTTGGTCATATTCATATGGGCATAATCTTGTAGAGTTCTTATCAATATTCCAGTTAGTTTGGGCTGCGAGGCGCCCATAAGTTACATGCTTGCCCTTGTCTTTGGCCCTGTGTGGAATGATCCGGTGAACGCATAACCATCTTGTTATAAAGCCAGTTAAACATTGTAGATATTCACATATGCCATCATACATTGCGCATGTAAATAAAGGAATAAATATGTAACTACCGTTTACAGTAATTTAACCTCCATTCCTATATTAATATTTGAATGTGCTGAGCCATATAAGCTGCCAGGTGTTGCAGTAGGAACCTATGACGTATATCGATCTTCTATGGTCGGCCCTTATCCACGTCTCCAGTGGAAGTTACCCAGTCACGACAATAGTATAGCTACATCGTAGCTGCAAAGAAGGTATCTTAACAACACCGTCTGAAATTATATCGATCAAAAACTGATACAAAAAGGATTATAAATAGTCTATATAACAGTTTCTGTCAACGTTATTCAAGAAGTTCTGGAATGGGTGCAGATATGTAAGAATTCGACAGGGGAGAGTAAATCTGACTAAAAAAGTTTATAATTTTGTTAAGATAAAGTAAAACAATACTTTTAATTTATGTTCTAATTCGCCACAGCTAAAAATAACAATCTTCTCCGCCAGTTTGTAATAGAGTACAGTCTATACTTTTATGAATTTCTATCAAATTACTTAAACAACTAATTTTTGGTGGGATTGAAATTCCATAGGAATTATACGTAGTTATTCGCTTTTATGGTGTCTTGGGAATACTATTTTAATGTTTCACTTTAGTGTAATTCTAAGATTTTCTCAGTAACTACGTAGTTACACTACTGTTTGCAACACCATTTCAAAATCGGAGGATGTGTAGAACAGCGAAATCATAATAACTGATTAAAATTACAGAGATAAGGCGTGAACGTAGGCCCTGCAACGCCCTCTTTTGTGTGAATTGACAGATTAAAGTTACACCTTTTTTTATTTATTGTTTTACGCCTCGTCAACGGCTAAAGTCATTAGAGGCGGGATAGACAGGGGACAAGGAACTGGAAGGAATTCGTCCATGGTCTTTTTGAAGGAAGCATCCCGGCATTCGCCTGAAGTGATCTGGAGAAACCATGGAAAACCCAAACCCGTTTGCCCGGACGGGGATTCGAACCCGCGTTCTCGCGAATGCGAGGCGAGAACGTTGACCGTTCACGCACTACGCTCGGTAAAGTTACACCTAACTCGGTCGGTGAGCCGTTAAACGAAGCGGAAACCTGAAAAAAAGTGTCAGTATACCGCATCTAATTCAAAGGATGCATTATCAGCATGTGAGTGAGTTCGAACATGGCGGAATTATTGGTCTCCAGGAAACGAGTTTGGTGTTCCATGACATTGCGGCTCGTACAGTGCACGCTGCTACGACAGTGATGCATGCGTGCAATATGTGGACAGAAGAGGGTTGTACACAGTGACGAGTGGGTATTGGAACTCACAATGTGGCCACAGCGAGATGACCTACAGAACAGCTTCGTCCTCGACACTGGAGCGTTGCAGCAGGTGTGGACATCTCTGCGATGACGTCTGCTGAGAGCTGGGCTGGCGACGTGCATGCCATTGCGTCGAATTGCATTGACCAGAAACCACCAACGCCTCAGACTGCATTGGGAACGTGAACGCTGACACTGACCTTACTGGGTTGCAAAATGTAGTGTTTTCGGACGAGTCCCACTCAAAGTTTCCTACAGTGATGGTGGTATGTGTTAGACGCTAGTGGTGAACGGAATCGGGCTGACTGCACTGTTGCGCGGCATAGCGGAATGAACGCCAAATGTGATGGCTTGGGGCGTCATTGGCAATAACATTCGACCTTACCTGCTGCATACTGAGGCCAATCTGAACAGCAACTGCAACATCAAGCTCCACATGCTATGTTTCAGCTGGACAATGCTTGGCCACATGTGACGGGAAATGTGGAAGCCTTCTTCGAAGTACAACGGGTGCCACTGCTTCCCTGGCCTGCACGTGCACTTGACGTGTTTGGGATATGGTCGATCGGTAACTTGTTCGTTTTGCCTCTGCTGCAACCACTGTCAGTGCTTTGTTGATGCTCTACAAACCGCGTCGCACTGTGTTGCCCAGTAACATTTCCAGGCTCTCTGTGATTCCATGCCACGACGTCAAGAGACTCTGCATATATAGTTATGTAATTCTAATCGTTTGTGTATTGTCGTTTTCGTAATCTGTGGAATAAATTTCATTGTACTCGCATGTCTCCTTCTTCCAATTTTCATAAATAGTAGTGTAGTGTGCTAAATATCTGAAACAGCTTATTTACAACCTTCTACAACTTTTCATTTCAATCTTGTTGAGGACAAAACAGATACCTTTCAGAAGCAGCAAATTTTAATTCTGTTATCGCGCATAATTTTCTAAAAGAAATCTTGCGCAAGCGTACATTTTGGATTCCATCGCACGCTTCATTTTTAACTGAGTTTTAACAAGAACTATCAAACTAGAGATGGTAAAGAACCGTTAACGAAAAACGCGAAAAAAAAACGAGAAAAGGCTGAAATCTTTACAATGATCACGCCACGTCTAGTATAGTGCTGAGATCTTAAAAGATAATTCCGAGTTGCATCTCCATCAGTTCTAACTTGAGGGGCTCAATGGTGCATCCTAATTTTGTATCGCTAAAGGAAACATCATTCCTGTTTCCTTGCTGCTTGATATATCAGCATTTTTTTTTTTTTATTTTTGACTGCAATTTCGCTTTCTCTACATTTAATGTGATGTGATGGAGTTTGACACGCATGTTGCACTATATTCATTGGATTAATCACTGAAAATGGCTAATACCTTCCGTCAGTAAAGTTAATTGCTCCTCAAATAACACATTTCAAAAGAAGAAATGAAAAAAATTACCATGCATCAGAAAATTTTCTGATAGTTTGTTCCTCAATAGCCATAAACCGAAATCGTATTCTTTTCTTAGAGAGATATTTAGTATCTGAATCTTATTTTAGCTAAGCATTTAAAGAATTGGCTTTCATGAAGGTGATGGATTTATTAGGGATTGACATATTTTCAGAACAATTTATTGCTGCATTTGATTCAGTTCATGCCTAGATCAGAAAAAAATTAAATTCATGAAGAGCCATCAACGCGTTACCTCTCTTCCATTTTGGTTGGTTGCTGGTAGCTTCCTCTGCAGATCCACTTGCCGGTCGTTGACTGGGGCCGTCCCTGAAACCTGCTCCGCACGTCAGCGGCAGGTGTTTTCCAGCTGCCCAGCATAGCTGTTGCGCAGGTGCTGTGACGGCAGTCCACAGCTGCGGGGAGCCCAAGTCGGCGGTACAATAATACTACGTCTGCTGTTTGCCATCCGCTCTAATAATTTCGTGGAATACTGTGCCTCGAATATACGGCCCAACAGTCACATAACGAGAATGAGTTGTATGTTTTGTCCTTAACAGAAACGAAGCAGTGCATGCTATGAATTAGGCTAACATTAATCAAGTTCCGTAAATGCATAAAAGTTCCACACCAGGCGTAATATGAAATGGTCCATCAGTCTGCTTCTTGATTACGATAAAACACTAATTTCCCGAACTGCTGTAGTACGGAGACGTTAGATCACACAAATATGCACGCTCTATCAATCTCATTACTGCCTATATTTATCCCCCTGCTTATTTTTTTCTCTGCAACAAACGGAAATTACCTTTGAAAAGTGCCCCTTTTAAGATTACTCAGACCATTCCAAGAAGATGTTTAAAGATCGTTCTAATCGTCGTGTCACTCGGTGATGTATAACACTTTGAATACGATCTTCTAGAGCACTTATAATGTTGTCGGATTATGTTATTGAGCATTAATCGAAGAGGGATGAATTCAAAAGATTTTAAGAAAAATATCGTCTTCCCTACACCCTCATCTTCCCCCCTTTCCTGCACCCACCTCTACAAATTTTTACTTTAAATTATTTCAACGTTCTTGATAAATTATTCATCATTTCCCTTGGTAACTTATTCCAATCCCTGATACCCTTACCTAAAAAATAAAATCTTCCCACATCTTTGTGCCTGAAATCGAGTGCCAGCTTGTGGTCATGGTCATCGTTTCCCTTCCATGCACTAATTTTCATACCTACACCAATATCTTTCCATGTCTCATGACCAGTATACGCCTTGTTCCCTCCCATGGCCCTCTTCATCCTCCTCCTGCCTTGCTATGATTCCCATTCCAGCTCCTTTATCTTATCTGTTACTGATTGCATTCTGCAATAATTTCCAGAAACAAATCTAACGGCCCTTTTATGCACCCTCTACAACTCCTGTATTTGATACGCAAAATGTGGGTCCCATACTACACTACCATATGCTAGCTAGGATGACAGTCAAAAGATTAGGTACTAATCGGAAGATGTATTAAATGAAGACACTTGCATTTTGGAGAAATCGGGAAATAAGAAAAGCTAAAATTATGTTAACATTAGAGAAAGACAGATATATTATACTTTTATGGTGCTTGTGTCTAATAAAAAGTTTTTGATAATATGTTCAAAATTTTGAGTTCAGGTGTGATATATGGAGATGGAGGATAAATTTTGTAATATCCTTAAGAATCGTAAGAGGCTAGGTTGTAGTCTATAGGCACTAACGTTGTATGTTTATGGAGAGGAAGTATTCAAGGCAATGAAAATAATGTTTGCATATGGCGTTAATGCCGGTGGAGAAACAATGAGTATCGTGCAATTTGCTGATGATATTGTGTGGTTGGGAGACAAGAGTGAAGATAACAAGAAATTATTGTATGGAATCAAACAGTATACCGTAAAAAATTGGATCACAAAATTTTGAAGCTTGGACTTCGGAAATGTTCTGGAACGTAAATTGTGTGCTTTTCATAGCCGTTGTAACCATATTAATTAAAATAATTTGCTCGTCGTTATGTTCTATCAACTCTTTTTTCTCTTGCATTATGAGATTTCCGCGACCAGAATAAATAGTTTACAACCTCTCATAGTGGCGTTGCGATGTTTAGTGGACCATTTGAAACACATTGCAGCGCAAGCAGGATGCCTGAAACGTAGGCATCTAATACGAGGATGCAGTTCAACCGGTAGAACATGAAAACTATGTTTACTCTTGTCACTTACCTGATATAGTTTTCAGGGATATTGGTCATCTGATGAGTTCACAAGAGTCTTTTTAATCTCAGCACTGGGCAATACCCTTGAAGATGATCAAAGGTGAGATCAACCTGTTATGGTTGGAAGATAAAGAGAATTAATGAAAGACTTTTACAGACCACAACAACGGGTTGATGCATCACATTCTTCCATTAATCGGATTGTTTAGTTTGTTAATGGATTAACAGCTAATTGTAACAAATGTAGAAGACAGAGCTTAGAATATTTTAATATTTAATAGATTATATCGGGAGTGGTAGAAATGGATGATTGCATAAAACCAGTGGGTGATCCATGACAGAAATGAAAAATACTTTGGTTACCAAATAAATGAATTTTGGATTTATTGGTTGTATACCAAATCATCACTAGAGATTACGTTAAAAATATCGTATGATATTTATCACGAGGAGACGCTAATAGTAGTTCGATCGTGCATTGTTGTGCCTTGTCTCTAATAAAGTCCCATAAAATACCCAAATTATTTTACAGGCTTCGAAAGAACTATGTGAAATATCAAGACCTGTTCATGTGGCTCCTTTCGATCTTGGTTTCCACTAAGGATTGCAATCCCGCGGGATCCGCGCGGGATTTGCGCCAATCCCGCGGGATCCCGCGGGATCAGTGCGGGATTGGTACAAACAGTTTTTTTAACGCATATATTTAAAACATAGTTAATAAATTAAATAATAATTAAATTAATAAATAATTTTTAATGTTAAATGATAAAAATCAACACTTAACAATATATTGATTGGCAAAATGACATTAAAACTTTTTAGCATGTCTTGAGTGTATTTCGATGTTTTAAATTTTTGTTTTTTAATCTAAACCAATTTTTAAATAAATAATAAAAATGGAAAATATTGAGTCTTAGGTCATATTATGTGCCTTAAAATACATCACATAAGTTTAAAAATGTGGTTTGCTTAATGGCTAAGTTACCAGAGTTTATTTTTATTTTTTAAATTCTAAATAAACGTTCCATAACACCGAGAAAAGCATTCCATTTCACAAAGTGATACAAGAATTGGTTTTGCGTGATTCATTATTATATTTCCTGATTCCTTGATTGATCTTACAGTTGGTTCAATGTTATTAAAAGAAACTACTCGCCAACATGTAAACTGTCAAATATTTCAGTTTTACTTATGTGGCGTAACGACGTTTTTAGAGTGGAAATTAATATTTTTTGTAAGAAAGAAGACTTTCTCAGCGAATGATTGCAGTGAAGTCCTCATAAGTTGTACCTCCGGATTTCATTGCAAACACATGAAATTAGACACGTGAGGAAGACGGCAGGGGGGCCGGCCTCGGTATAGGTCGCCGGTTCGAATCCGGCCGCGGGTATGGATGTTAAGTGTTGTGTGTTTGTGTGTGTGTCCTGTCCGTTCTGTGGCGTCCGCACTTTGAAGACTATATAACACTGGATTTAACTGATTCACTGGAAGCTTTAATATAACACACTGAGCTGGCTGTATGGCCTCATCTGCCAAAAGCCATCAAAAAAAAAAAAAAAAAAAAAAAAAAGACGGCAGAGGCAGCCGTCGAAATATGGTGTTTCTACAACACAATTCGTCGATACACCCGTGAAAATTTCATTCTAACTTTTTTTACCTTTAGTCGAAGTAATAACAAGGAGAACGCACATGTAAGCAGGCGGCTTTCGTCAAAGAAACGCACTGAGGCAGCGGCGAAAACAACAGGAAGTCAAAGGACATACAATTGCCTTTTGATAGCTGCTAAATAAATAGGTACGCGATCGTTAAAATTACGATAACATTAGTTTCATATCAACGAATAATCAAATTTTCAGCCGCAAATAATGAAATTACTTTATCTGCAAATAAAGAAAATGGGAATAATGAAACCGTGAATAAAAAGCTGTAAACGTGTAGTTCAAATAACGTGTGAGACACTTAAAAAATAATTATATAGTTAGAAAATCGTTCTAAATATGCATCATAACTCAAATTACAGAAATGTGTACTCGAAACAAAAGTAAGTTTTGATGAAAAAGTAAAAGTGTATTTATTTATTTACGAATGACGAAGGTTGACAAAAACAAACGCTTGTTCACACGAGTCAAATGCCAACTGGAAGGGTATAGGCAAACAGTGGAAAACATCCGATAGAGACCGAGGGGGGCAGCGAGTCACGCAGACTGACACACGTTTCCGCCGGATTTTGCGGATTGCGGATCCGCTTAATTTTGTGCGGGATCCGCCAGACTGTCTAATGATGCGGGATCCCGCGGGATTGCGGGATCCCGCTTTGCTGGATTGCAATCCCTACTTTCCACGTGTCTTAATAGCACTAGTAAGTGTTTAGCGCCAATTTACTATGCAGACACCCTAACATCAGAGTTCAGAAACGAAATCAGAGGAGAGTTAGCAGGCAATAATGACCTTCTATGTTACCTGTTGGCTCGAGAGTAACGTACGTAAGTGGTGAACTTGGGCTCGACCTCTAACGTCAATGTTTACACCTTCATGTTTTGTCTGTTCGCACGTGTGCTGTCAGTCCGCTGTCGAGTAACATAAGTCTCAGTGACTGATGAAGCACAAACCTTTGCTGACTTTATAGACTAGTCGACTAAACTACATGTATACTTCGCGTCAATTACACAGCAATACCGAGCGTGGTGGATGAATGGTTAGCGTTCTGGCCTCGTATTCGGGAGGACGCGGGTTCGAATCCCCATCCCGGTATCCAGATTTGGGTTTCCCATGGTTTCCCCAAATCACTCCAAGTAAATGCCGGGACGCTTCCTTCAAAAAGACCATGGCCAAATTCCTTCCCGTTTCTTGTCCCCAGTTCCATCCCGCCTCTAATGACCTTAGCCATCGACGAGGCGTAAAGCAATAAGTAAAAAATTAAAAAAATACACAGCAATGCTTTAAGTTTGATTACGTTAAGATATTAAAAGAAATCTTCGCAATTTTAGATCTGATTTTTAATATATTTTCATACTATCTACTTCGGAAGTACCTTTTTCTTTTCTTTTTTTAAATGTTTATTGACATACTATTCATAACGATTTCAGAAATAAGAAATGTTTACCCTAGAATTTTCTGTCCTGTGAAAGACAAATCTGACTGTTAAGCAAAATGAAGACAACATAAGTAAATATACTTGGTCACACTTCTAGTGTTGCTGGTAGTTCCGCAGGAGTTGAGTTAGCCTTGTACCTACAGAAATTGGAGCTTCGATTATATTTTTTTTCACCGCCCTTGCTGATAACGAATGGATAAGAAGTAGTTTACCTGCTCTAAGAAAGAATGCCTCTCTCCTTATCACATGATAAAGACAAAAAATCTGAAGCTCTGCCGGAATTTTTGCCATTGTAATTTATGGAATTATTATTTTCTTGTCTGTTTTTAAGTTTTAAAAAAATGATTGCGGGATGATGAAATACCATAAATTTTAAAATGAGGGTGACACTCCTTTTAACAACTTTCAAGCTTTCAACGGAGTGACTCATAGTTCGGCGTTTAAAAAGAGAGATGGAATTCACATTAAAAAACGCCTTCTTTCCAAATTGAATGTTCGATTCCCTATGTATAAGCGAATTTTTACATGCATACGTCTTCATCTTTACGCATGACAAAGGTTGCTGTGTCCATGTGAAAAGCGGTGGAATCATCGATTTGGATCCAACGGTAAATTGTAGTTCTACGGCGGAAAGCACCTGGCTGTCCTACCTCCGACATCCAGGCTTAGTTGGCCACCTTTCGGGGGATCTAACCAGCCTTCGGATTATGGACAAAGTTGAGTCGGTGTTATCAACTTTAACGTTAGGTAGAGTGAACAAAGATTGAAGATACATTATTTCACCAAGTATCCAATAAACAATTTAGGTATTTTATAAACAAGAATTGCTAATTTATTGTCATTTTTCCCGTCAGCTAATAATTGGCAAGTCAAAAGGCGGAACAAGCCTGCTTACTGCTGTAAATACTTCCTAGAGAAATTAAAGTTTGATGATTTCCCCTTGGTTTTCTCTGCGTTAATTGTCTTCGATAGAGATTAGAGAAGTGTGTTTGAATGATGTGATGGCCTTTGAGATCAGTGTCGTTTGTGGTGGATGAGAAACGAAAGTGAAGGAGTCAAAACTTGTGCCAGCCAATCCAGACCTACTCTTCCGAAAGACTTCTGAAAACCGCAAAGTATACATACATCTGGTTCGACGAACAGAGCAACATCAACAGTGTCCTAAGCCTTCAATCCACAAGCAGTACAATACACAATCCAGTGATTATGGATTTAATCATGTAGGCAAATTTATCCAATAATGTACTGGAAAAGCTAATCAAATGCTGTCTATCATGTTCGCATACTTTGTCCTAGCGATTTCGATAAGAAATCGTTTCAAAAAGTCCATATGATAAATTTGTACGAATAATTAATGTCACGTCAATGAAATTGAATTTGTTTCTTATTTACTTTTCAGAACGCTTTTCACTCCATACTCTGAAACATCTGTTCAGCGTGTATTCACATATATTCACACACTATTCCCAGCTTTTTAGCTGCATTTTTTGCACTATAGATAATTTTTATGCTTTTTTTTTCACTTTCCTCGCACTAGAGCTGCAATATAGTGTTCCGACTTCTATCAGAATTTATTTTGTTTACTTTAGAATGTGTGGCGCTGAGTGATAGTGTTATTTTTTTTTAAATTTGTTTTTTTTTTTTTTTTTTGCACTTGTCTCATGTTTAATTTGGAGGGTAGCGCTCATTTTGAATACATGTTAGTTTGATGCGTTTTGCGCGTTTCATGGTTGTTTCTTTTTATGGTTGATAGTTGTATTTCTTTTGAGTATTTGGTATAGTGTTGGATTTTTCAGGCTTGTATATTCATTTATTACGTTTTTTCCTTCTGCCAGCAATTTCTGAATGTGGCTGTTTTCTTGAAAATTTTATCTGTGGATCGTTGTTGTTTATGGTTAGAATTTGCTCTATATTTATTGGCTGATGATCAAAATCTAATAGGTGTCATGCGAATCTTGAATAATTATTGTATTTTAATGCTTTTGGATGTTCTTTGTATCTTGATTCCAATTTCCTGCATGTATGGCCTGTTAATTCTGTATATATATAATGTTGGAAGTAAACATAGCAGCAACAGGAAAGTAGGTCTGACTATGTTTATCATCACGTAGGCAGGCAGCATTATAGGATCGTGAGCCGATCACGGGAGCGTGGGTGTGGGTTCGCGCGGCGGCCGGGCGATGCCGCTGCGGTCGCCGGCAGGGCGCGCGGCGGTCGGCGGCGGGCGTTTCGTCGTTGAGCGGCGCGCTGTGAGCCACCAGTCTACGGCCGGCCCGCGGGCCAGAGTGAGTGCGTGTGCGTGCCACAGAGTGACCAACACGACATGGATAACAGCACCATCATCGAGGGAACCGTCAAGTTCAGAGACGGAAAGAAGGTGAGCACTTCCCTAAGTTACAATCAGCTTCATTTTAACACTTCATCGTCATTAATTTAGCATGACAGTAGGCAGTTTTAGTGACTACTAGCCCTCGGCGTCTATAATGAATTTACTTGTGTGTTATCAGCTTAGTATAAATGATCGCTGACACTGAGAAGCTGTTGTTATTTTAATTCTGCTTCGTTGACAACAAATGAAGGAAATATTTAGATACTTACGTTAAGGGGAAACTCACATGTGAAGCTGCTTGACATAAAAGGTGATAGGCTAAAAAATTTTGAGGGTGTTTTTGTAATCACAAATCGGTGTGAAATGTCGCTGCTAACAGCAGAAATAAAACTTTAAACTATATTTTTGACTAATGATTCTTCTATTAGCTGCGAAATTGTCAAAAAACAACAAGTTTTTCTCCAGATAGCGGACATCTACTTTTTTTCAGCAGTAGACTCTTCCTGAGGACAGTTTCATCAATTTTTATTCAAGTTATGGATTTATGGATAGAGTCTATGAAATGGCATTTCCAAAAGAATGAAAAATATGTGCAGGACATGATTCTAATTTCGTGGATAGTGTATTGTGGTAGATACCACAATCTAGGGCCTGCTGATTAAAGCGCAGATTGAGGCATGGGTAGTTTTAATTAGTTTAATTGAATGTTACTATGTTAACCTAATTCATATGACTACAAACAGCCAGTTTTTAGTATTTTTAGTTTAATCTCCATTCTAAATATTATAATAGTTAACATTCTGCAAAAAAATTAAATGTATTAATTAAGTTAATACGTGGTTAAAAGTTTGTATATAAGAACTTCTAACTGTCGGAAATGTCACTGTGACTTTCTTTCACAGAAATCCTGAACGTATTAACAGTAAAACATATAAACTAGATTCAAGAGTCTATCTATAATATGAAAAATGTATCTTCTGAATATTTAGAATGTTACAATTACAACCATAAATAATGTTGAAATTCCGTGTTGAAATGGTACTATACAGTGTCAAACATAGTTCATCTTCTTGATTTCGAAATAAGTATTAATGTAAATGCTACTTGTAGCTGACGTGACCTTGTTTTATTGTTACAGTGGAAGTCCCGATGGTGCGTCATGAGGAAACTTTCGCCAGTGGCAGGTGAGTTATTGGCACCACTGCTGTGGGAATTACTCCTCCCTGGACGGCTCCGGGGACTCAGTGTCGACAACTTTGACTTCCACAATTCCCACAGAGCGAAATGAGGGAGACTTGTCGCCACCTGCGAACAACTTCGAGGAACATTTTTAATCACCGTAAAAATAAAGCTATAAAGTTGGCTCCGTAGACATCGGGAGGCAGTATTACGCGTTTTCCGTACCTGGTAGTTGCTTTGTCACAACTAAAATTATACCGTAAGAGGCTGCACGAAAATGAAAAGCTCATTTACTTGTAAAAATCATGATTCTTAATTGAATTACGATGGAATTAATGTTTCTCGAAAAGAAAGTACATTTTTTACACTCAGTTGTAAGTTATATATTACTAATCTAATATCTCGTGAAAATTCCTAGGGCTGAGATAAAAATAGTATCTAATAATGTAAAGGCAAAAATATCAATCTTAATAAGAAACTTCTAATTGGTAGAAGTGTCGTAACATTAGGTTTAGATGGTCATTAATATATTTTCTACCGTCTGTGGATACGAACGTTGACAGACATTAATTAACTTATCCATTGCATCACCGATATAAACTTACTGATAGGGTTTATAAGTTTTTCGACTACGGGATGATCGTTAACCAAAAGTTTCTCTACTAATGAGAAGTAATCTGCACAGGTATGGGATGGGGAGAAAGAGGTTTTGATTAGTGGACAGAGATCTGAGGCTTTATTACATTACCTTTCTGGGCTATTAAATATTTTCATCCATCCTGAATTAGTAGAAATAGGGATAGGAATACAGTGACAATGATATTTTTATATATTGTTTAATATATCAAAATCTAAGTTTAGTCTATTGAATAGTAACGTAACGGCAGAATGATCCCGATTCCTATATGCGATTGCTAATGCTATCACTTTTAACATGCTGCTCGGCTCGAGATACGGGATGATTTCATAAGAGTTTGCGGACAGTTAAGTGCAACTCTCTTATCACAAACCGCCTCCATGAGTCCCAGGATTTTCGTTTGTCGTGATTAGGACTCGGTTTCATCAAGACTGATAGTCATAATGAACATGACTTCATGTTAAAAACTCATTACAATCTGGCCAGCCACCCTGACTTCGGTTCACAGGTGGTTTTTCCTAGTTGTCAAGATAAATGATGCAATGGTCCCCAACGTTTTACTCATAAAGAAAATACATAATACTTCTTAACACCAAGCTTACTCATTTGGAAGCAGAATGCAACGTTCTGGTCTCGCATTCGAGAGGATATGGGTTCGAATCCCCGTCCGGCCATCCAGCTTTGGGTTTTCCATGGTTTTCCCAGATCTCTCCAGGCGAACGCCGGGATTGTTTCTTCAAAAGGCCAAGGCTGAATTCTACCCGTTACTTACCTCAGTCGTTTCCCGCCAACAATGGACCTAGACGTTGGCAAGGTGTAAAGCTACAAGCAAAGAAAAAAAGAAGCCTCTTTTTATATTACTATTGATGACTCTTCGATGTCAAGATCATTAAAGCTGAGACAGTATCGCGAGTGAGATGTGCGATAGTATTCAGCCATGGCCTTTCAAAAAAATCGTCCTGAAAATTTTCTGAAATGTTTTCAAGAAATAGTGAAAAATCGAAATTGATGCCTGGATCGACATTCGAATCCGCATCCTACTAAAAGCCATATCCTTAATATGATCACCCGTCAGGTGAGCTCCTTAGAAGTGTCTCCATGACGTAGCCTATGCTATGTAAGAGGACGTAAAGCCGAAGCAGCATATAATGATTTCTTATCGTTTACGAAATTCACGAAATGTGCAGCCAATAAGATGTTGCAGAAGTTCCATTTCGTGAATACTGAGAATTGATGATACTTTGCTTTTCAATACTGTGCTTCACTCGTAAAATCTGTTAAAATTGTGGAAAGCTTCGAAGTTAAATATGTCTTTCAGATAAGTATGTTTTGAGTGACAGTATAATATTGCCATGGGTGCTCTCCACACTATAATCGTTCCATACTGTCAATAGTAATTCTGCCTTGGTGAAAGACGGGGCATTTTAACTGTAATCGAAACATGAACAATGAATAATAATAAAAGAATTGACGCTTTGTGAAATATACTGCACTGTTGGACTGTGTATGTGCTAAAAATGCGATAAAATACTAAAAACTACTGGCTTTGTTCGTCAAATGTGAGCTTAAGATTAAATTCCTTAAAGGAAAAAAAAAAAGTGATAAGGTAAAGTTAATATCATAATATATCGCATACAGGTGCTCCTCCACAAAAAATTCGGTATTTCTCTTTTTGATATAAAACAAGCGTTATATTCAATTTAATCACGTAACAAAAATTTCAAAATTTTTACAATGCTTATTGAATCCATATTTTGTTTTCCAAATTCTATTGTTTAAAGTCATAAGCTCAGTTTCTTTCCCGATATTATGAAATAGTGACAAGTTGTCTATCTACAGTGCGGAAGGTTCCCTTCCCGGATCCCGGCCACGAAACAGTTTCTTCGTCCATCAAGTCAAGTATTCATTTCTATAAGAACAATGTCTGGAGTTTGTGAGCAACACTAGAAATGCTCAGAGTATGAGTTCATCTATATCTGGTACGATAAGTGCATTATATTAGGCACCGTAAAACTCTCATAGTCTTCCGGACTATAGTGGGATACTCAAGATAAAGATTTATTACAACGAAGTTACAGTTCAAGTATTTGAGAGTATATCAAAAACGTATTTTATTACTTAAAAAGTTGCGATGACAATACAAGTAAAGAAGTGTGCGTACTTGAATCAGCAAATCCTTAGAACTTTGATCTTCAACATGGTAGATCGATAAGTTCATCAGCCAAACGTGGTAAATAGGTACACGTTTAAAGTAATTTGTGTCTATGACGTGTAGTTATTAATTCTAATTAACCGTGGCGTGGAAAATTCCGAACTAAACCATTAAACATCTGATACTAGCCTCTAGCATCGGTCAATTTCTGCTTCAGGTACCGTTACCTCATAAAGCTGTGTCTTCCAATAGCAGCAGCTGGTTTTATGACTGCCTCAGGGTGCTAAACTTGTCCTCGGGGGGAGCAGAGAATGGGAAATCAATCACCGCACCGTTTTACGTCGTCTAAAGTTCTGCCTTTACATGCCAGGAATGCGGATAGGTATTCTGTCAGGCCTCAGAAGACTCGTCTGCCGGAGTGAAGGTTCCGCAATTTAAGCAGTCGGAATGCCACTAGCATTGGTAGGGGGCCTGCTACCTGCGAGAGGGGCTTAGTCAGGAGGGGTCGCTCCACGCAGTCTGCTTGTCCAGCGGACACCGCTGGGAGCTGTTAATAGTAGACCACACACTGGATAGCTGAGACCTGATCAGCTGAAAAACAGATCATCAGCAGAACAATCAACAATACCAATAAAAGACTAAGCTTGGTCATCGTGACGTCACACACCCAGCCTTCGTTTCTGGATTAACAACAGCCAGACATGTTACAACTAAGAGATAATGAGCGTTATTTAATAAAAGTTCTATTTAGTTAAGAATTCACAAAGAAACCAAATTGTAGAACACAAATTGCGTTTAAATTAACATATTATTTACTGATTTTTACTTTATTGTATTCGTTCGATGTAAATGTTTTCATTAAATTATTTGCAGACCGATGTGTAAGGTCATTTTTATCATCTAGGGCAGCTTCCAGCCGCTGGCCGGGTCTGCTAGGAACAAAAGGCTCGCCAGCGCTTACTGTCTAACCATCTCTCTTCTTCCACTGTCACCCAAGTTCCTCTTCTTTCCTCCACACATTTCCTGACGCCTTTAATTCATCTGACCCTCTGTTTTCCTCTAGGCCTCTTCCCTTTCAGATCCATGTCCAGCATCTTCCTTGGTAACTTCTCCTCTCCCATTCTCTTAACATGCCCGTACCACTGTAATCTAGATTTTTCAATTCTCTGTTGTAGCGGTTCTTCATTCATCATCTCCCTGATTCTCCCATTCCTTATTCTGTCCCTTCTTGTTACTACTCCTCTACTCCTCTGAAACTTCATTTCCATAGATTGTACTCTCCATCACCCAGTTTTCCGACCCATATGTTAAAATTGGCAAAAATTACCTTTTATAGATTGCCTCTTTGCTCTTTTGCGGAACATCCCTACTCCATATTAGACTTCTAATACTGCTAACAAGCTGCAACTACTCTCTCCCACATATCCAGCGGATCCTGCACCTCTCCCCAAACTAATAGGTTATCTGCAAATAGCATTTCTTTTATTTTTCCTTTCCCAGCGCTTTGCACCACCTTCTTCAATATTTCATCCATAACCTCAGCAAATAAAAGGGATGATGGGACATTCCGTGTTTTAGTAAATTTTTCAAATGGATCTATTCGGTCTTATTCCTACCACTTTGACAGAGCTCTTACTACCCTCATAATTATCATTCACTCTTTCCGCTCTCTCCATCTTTACTGAAATTTTTCTCAGTACTTTCCATACTCTGTATCAGCTGAGGCCTTTTCAATGTCCAGGAAGGCCATCACCAGGTCTTTTCCATACTCGTAGTGCCGTTCTTGTAGCTGTCTTATTACAAATATAAGATCGATCGTTCATCTTCCTGGTCTACATCCTAACCCAGCTCAAGCTAGGTAGGGTAACATTCCATATACTCCACTTGAGTAATTCTTGTCTGACGTATCCACAATGCGGGGGAGATCATCCTAGTTCCTGTAGGCTGGAGTGACAGGATAAGTCCAGGCAAGGACCCAGTCTCACACCTTCAAAATGGCGCAAGGCGCCACCCATCTTCTCCGGGGGTAAATTGGAAGGAAACACCACTGCATTTTGGCGAAGAGGAATCTTCAAAGACTAAGGGAGTAAACCCTGAAAGAAAATCCTTAACTGTGTAAGGCCTAGCAAGCCAACAGTGCGAGTACGGACTGATTGCTTTAAAATATAAAGGAACCGATGCGTAAGATAAAAGCTTTAATTTTCGAGCAGCAACGTAAGTGGATTTGGTTATACAGAAATTTAGCCTGGGTCAGAATGATAACTGATATTTGACTTTATTACAGAGGGCAAAAGTAGTTTTTTTTTTAATTTGTTTGTATGAGCGCCATGTTACTGAAATATATTATTTTGTTTTATTTAAAGTAGTTTCACATTGACCACGGTCTGTGTAATTTGAACCACGATTAAAACTGATATTACGTAGCATAACGTAAGTTATTAAGATTTATTTTTAATTTCAATTGGTTTAACTGACGCCTTGTATCTGAGGTCATTATTTCAGCCGTATGTTAGTAGTTCCATCAACTGTTGAGACATTGTAATATCGACCTGAAGTTGTAAAAAGCCGTAGGATTTTTGGTTAAGTTTATATCGATGCATTATGTCACTAAGGTGCGGTACAGTGAATGTATTAATTTGCTTTTGATTGAAGCTTTGATTTTCTAGCGGACACATTAGCAGAGTTTGTGGTCAAGTTAAAATGCAGCTTACAACTAACACTTTTTGCTACAGCGTAAGGCACCAGGAACTGCATTTAGCGTTATTTTATAACAATTCTATTTAGTAAAGCAAATTCGAAGTAATGATTTACCAGAACACTACTTTCTACTCGGACTTACGAGCTTGTATATTGATGGAGGATGGGTTGGCAGCAACCCCAGAGACTAATAATTTGGAAAACACGGGTTCAAGTCCCCACCCGTCCATCTTGATTTGGGTTTTCGAAGTTTTTCCCAATATTTTTCTGTCGTCGGTCTTTAGATTGGTTTGATGCAATCCACCATCCCTTCCTATCATGCGCTAATCTATTCATCTAAAAAAAAAACCTTACATCCTACATCTTCATTTATCTGTATTATAATTTCTAATCTTCATTTATCTGTACAGTTCTTTGCTTCGACTGTTACCCCCACTAACAAATTAACCAATCCCGAAATTAGCCCTTTCGTCAACTCCCCCGCGAGATATTGTCGGAGACACACCCCCTCCCTCCCCCACTTACGAATGGACCTCGCAACTTTTTGATACTATCTTTTAGGGGCGTTTATACTCCAATAAAATAGGTTTCTACGCCCCTAAAATCGACTTTTGCGTCATTTGTAGATTTTTTTTTTTTTTTTTTTTTTTTGCTCTACCATTTTACAAGAATTTCAAAACCTCAACCTCACGTGAGATTTCCGTTGAAACCCCCTCCCCCCTTGGTGAAGTTTAGTGAGATTTCGCCAGACAACCCCCTCCCCCTTTTTTCTCCTATTTCACCTCATGTAATTAATGGACACTCTCTAATGGATAAATTCCTCCTTGTTCCTTTTCCCTCTTCTTTTATCACCTCGACGAGAAGGGAAACGATAAGATTGATGTGTCGTTAATTCTCACTTATTCTCTCAAATTGGATGAAACTTTATTGATAATTATTGACATTAATAAAAGTTATCAATACTGAAATGGTTTAGTCGTGAAGTAAAGTACAAAACAAAACAACACGGCGTGAATATGAGGAAATAACAAGGAACCTTCAAATAAATTGCTTGACCGGCTGAGAGGGTTTATGGGAAAAAAAGGGGAAGAAACCAGAGTTTTTTCGTGTAAGGTGACGCATACCTCGTCAGAAAATGATGGATAGAGATCGTTACTACAACTCTACTCAGAAAGTTGATAAGGTCAGATAGTGATCAGTTATTTAACAAATAGTTTATTATCTCTGATAAATGGCGAATCTTAAATTTCTTGCTACTTCAGGAACAGAAACAGGAAATCATTTTAAAGTTATAATTTAAGGGCTTTTTAAATCATTTAGGTAAAATTTTTGTTCCATATTAGTGGTATAGGGACACCATCTGCCATAAACTTCAGAGGACAGCCCTAATAGCTGATCACTTTATCACACGGAAAAGGAGTAACTATTAGTATTTCGGATTATCTATAACATCAAAAGAATGAATTTATTTTCAGTTACCCTTTGGGGAACACTCACATACAGTAAAATCTGGCTGTTTAAGCTTACTAACAACTTACTGGTATAGGCTTAAATATAACAGTTTTATAATCCACTAAAGACTGCTTTAAGCCATCAAGTTGTCATCCTCGAATTAATATCAGATACCGATATAATCTGCGTAATTGTTGTGAATAATTAAGACGGTATTTAATACCCGTGGGAATCTTAACTTTCTTAAAAAAACTCTTTTAGTTTTCGTAATTGCTGTTCACCTTTTAACGGCCATTTATCCATGTGTAAATATACAGGAAATTATATAAATTTCTGACGCGGTGGCGCATTACATAATAAATGAAAAAATCAGCCATTTACATTCGGAGGAAAAATACTAGATCTCAAATCGTGGCTTATCGACGACTAGAAACATTCCGCAATTGAGAAACTTTGTTATATTGTGCATTCCCTCAAGAGAGAAATTGTTTTTGTCGTTACAAGTTCAAGTGTACAGTAAATATTTATATAAACACGGTTTTATATAAAATGTAACTTGGTACAAAGATGTTGTTTTTGAGTTACCATCACGTGAAAAACATTGAGGTCTCGCTTCGATTCTTGCCACTTATGATGGAAAGAAAGCCAGCGATACACTTGTACTGCGGACTGAAGAGCCGTATTTAGCAAATATCTTACCTCTGAAAGAGTATCGAAATGCAGTGTACGACAGTGTGAATACATTGCCTTGATAAAAATATATGAAATACTATTACTTCACACTTCTTTTTTATTTTTATAAAAAGAAAGACAGTAAAAAGGTGTTAACGTCACGATAATTTTAACCTTTTCTTTCTGTCCTCAATCTCTCGTTTTATTTTATGCATTACGCCACTGCTTCCTATCTTGCGCTAACCTCTTCACTTCAACATACCTCCTACAACCTAATTTAATTATCTGCATCACATATTCTAATCATAGTCTACATTTACAGTTCTTTCCTTCGACTGTTCACTTCACTAAAAAATTAATCAAATCCGCATGTTTTAAAATTTTACCCACCATCCTGTCTCTTCTTTCTGTAAGAATGTTAACCTTGTGACCAACTGTTAAAAAAAAAAAAAAAAAAAAAAAAAAAAAAAAAAAAAGAGAGAGATAGCTTCGCAAAAAAAAAAGAAACAATCGAAAACAAACTAATCCAAATCGTCTTTACTGCAGACAAAGAACATATTTCATTAAATATTCTGCTAAGTGAGCTTGTTCTTACTAGTTACTCTGGAGCACCTGCCACAACTCCGCTCCTCGTCTCTGAGGTTAACTTGGTTTAACATGCTGACATTGGCAGCTGGGAACATCAAAGAACCCTTCCTGCAGCAACATAATTAAGTCCGAAAATCACCCTGCGGCGGTGTTTGATTACCTGCAATGCATAAATACATGTTAACGTCTCGCAGAGGAACCCGTGTTGTTCTGAGCTCACTATCGATCAGTGTGTCGCGTACCTGGCGGGCGTGCGGCTGAGTCAGGCGCAGCGGTGTGTTTACCCCGGGGAACATTATGGGCGGGGCAGAACCACGTGAAATAAGTGCGTGGTCCCGGCCAGCTGCGACCTCTCCGCTCCGCTTGTTTGTGGTGGCGGCGGCAGCTGCCCCAACACCAGCTGCTCTGCTCTGGTGCCTGCCTGCCTGCCTGCCTGCCTGCTACAGTGCTTGCCTTGCAGCCGGAATGAAAACAAGCTCTCGGCAGCCCAATCTACAGTAATAATGTAAATACAAAAGTATCTACAGAGAGATTCCGTGATGAGGATACGAATTTTCAGGGATTATCCAGAAGGGTAAATATATCAATTTGAGGTAGGGAACCCTGATCCGATAACGATAGAGTCTAAAATTATAAGTGAAAATCGTTCTGATACCTCTTGACAGTGGAATACGGTACTGTTTGTACTAAAATTGTTTGAGAGATATAATACCCAGGTCTATGGAACACACCCCATTTTTCATTCTTCAACGGATGTAGTTCCAACATAATGGAGCCCCACCTCACTTTGGACTAAAGGTTCGTGAACACCTCACTCACACATTCCATGAAAATGGATAGGCAGGTGAGGTGCTGTTCGTGGCCAGCACGTTCCACACTTAATTTCTTCTTGTGGGACCTTGTAGAAAGTCTTGAGTACGAGACGCCTGTCGAGACTGAAGAGGATCTTCTGGCGAGAATTCTCGCTGTCTGCGACACTGTTCAAACGACTCCGGGTATAGTAGAACAGGTACGACATAAAATTGTGCGACGACGCGATACCTGCATTGACGCTGGGGGACACCTTTCTGAACAACTGTTGTAAATGTAGCAGCTTGTGAAACTTGTGCAGGTATATGGAATTAATTATTACTGCACCGTACACTTAGGATTTTAGGTCTCTCTGACATCGTTACTAATACATCAACAGAGGAAATTGTGAGTATATTGGGAAGTATTCAGCGCAATTTCTGTACGTCATGATCAGATTTCAGAAGTTGGGGACTTTAGTTTGACCACTGCGTGAGGCAAAGTCAGAACTTGAGTAAATTTTCGCTTGTAACTTCCGTCTCGATCGTTTTCTGACCAGGGTCCCTTACCTCAAAACTATATATTTACCAATTTTTTTCATCCCTGAAAGCTGTAACAACGTCACGGAAACCCCCTATATGATTGTTACGTTGTCGCAACTAAACGGTTAATTCGATCATGATAAAATGTGAGAAGGAAATGTATTTATCATTAGATAGGACACTGTATGTTTGTTCAGGATAAATAACGTATTTTGTTATGAAATTCTGAAAACTAATTGAATGGTGGTAGACAGACGGATAGCGTGTGTAAGTCTCTGTAGACCTAATATTATGTCGGTCACTCAGGCTTTGTTTCTCTCGCAGTGAGTTTGTGGGACATATTTTGCGTAACTTAAAAAACGTAACTTAGTCCAAAACAAGAAGGTTGGTTGGATCATCGCTACAGAGGCCATTGTGTCAGATGTGGGACGGCCAGTTCCTTCCCTCTGGGAAACTTACTTACAGCTTTCCAATTCTAGCAATAAAAATTTTAAATTCACGTGTCCGAAGTCACTGGTAACAGCTAATAATTCAAAAGAAACTTGCCAGTCATTTAAATGCGATCAGGCCAAACATGTGATTGTGAAACTGGTTCCTCAAACATTAAAAAAAAAAAAAAAAAAAATCTTTTACATACTTGAGGAATAGGAAAACTGGAAGAAATTAATTGAAAAATTCCTTCAGTTCCAAAAACATATTTGCTTCTAAAAGTCAGCTTAAACATTAGAAAAAATCTGATAAAATCCTATTTCTGGAGTCTTATTTTTATGGAGGTGACAAAAGATCACTCTGTGCCGACGAGAAAAAAAAAGGGGGGGGGCTTGAAGTTCTGGAAAACTGGTTCACATTCAGACTAGAAGAAACAATCTTATTGTTTATCTATTGCGCTATAACAGATTCCTGACAGTGACTGTATAAGACGCATCGAAGGCCGTAACAGTCGAAGGAGGCCAAAGATGCCATAGGTGAACTAAAATGTTATTGGTATGCGTTTCCAAAAGCGAACTAAAAAGTAAGGAGAAGAAAAGAATACAACGTTGCTGCAAACGAGCCTTTAGATTTATAATCGGAGAGGAACAATCACAATAATAATATTCGAATTGCTGATAAATATAAATGTGTAGAAATAATGATGGACATTTAATGCATATGTTTTAAGATGTTCAAAGTGTATTGTGAAATATTTTGTTTTCTTTAAATTTGTCGTAATTGCAACAACAACAAAAAAAGATGTTTCCGGTTTGGTTCCAGGTATGGGCCTGAGATTTTACACGCATCTACTCTAATGTTATCTTCGATCTTGTGAAGTAAATTGTGATCGTTCCTTGGTTTGAATTCCAGTACATATTGTAGGTCCTGTCCTACCTCTTACACACTGCCTTGTTCGGGAAAATCCAACAAACCTGCGATCTTAGCATTTAGCAATGAAAGGAACAGTTTTATGTAAGGCTACTAGGGAAAGGGCGAAAAGTATCAAAAGTTGAGTACACGCCAAGTGGTAACGTCATACTGGCAGGTTGATTTTTGAATCTGCACACATAATACCAACCTGGTGACATGGGTTTAAGTTGATGTGCATTTCTCCCCTGTCGTTTCTGGACATGATCACTGTCAAGTGCAGCTAGAATCACTCGTTTTAGGAATATCGTTAATCAAACCAAGCTTGTTTCTGCACAATCTCTTATTATTTTGACTCAAATGAACCACAGCACTTAACCGATCGATTAATAACAAATGTGCTTACGTAAAGTTTAATACTTTGTTTTACTGGAACCTGGATTACTGTAGACACATCAGTTGTAATGAAGATCGATCTACTAAAGAGAGGTTTGTGATTATCAACTGTCGGCGAAATCGTTTAAGATTTGTCCACAAATACTAGTGTGTTAACGTTCAGACCAAGCGTTTAGGATGACGCTGGTTCAATTCGTCCAATCTCATTTTAGTTTCCCATGGTTTGCCGAAATCATTCCAAGCGATTGCCGGGATGGTTCACTCAAAAGGCCATGGCCTAATTCCTTACCGTTCTTGGTTCCCAGTCTTATCCTTGCTGTAATGGACACACACGAAATCTTTGTGTTAACGTAGCTCAATATTATTGTTTTTCTATAAAGTTTCGTTTAACGCTACGGCCGCAGCAGCATTCACCTTGTTGTTCAGTTAAAACGGCCGATAAGTAGCAATAAGGTTTTCAGGCCAGCCGGTGCCAAATTGTAAGTCCAGATGATACTGTTCCACATAACGTCGTGTAATTCACACGACAAACAACTGCTTTAGTTCACATTTCTCACAATAACAATAGAGCAACGCTGTCTTATCGCGATGTTAGAACTTGAGTCGAGTTCTCGTGTATTTACGGAAATTGAATAAAGAAGTGATTAGTTCTGGTATCGTTAAATGCTTTCAATAATCTTTGATTTTCTACGTGTACTTAATCGTAGACCAATTTATAAAATTTTGTAGCATATGGAAGTTAAATGTTTTGCTTTCTCTGCCCTCTAAAATAAACAGCAGTTTGATTCAGGGCATTAACGTACCCCAATGTTGGTGTGAGAAGCCCCAACTGGCATGAGTCAGCTGATCGTGGCCATCAATATACAATGTTCATGATTGCGTATTACTCAGATTTACATTATCATAGCGTGTTTTGATGTTGAGAAAGCTTACGGAGAATGTGGAGAGTGAAAGTTTGTGAAGTATTCATAGTGAAACGAGTAGATGTAGGAATAATTGAGAATGCGTGGACTATGTTTGATAGAATTTAAAGTTGTGCATTTGAAAAGGAAAGCAAGGTAATTTTTTAGAAAATGCGATCCAATGACGAAGTTTTCTCTCCTTACTACTGTTCTTTTTTTGCTATGTAGGAAATGTACGAAATAATAAGGAAAATGCATGTAAGTATTGGGAACAAAATATGAATGTTGTACGGTTTTCTGATGTGATGGTAAGGAAGTTTTATTAAAATGGGGAATAGGGAAAAGTTATTACAACTCACAACCTGGTTAGGGAAACGTTGGTATCATTTGTGCAAGTGAGAAACATTGTTTTAGAAAATCTGCGACATTAGGGAACTTTCATGGAACACAAATGGATAAGTAGGAATGAAATAACTGAAAGATACGAATGACAAACAGGAATTCTTCGGGTATGTTAGAGCTATGATACGGGGCGGAAAGTTACAACAAAAGTGATAAGGAATCAATATTGACGTACGGTGCCTAAATATTGCTAATAAAGGAACGTTTATCACCAGAATCCATGCCATAGATACATAGGTGGAAACTCTAGTGGTATGACACACGAGCAGAATGAGTGAAGAAAAGTACAGTTTGAAATTGGATTGAAGGATGCACTTACAATGATCAAGAGAGTGCTGTAAGTTCGAAAGATGGAGGAGGGAGTTTGACAGTAGTGTCAGAAGAGAAATTGGGTGGACTCCGATAGTTAAAGAACTTATATTATCCACAGACAATAAAAGATCCATTTCATTAACTGCTGCTGAAAAGACCTAAAACAAAAATTTAAAAAAATGTGCACATGGAACCGAACATTTGGCTTTAATAAAATCTTAGAAGTTCACTAACATAGCGGTGCAGTTTTCAGGCTCGACACAGGTGTTCTCGTATTGACACGCAAATTCACGCTTGAGGCTCACTCCACTAATTTTGAAGTCTGTAATTACTTCGCTCGTTAGCGGATACACTGAATCGAAAATACGGAACTTGCAATTTGCGTCAAACGACGAACGCGTGAAGAAACACGCACGAGAGACACCATAAAAAAGAGACCTGCGCTTACCGGGAAAATACCGCGGCACATAAGTTTAATTTACTAAGCCATTAAGCAAGGCAAAGTATTTTTTTCACTGGGCTGCAATGGTTTTCGAGCTGTATAATGCCCGTTTCCTTCAGCAGTTTGTAAACTCGTGGCATGTTGTTGGTCATATTCTGGTTTATGGGGCTCCCAGTAAAATAAAGTAAAACAGTTAGTGCCGGTTGTAAAGGATCCTGAGGGCAAGAGTTCGCGGTCAACCTCTGAGGCTATTGCATCTGCAGCCATAAGCAGACAGTCAAGAAGGCAGTTAGCAAATTTTTTTTTTTTTTTTTTTTTTTTTTTTTTTTTTTTTTAATTCGAACAATTTGCTATCCTATTAAAGCGTTGTTAAAAATTAATTTTGTATGTAATATACCAGTTTCAAAATATAAACTTCTAAGTAGCATTTCGTATGTGGTTTGTGCATCCGTAACGATAGAGGTTTTTATCAATAAGATAGTGGGCTATAATATTAGGAAGACTGAAAAAAATCTGTAAATAGTATGTCTGCTAAACAAAAATAAACCACTTTATGATCGTATTTTGTCGTGTGTGAACTTTGAGCGGTTTCTTATCTTTAGTATTAGAGATAAGAACGACACGTAACACCCCTCCTCAATTTGTACCTAACTCCTGATATCTTACATAGCAGCAGAATTTATTGCCAACATTGCGGGGGGAAACCATATCCTAAATTAATCAAAGAGGAGTGTCGGGATCGTTTCTTATCAAAGGCCTTTTCTTTTATATTTCTAGCTTTACGCCTACTCGACGTCAATACAGACGGGGAAAAAACTGGGGACAAGGAAAGGGAAGAAATTCGGTCACGGCCTTTTGAGGGAACCTTTCCGGCATTTGCCAGAAATGACTTGGGGAAACCATGGAAAACCAAAATCTGGATAGCCGGAGGGGTATTCGAACTCACGTTCTCTCGAATGCGAAGCTGTTGCATTACCGCTCAGCCCCCACGCTTGTTCTGGTAAATAAATTACACTTCACGCCAGTTGATTGATTGCTGAATAGGTGAAGACCTATTCCCGCGCACCGATTGTGTCATTAACTTTGGTATTTGTTTCCCTTATTAACGGCTGAAATCGGTTACTTCCCACAGACTACTTTCGCTGCTTTCACGAGTCAGCAGTTTTCTTCGAGTATCTAGAACTCTTTAACACCGACTTTAAAATGATATAATAACATTGTTTTTATAATTAATGCGTGCCGTTGACAAAGATTTATGATCAGCAACGTACCTTTGTTCTGCCTAAATGCGTCTGTGTTCAGTGACTGCCTGGTACGCGAGAAGTTGCGAGACGTCTAAATTAACCAATAGCTTGCTTAAGGGTGAGTGTTTACTTCTTTCGTTTCTGGCTCGTGCTCCACTGACTGTCAGCACTCTTGAAGTGGTCGTTGACCCACGCTGAAGTCGCACCGGCAAGAATGCTACTCGTAAACACTAAACTGCTTGTTTACGTAACTGCGCTTCTAAAATGTTTCCCTCACCAACTTAGCTCCTAGGAAGCTGTTCCAAAGAGAAGTAAAGAACACCGTCAAGAAGTACGCGACGTATATCGTACTGAGGGCAAGTCTGATGAAAATTTTTATTCTACACTAATGTAAATGAGAAAGTAACTGTTTTTTACGTTTTCACGACTAATCGGCTAAACCAAATTTTGACAAGGAACCAATGTATCATTAGGAACGATGTAGTATATTTTCTGGATTAATAACACATTTTGTTTTGAAATTTTAAAACGAAGCGAACGATGGCAGACAAGCGGATAGCGTGTTTAAGTCTCTGTAAAGTGTTATATCGATCGCTCAAGCTTTTTTTCCTTCGCAGGCAGTTTGTATATGGTTTGTTGATTAAATTTCAGACGTTGGCACAACTTATTATATAATACTAGCTGATACCTGCGACTTCGTATGGGTGGATTAAGAATTTCCTTGCAAGAATTGAATATTGAAAGTTGTTGGTAACGAAGGATTGGTCTCAAACAACACCGAGTCGGCATAATATGACAGGAAAGCTATCACTATATCATTCTACCGTCGAACCTCTCTCTTGAAGAGAATCAATTTCCAACATATTTCTGTCACCATTCGATAAGTTCTCAAAATTTCGTGACTATAACTGTTAATCATAACGGATAAAATGTCCTTTGCCTTTCCTACAGACTTTCTTGTCAAATTGCATCAATATCGGTATAGCCATTTAGTCGTCAAAACGTAAAAAAGACAGAGCCTTACTTCCGCATTTATAGTATTATTATTGCAGATCACACACACACACACACACACACACACACACACACACACACACACACACACACACACACACACAGACTGCAAACAACCCGTGAGATATCATTATAACGTAAAAAAGTGTACACCTACAGCATTGCAATACTACCTACGATTTGCCTCGCATTGAACCACTAAATTTGTGACATCTACAGTTTAACATTGAATCCGAATAACCGACGGTCCAGGCGTGACTCTAACGGTCAAACACAATTTCTTAAAATCTTAGCTTCCACGGAGATTTGAACCGGAGACCACGATCCAGACAGCAGTAAGCAAGCGCTTTAACCACTGAGCTACCAGACCGCTACATGGAAAGGCAGTATAGAGACCTACACATCCTACGCGTCTGTCTTATCATCGTTCAGTAATTTTTCGTAATTATAAGACAACATGTATCATTTATACAGAAAATTTTTCAACCAAATGTGTGTAAAATTTCATCGGAATCGGATGAAAACTGTGGATTTGTATGAAGAACAAACAAACCAACAAACAAACATACATTCATTCATCTTTATACATACATATAGATAGATGTGGATTTGTGCTGCACCAGACTATTATTTTGTGTTTATATGTATCTAGCTCACAGCTTTTCAAACCCAAAAAGCTTTATATTTTAGGAAAGGACAGCAAAACGTAAAAGTTTTGTAGAAAATGGTGTTGACATAAGATGTACCCAGAGAGTGACATACGAGACATATTTAATGGTAGAATGGCATGGTGATGGCTTCCCCGTAATATTATTCCAACTCTGTGATTTTTGGGACACCTATCACTTAACTTGCCTATTTCTAAATCTAAATCTAGCAATAAAACCCACGTATATGAAATCGCAGGTAACAGCTAGTAGTTATCATAGCACCAAAGGACATGTGAAGCTCCAACTATGACTAGATGTATGCTGTCAGTTAAAAACGTCATAGAAATTGTACACCGAAAGTGCGCAAAATTTATGTTCACCACTGTGTGAAATCAAATTAGGTTAATGATAATAAATGTTAATTCCAGGATTGCGAACACAGTCCAAGTATGGGTACCAATAAGATCTATTGAAACAGAACTGTATAGCTTCATTGCAAGGCTGTAAGAATGAACGAGCGAGTGTAGTGGCTTAGTGCTAACTCTCTGATCGCGCATTCGCGAGAACGCAGGTTCGAATCCCCTTCTGGCTACCCAGATTTCGATACTCTAAGATTTCCAGGGATGGTCCCTTCAAAAATATCATGCACAAATTTCTTCCCGACTCTAATGCTCTTAACATAGGTGAAGCGTAAAGCCACAAGAAAGAAAAAGGACATGCGTACACCAATACACGTCAGAAATGTGGAGGAAACAGTGGGTGAAGCCGTGACAGCAAGAAAAAAAGGGTGACGTCGATTTATCTTTCATAAAGAGCCTGGAATGGAATGGAATGGAAAATGTTTCTTTCAATTACTTTTAAACTGATGAAACAAGAATTCTAGAGCAACTGTATGAAAGATTTCGTGAGTAGAGAGCACAAAAGAATCAGGGCGCAGCATTTGCCCAACAAGATGTTTTGTGAATCGAAAAATTATGGTATGTGAAAAAGGAGTTATTGGAACACACACTATATTCATCAGATTTGGTCCCTCTAACTTTCATCTCTCTATGACTGAAAAACAGAAAGTGGAGATAGCTACTATAGATGGATCATCAGATATTCCAGAATGAACCTACAAGGATGAAGTTCATTCCTTGCAGATACGTTGCACAAATTGAGTTGAAGAAAATATCATCATTTTTAATCCAGAAATACTCTTTCATTGCTAGGCTGAGAACTTTTCACCCTCACCTTTTGTAAATATTGGATTTAAATGCGTAACGGTATGAGGGCGTAGAACATCCGGTTCAGCTGTAAAAGACCTAGAATAAACAGTTGCTAAAAGCCTTCATCAGTCGGCCAGTCCCCTCCCTCTGTGATAGTCTCCATTCCTACAGTGCCCCGTGTGACAGGAACATCCGGTGCTGATCATCCAGGTGTGAACAACGGAGGCACGCGCCAGCACAGTGGGGAGCAGACCGGCAAGGCAGCTGGAGGGGGAGGGATCTGCAGCTGACCCGACAATATTCTGATCAAAGGGCAACACTGACATGCGGTAAATGTTAATTTGTTAACACAGGCAGATGTATGTAAAAATTACTAGTAATGGAAGAGGATCCAGCAAGCATATGGCACAGAAATGCTTAACTCCACACCCTAAATTGAGGGGTAGTGGAAGTTAGAAAAATTGCTAATATAACTGATTTATATCGTATGACCACATAAATCAGGTAAAATACGTATTTCCAGCATTTCAATTCAGATAAGCTTATTCAGTTTTCTATATCTCCTGATAAGAATTTAAGAGAATGGCTGGATGATTCCTTCATAGCGGCCGTGAGCATAGGCCATTACCACCAATTTCTTCTACCCACGACTAGACGAAAATGAACCATATTTTTCTGTCAGCTTTCAAGTAAATCTGTCATTTGCAGAGAGAAAATTACTCAAAACTAAGCATAAAATACAGACATAGACACAAGTCGCAACTAAAACTCACTATTATCTTTGTGTTATAATATTTTTTTAATGACTAAAACTTAGAAGCTTGGAAACGCCAGGATAGTACAACCTACTGCAGTCATGATATGAAATTGAACGCAGTGTACCTCTCAATAAGAACTGACCGAGCGTGGTGGTGTAACGGCTAGCGTTCTGGCCTCGCATTCGGGAGGACGGCGGTTCGAATCCCCGTCCGGGCATCCAGATTTGGGTTTTCCATGGCTTCCCAAATCATTCCAGGCAAATGCCGAGATGCTTCCTTCAAAAGGCCATGGCCGAATTCCTTCCCATTCCTTGCCTCCCATCCTTTCCCGTGTCTAAAGACCTCGGTGTTAGAGACACGTTAAGCAGATTAAAAAAAAAAAAACTGAGGTAGACTTGTTGTTTCCTTATCGTTTTTTGAAATCTTAATACATTATTAGTTTCCTATAAATTTTCTCTTGTGCATCTGTTTACGAGTATTTAGTTGACCTATTTTTTTTATGGGTATTGAGTTTTAAAGTCTCTGGAGGTACACCTGTGCGCTTGTGGAATATGTGTTGGGCTTTCAGAAGGTTTCTATGAATGGATCGTCGATATTAAATATATTAAATTGTTGAACATTATCTAATAGCGTAAACTTTTGCACTTCTTATTTTCACAGTTCTGTATCCTCTTGGTATTTTAATTATGGAATTACACCTTGTATCTTTATAACACCGTAGACTTTTTTTTTTTATTTCGTACCTGTCAATTAAAATTGGGTAACAAAAATCCGATCCGAGTTTTCCAAATGGGGTATGACACATAGTGTTCCGATTGCTGAATCACGTAAAAAGCTTATGCATTATATTTCACTACTTCAGTTGAATTTTAGACATGGCTGTTAAAATAATTACTTAGATTGAGTTATGTCTCCTGTAGACTGGTATACTACATAGTTTTGTACTAGTATGCCAGTGCACGTACTAAATTGTGATCAACAAAATAAAAATTTTTTGAAGGTGATGATACTATTTGAATCTCATCAGTCCGCAGCGTACCCTATGCTCGTCAATAAGTAAACAAGGAAAAAATGAATGAGGCCACACCCGCATTGTACGCGTGTACGTGATTTAGATCAAGGCGGGGCTGACACAAGCAAGCTGTTACAAGCATCATCTGGAACTAGCAGTAACCTGGAGTGTAGGTAGGAAATCTTTTTTTTTTTTTTTGATGAATCTGTTCGTTTTTTACTTAACTTACATCAGGAAATTTGACACTACAAAGTGAAAAGTTAATTAGTGAGATAAGAATAAACGTTGAGGAAATCACAAGAAGTTAATTGGCCTAGATTTTTGATAAGATGAATCATGTGTAAAATATGTCAATCTCGCGCACTTTTATCAGTGCTTGTTATCGTTTATCTTCTGTGATTCACTTACAGACGTCTCGCTTTGCATAACATTACAGTCTTCAAATCAGTGTTAGGAACGTTCATTTATCAGATTTTCACAAACGATGTTGCAGACCGTAGAAATTTGTAGTCAGTTTCGTCTTAACACCTTATTCCATATTCGATTAGTTTCCATCCATTTATAACATTGTAATCATAATTGGATCTCATTTATGAACAGTCCAACCAATGTCAAAGCGTCCTGTAAGCAGCTATTTCTGAAATTCACCGAATCCTTTGGTTATCCTTTTCTGTGTTAGTGTGATCAACTTGATTAGTTCCACATAAATTGGAATGGATTTGTAATAATATTTTACCGTTTGCTGAATGCAGTGTCTTCAGATTTCCCAAATTTCCTTTTCATCACGACAGTGGGGCCAATTACTTTAATCAGAAGAATATAAGCCAACTATGTGAGTAATACTCTACCAAATCGGGAGCAAGGCACATGTTTTTAAGAGGCTGGGATAACTGATTTCTTCAGTTAGTACCCTGTGGATAGCAAACTGAAATTCTGAGATAAACATTTTTTGTTTTGTTTCTCGAAGATAATCGGCTTTAAATTCAGGCTCGTTCTCAAATGGTACCTTTTATTCAAGGCGTAATCATATTCTGTCAAGTTGTAGGTAATTCCCGTATGAGCATTCTAATCCAGACTCTCATGTCACTTTGTCTGTTTGTTTTTTAGTCCAAATTTTTTGGGTTTTTATTAGTGGGGCTTTAAAGAACGATATTGTAATAATGTTCGGTTACCCAGAGATTCTTATTCAGTATAGATTATGTGGCTTTAGCTTTCCTCCAAATTCAATAATTCAATGATTTTATTTAATTAAATCCACACACTCCCATCTAGTTTCAAAACTACTGTAGAAGAAAAGAATGCTGGTTATCACGAATTTAACGATCTTAAGACTACAAGGTTGGTTGATGTCTTACATTGCAAGCGTTGTGCTCACGCCATGCGAAATACATCGGAAATTTAAGCGTTAAAAAAAGTGTTCATTTTCATGCATTTTTTTGTGACTCCTGTTTTACCTTAATGGTCGGTTTGAGTAACGAGAGATTAGGCAAATCCGGATCAGTTTTTAATCTAATAAAAATAATTGCTTTCCTGCAATCGAGACCCCGAGTATTCTTTTCATCCGCCAGCTTTAAACTTCATTATGTCGTTTTTATTATGTAATTAATTTTTTAGTGAAACCACTGTTTCAGCGGACAGGAAAAACAATTATTTTTGCAGGGTGGCCGTGCTAATTACCGATGCTGTGAATGCCGTATTTATTTTGTAAGCGTGCGTTGGTTGTGCAGCCGCTTTCAGCTAATACTGTAAGCAATTTATCACTCGATTTTTTTTACCAAAAAAATGAGCCGTATTGAATAAGCGGTGCAGTCAGGCAGACGGCAGTTGGTTTCGGGGTGCTCGACCGTGTACCTTTTGTGAAGGTTAGTAAAGTTGGCAACACTTATTGTGGCGCCTGGGTTGCGGTCGGCATGAGTGATGGCAGGGCTGCAGCCACGGGCACGCCAGGAATTCTCTCACACGCACAGAAGCCGCTTTGTGAGGGTTCCTGGCCTTTTGTCTTGCTGTAATCGATATGGTCGTCCTCGTTAATGCCTCCCCCGCATGGCGGCATTGGCACGGCTTCGCGCGCACCTCTACATTCCCACGTACGGCAGCCTTTTTTTTTTTTTTTTTTTAGTCGTGTTTGGCCCTCTGTTGGTGTATTCCGATTGATGACAGCGCTCACAGAAGCAGAGAGTGCTTCGTTGGCATTATCGGGGACCACCCGAATAAAACAACGGCAGGAGGGCTGAAAAAAAAAGAGGCACAATGAGAACTGTGTTTGTCTACGTTGCAATGCCCTTTGTGGCGCCGATCTGGTCGTTTAACGAAGTGTAGTGATTTTGCCTTCGCAGGGTTGGTGTGAGAGGGTGATTGCTGGTGGTCTCGCTCGCTGTGTACAATAGCCACGTTGAAGAAGTGTGCATGGTGCAGATTGATTGTTCTCCAAGTGATGGCAACAGTGGAGTTTCGCAGTATCTGGAAGCGGATTATGAGGTGCGGAATGAAGCACAGAAAATAGGAAAATAACCGACAATCCATGTATTCTTTATTTAAAACAGATTAGTTTTACCGCGCGTGGTGGGTAAGCGGTAGCGCTCTGGCCTCGATTTCTGGAGGACATGGGTTGGAATCCCCGTGCGGCCATCCAGATTTTGGTTTTCACGTTTTCCTAAAATCACTCCAGGTGAATGGCTGGATGGTTTCTTCAATAGTTCCATGGTCAAATTTCTTTCTGTTTTTTATCCCCAGCCTCTAATGATCTCGACGTCTACGAGGCGTAAAATAATAAGCAAAAAAGGTTAATTTGATTTCCAGGGAACTGAGAAGTAGCAGCTGATAATCTTTAATGATAGCTTCAGTTACTCAAAAATATTGCAGTCAGTCCACACACGAACACTAGCCGAAGACTAGTGAAGGAAGAATTATAGCCGTCATTCAGAAATGTCTGTAAAAATTATGTGTTTCACTGCGAATTAAATAGTGATCAAAATTCTCTATGCTGTTCAAGGTATGAAACAGACACTGCATCATCGTCGTATCTGCTCCCAGTCGCTAAACTCCGTGTTTTGATGCTTTCGTATCTCAAGAGTGCAGTTCAATCTCGACACCTGTTCTGTCATCTTTGAAACAGTTAATCCGTTTGAAGTGGTTCATGTGCGACTTTTTCCCAAACATCTGTGTTTAAGCAGTGAATTCTTCACGGGAGTCCAGCCGGATAGTCTCATAGAATGACGAAGTTTCAACAACCTGCTCGGTTATCTTCATCAAGTCTGTTTTTAGATATTACTTCTTGAAATATCCAGAAAATAGTCCTGATGAAGACAACCGAGCAGGTTGTTGAAACGTCGTCATTCTATGACTCTATCCGGCTGGACTCCCGTGAAGAATTCACTGCATCAATACGCCGGAAAGTCTCCATTCACATCTGTGTTTAAGTTTTTATGAGGTTCTGATTCTTGAACATTTCCTTTTTTGATAAGAAATTAAATAATAATATAATGTTTCAAGTTTTGCTGTACTTGTAGTGCACTCAGAACTTGAGCTGCTGCTGCTACAAACTTGGTTAGTTGTTTCTTTAAGTAAGTGTTTAATTCAAATAACTGATTTCATTTTTGATTCCTTTAGACTATTGAGGCTGCGAGAAATCTTACTTTTCAAAAAATGGTGGTAGGGTACTTGAGTTAGAGACTTTGAATCATATACATTTAGCGTTGACTCTTTGCAAATAGCCTGTATGTGTATAATGTTTAGTGCCCTTCTCCTGTACGATGATAGGAACTATTATTCACTTTTCTCGTAGAGTCGTCGAAATAATGGAAGACAAACTGAGGTCACAGATTCTGTAAGAGTACAATTTTAAAAATTGCCGTTCCGCTGCTTTATAAGTTACTTCTCCGCGTCTAATTATTTTAAAGAGTAGTATGTCCAAATAAGGAAACTTAGTAGACCGTAGCATAATACTCGTACTTGCTGTTACTAACCAACTTGTGGAGCACTGACTTATTAAAGTGAGAACGTAAACGGCAAGGTAGAGAATAGCAAAGTAACTTCTTAAAGTGCTGTCTATTAGTGGATAATGAGGGTACGTACTAGGGAAGAAGATTAATTGGGCTATGAAAGCTTTGTTAACGCGTTTTTTAATATGACAGGCTTGGTTTGTATGGGATATACATTATTCGAATCAGTTAGAGAAGTTGGAGAGATACAAAGGAAAGTAGTTAAATTTGTTTGCTGAAATTACCGAGGAGCAGGTTAGATAACTTATTTAATGAAATACCTATGTTGGAAGTCTTTGGAAGAGAGGAGGCTTGGAAAAGGCGATTTAGCGAAAATGCCTCAACTAGCACCACCGAAATAAATTGTTATTTTAAAATAAGTTTTTTGTAATAAAAATGTTTGATAAATGCAAAAAAAGATATTAAAAATATATTTAAAAAATTTCTTCATATTTGAAGCATATTTTCAGTTATTTGTACTATGTTATCTTAAAAATCTGGTAATTACCCACTCGTTATTTGTTAGTAATTACTGATTCACAACGTGCTTATTACATATTGGATTTAAATGTACACAAATTGAATTATTATGTTCAACTGTAAACGAATAAAAAGCTACTCATTAAAATAAAACGCTAAATTAATTTTTCGTATAATTTATGCATCATTAAGGATATAATTACAGTGCAACAGTCTGTATGCAGCATACGTGTGATCTTATAAGGTGTTTTTTCCAAACTATTTTATTTATACATGTATAATTATTTAACAACAATGTAGTACAGGTATATTTGACTTTTATTTTCAAAATGTTAACGAAAATTCTGCCTTCTATGTCTGTCACTATGATTATAGCGCTGCACTGATTATTTTCTTATGTGTCGGACCTTATTTTGGAGCCATTCTCCCGGTCTGAAAACAGCGGGGCTGCTGGTATTTGAAGAACGTCCTGTACTCGGTGATTGACAAATCGACCTGACACTATCCAGATCAAAGTTCTACCTACTGCATACAGAGCGAGGGCATGTGATACGTTCGTCAGATGTGCAGACGTTAAAAGTGGCAACATTCTTGGTGTCTTTGGTAACAGTAGGCTTGGATTGAACGGCACCGAGTTTCAACCACTCGTTGCTTTTATCATTCATTCAGAACATGAAAATAACACTACACTTCACCCATGCCATCAGTCAGCTTTGAATGCGGTAATCTGGGGAAGACTTCCGAAATCATTTCGCTAAAATTTTATTACGAGTTGTTATGCAACTATTCATAGTAACCACCAATGCTTGGAAAGTCATGCGTGTATGGAATTTCTCTTTTTATAGATTTTTTCCCCTCTAGAATGTTTAAACACACTTTTATAGTGCATTTCATTATTCAGTTTTTATGTTTGCGAATGTTACTACGATTTACGGCCTCGAGGTTAGAGATACTGTTTGCGGATATGTTGGCCGTATTTATCCTCGTAGCTGTCCAGGAATACAATTAATGTGAAAGAGGAAATCCTGGGTGTAAGCGGGTGTGGCGTGTCACCCTCACCTTAGATGCTGAGGCTCTGAAAGGGTTTCTGCGAATTATTCCAACCGTCAATTGAAATGACCGGTAAAAACGCGTATATTATATAACTGCAAAGCCAACGTTCAGCACATCCTGCACTGTGGATGGATATAAATGACAATTATCAAGCAATTTCCTAAATATTTTTTTTTTAACTGCTTTACGTCTCCTATAACTACGAGGTCTTTAGAGACGGGAAAGGATGGGGGGCAAGGAATGGGAAAGAATTCGGCCATGGCCTTTTGAAGGAAGCATCCCGGCATTCACCTGGAGTGATTTGGGGAAACCATGGAAAACCCAAATCTGGATGCCCGGACGGGGATTCGAACCGCCGTCCTCCCGAATGCGAGGCCAGAACGTTAGCCGTTACACCACCACGCTCGGTAATTTCCTAAAGAATTAAAAACTTGAAGAAATTTCAACTCGACATAATCCTAAAATGCTGTTGAGTGTGTCGTACTCCCTGAAAGTGCTATGAAAGTATTGTTTAAGACATAGGATCATTGATTAGCATTTGCCATGTAGCCCAGCATCACATATCGAGGTTTCTGTGGGTGGTTGTTCATCGCTTGTAATTGGCGTTCGGAAGAACACAGATTCGCTCCAGTGTCCTGGTATATACGCCAAGTCCCGGTCCTTTAAGTACCAGTAGGACTATCTCGGGATACAGTGCATATCTGCCACTGAGGCGGCGTATACCACGAGTAACCCTCGCAGTCTGTGGCTTGTCCGCTCCACCGATCACTCGCCCGCTTCATTTATTCCGCCTGTTGCTCAAAAGGATTCACCCTCACTCATTCTAAAGCTCCACAAAAATAAAACAGTCCTCCTCATTATCTCAGCTCCACCGCTCGAGGCTGCCTGATCCAGCTCACTGCACTAACTAGTGCATACATTTTCTTTGTCATAACGAATCGCTGCTGCCAGCAGGTAATGCAAGGGCGAGCTCCTGCCCTGTGCTGTGTTGTAAGAATGCGTCTTACTCCTCAGACTCATCTTAGCTGCGTTCCACACCACTGAACCATGTGCACATTTCTCTGCAGTTTCAGAAAGGTTGTAGTCTAATGTTAAAATGTTTTGAAAATTTTTAGAGCACGAAAAATATAAGCATCTGTAAAACTAATAATTAATATTCCTGTTGTGAACATTTCTTGGCAGCATTTTGTTATACCACCTACAAACACACAAAAACTACATTTCCTGTAGTTATTTATTGCATCACTAACAACAATGAAGAAACGCGAAAATAGTTTACTTTTCTGATGTGTCGTATTCGTAATATACCCTCCCGGTTCGTAAGTAGCCATACCCTGTAACTTGGTTCTAGAAACAGTACGTCATTCGCTAAGTTCTAGTTTTCGTACAGATACACATTTTATTTCAGGATAAGATTTTGTTGTTGTTTAATTGTATGGTTAATAGAGAGCGCCAGTCATAATGCATAGATGATTACTGACAGGTGAGTAAAATCCTTGACCAAGGAAAATAATACCCGTGGAATTCAACGGTTAGCGTCTTAATTGGATTAGCCAAACTGTTGGGGCCATCCATAAAATACGTAAGGTGTTTTTCCGGATTTCCGGACACCCCTCTCCCCCCCCCCCCTCTCTGATGAGACTTCGTGAAATCTGGTCCAAACCCCCCCCCCCCCCCTCTGGCGAGATTTGGTCTGAGATCTCGCCCCTAGAAATCTCCCTCACAACTTTTTGAGTCTTTTTTTTTTAGGTCTCACCCTTCCAAAGCCGGTTACACCCCTACATTTCGATGAAATACCCCCCTAAAATCTACTTTCGCGTCATCTGTAGACTTTTTTTTTTTAGCTCTACAGTCCAAACAAATTTCGAAAATCTCGCATTAGATTTCCGTTGACCCCCCCCAACCTCCCTCCTTCGGTGAGATTTGGTGAGATTTCGCGGGAACCCCTCCCCCTCCCTATTTCACCTCACGTAATTTATGGACGCCCCCTTGACAATGACTCAGAACGATGAACGCACTGAGCCACTGTTGAGTCGTAATCAAGAGAATCTTTAATTCTAGTACCTAACAGATAGGCGGAAAAGTCTTAAAGGAACCAGAAGATAATTTCTTCTGGCTTGATTTTGGGATAATCTTTCTGCCATTCCCTAAAAATTCTTTTTCTTCTGAATGTGAGACTAATTCTAATTGTAAAATAGACTTGTAGCAATTTATTTCAAGTACTTAATCGTATAGGGGGTCTATTCGTTACACAGTTGTCATATCAAGAAATGATTGGCCTTGTTGTTTCGTATCATCAGTAGAATAGGTCTTCAAACGTAATGGTGGCTGTTTTTAAAATGCGAAAACAATCCTATGAACCCAAATTTAGCAAGTTTAAAATTAAATACTTCGTCTATAATTAAAGTCATGTGTTACATTTAACTAGATTTGTCAATTTTAAATCACTTTTACAAATCCAGTATTTTATTACCTCGTTCCCGGAAGTGAGATTTTCTTACATATTGCGAACGTGTAAAGTTATGTTATGGATTTTACAGGCCATAAATTTGGCGTCCTGTTGCATCTGAATCATTTATTATTTGAGTTTTTAAAACAATATATCTTTTCACAAAATAATTTCCTTATTAAACTGTTATCAATTATTTGTCATTATATTATTTGTTTCTTAGTTTCTGGTTGAATTACCCTTCGATACTATCTACACATCGCTTCCTAATATTTTGATACCTCGCTTCCTATTTCATTTAAATGCTTTTTTATAAATCATTTTATAGTTTTATGCAGGCGTGTAACAAGGTACGTGCTTTACAATCTCACAAGGTTATGTTACGAGTTTGTATGTATGCGATGTGTTTAAACTGCTGTGATTTCCCTTAGCCGTAGTGTGAAACGACACCGGGAAATGCTCTGTCTGCTTCTGCAGATACCCAACGTATTCAATATTCTGAGCGCAAACGGTCTGTATTCCATCCGCGCCGTGAGTAACGCGTGCTTTTAATTAAAATTTATTTCCAGTGAATATTTAGGTTCATCCGTTCGCAGCGTCGCTCGATGAAAACGTCGAATGAAATATGAGACCGAAAATCAATATTAGCACCTGAGATATATTTTTATTTCGTATCTCTGGATTAACGTTTGATCAAACGTAAACAAAATACTGCAGATACTAGCCATTAGTAATCCTGCAGCATCTCATTTCGGAGATTTGAAATCAATCGCCTTGTCAGCGGAAACTCTGATATTCCATAATGTTCTAGTGCCACATCAATTGTATCGAGTACTGATTTTGTGTCTTACACTACACTCGAAATTTAAAATAACTACAGGACTGGATCACCAGTTTAATTCCATTCACATCGCAGAAGTAAATTAAAACAAAATTCAATACACGGGAGAAAATTCCAACAGTTTAGAGATATGAAACTGGAATTAACGAAACTACCTTATTAGTAAAATAAATAAAAAAAAGAAAGATATGTTTTCATACTTGCAACGTACATCAAATTTATCTAAATATTTGCTTTTGTAGTGGGTATGTGTTCAGAAATATCTTTCTGATTTCGTAATATTAAGAAAAGATCTTAAAGGCTTATTAATATTTCGTTGGAATATGGAAGTGTTAAAACTGACGAGAACTACTCTATTTAAACTGAAATGGCAGCAAGTTCAAGAAAATTTTGGATTAAGAAACAAATAACTCTCAGTTGGATTAACCGTTTCCATATTTAATCACACTGGCTTGGCTGTCCTTCAGTGTCTCCCGGATGCCTTATCTGACGCACGTGGAGGCCGTAACAATTGTTTTACGATGGAGGTAAAAACATTTTACTGGCCTCACGTGGAGGTGAGCAGCCTCCTTTATGTGCTGCTCGTAAGCCATTCGAACCTAAGTGTTGACTTCGGAGATTCTGACCAACCTAACCAGTTAGATGTAACAGCACGGTGTTTCTAAATCCACGGCCACTGAAAGCATATTTCTAAAGCTTTAAAATATTCGTTGCGACTTGAATGACAAAGATGGAGAAACTCTTTTGATCAAAACGTTTGAAACTCGGTACTTCCGATATTCTTGGATAACTTTTGTAGAGGAGGCATTTATGCATTTTCGAAAGAGGGTTAGCAAATTGTGTTTAACTGATTAAATTCCAGGAACTGAAGATTCATTTTCGTTTTGTTTCCCTCTGCGTCACTAACGGCAAAGAGACACGTATAATAATATGTATTGGCCATTTATAATACAGATCAAAGCGCGAGAATACGTGTGGTAAGAAATTCCTCGGCTAATACTTTCATCGCATTTATTCAGTAGATACATGTTCTGATTTGTAAAGTTCCAGCAATATCGTCATTCAGTGTTGTAAAATTACATTATTTTCTATACCTATTCTCATTCTGGTGAAATATCACTGCCTTCTGGTATAAATATGGCCTTTTAACAAGTCTTTGTCAAAAAAATCAACTTTGCCGAACGTATAACAGAATTATCGTGGCAGGGAAAATGTATAAAAGCTCGTAGCATATTTATTTCAAAATTTGTATACTCATATTTTGCAAAAGTAACAGTCGGTTAAAGGTAAATAAAAGAGGAGATCTGCTTAGGTAAAATAATTTATAAACGGCACACAAAATTCTTCATGTTTTATCAGTAGTTCCATTAAGTTCTACTAAAATTTTAGTCGAATTGAATTTAAATTAATTATGCTGCTATGATAATGATAAACTCTGTTTATATTACCCAAAGAATTAGAAAGAATTGAAAGGATTGCTGTTTAATGGATTTGTGATTAAATAGTTCTCAGTTAAACTACTACAAATTTTTTTGGTATACTCGCGATACAACAGTAACAAGGTACCTAAGCATAATCAGTAAAAAAAAAAAAAAAAAATTATCAGCCATTAAATACTAAACTGTGAATATACAATCAATAAATGACAGTATTCTGATACAGCTGGATCTGCTATGGTTTTCATTCTCACACTGAAAATGTTCAGAAAGCTCTGCAATAGTATAATTTTCTCTTCATCTTCCATTCTGCAAACCACATGTAAAAATTTCGATACGACTATTAAATTTTTGTTTCACAGTTCAAAATCGTAGTAACATAGCTGAAAGCATAAACTTCCTTCCTCTTGTTTTTGTTACTAAGTCACCACGCTTGTTACCGTGTTTTATATCCTCTACCAATCTCTATGCATCGACACTTAACTTATGTCCTGACTATCCACTTCGTATTCTCCATATTTAAAGGCACCATTAATTTCCAATATTCTTCTGCAACTTCAGAATTAAACTAATTCTAATTTTACTTGATATCTTATATATGATCCTTTGAGCCAACTAGCACCACGTTAAGTCTTCGAGGTGCTTGAATTTGTTTTGAATGTGCACAGCATCCGTCTTACAACTACTGTAATTAGCTCTAGAGGGGACCTACAGCTTAACGTGAAATCCGAACCATGGCGTACTTTACATTACACAGCAAGCAGTGCCAGAAGTGAAGGTCCGGTTAAGGGCTTATGAAAATCACCCCCGAGACAGGGATTCGATCGCGGTACTTTCAATCTCTAGTCAGACGCCTTAACCGCTAGCAAACCAGTCCGCTCTTTGCTAGGTTTTAATTTAGCGTTTAAAAGAAATATAAGTGGCAGGAATTAATGTAAACCTTTCTTTTGATTGCTCTTTGACTAAGCGTACCTGTACCATGCGTAACGGACAATCTCAGACGCGACATCTGTTAATGTTTATTAAATTTTACACGGAGAGTACAATCAGCCTTCCTTGTTTTCATATTATCGATGCATGATTTGAACATTTTCTGAGAGGGCGACTTCTATTAGTAGACTGCATCCCGGGGTTCATTAGGCTAATGAAATGGGTGTTAAATTTTATTGAGCGCTTAAGTATTCAACTAACTTTATTGCATCATCCGTAGATAACGCGTCAACACAATCCAGACAATGAATTGCATACCCGATGGATATTTCAGTGAAATTAGTATGTGCCGATTAACTGAGACTTGAGCAGAAGAGGCGAAATTCAACTAAGAATTGACTGCTCAAAACCAGTCTGGAATAAGGCTCTCCCCCCCCCCTGGGAGCTTACAGCCGAACAACACTTGCGGTGGCCGAGCGGAACAGACGTGCGTGACAGCCCGAGAACTAAGCACACCTTGGCGGTACCGGCATGAGACCTATGGTTTAATGACCTCTGGCTGGCAAATACAGTAGAGCAGGAAAAGAGCTGTTGAGTGGCAGGAAAATAATGACTGGTAAGGCACTATTACCACATTCTGGAGGACATGGGTCGAATCCCAGTCCAGATTGCTGTTTCCCATGGTTTCACGAAATCTCTCCAGGCGAATGCTGGGATGGTTCCTTCAAAAGGCCTTCGTCGAATCACTTTCCGTTGCTTGCTCTCATTCCTTTCCGTCTGTAGTGACAATGTTGATGACGCGTAAAGCCATAAAAAAAACCTTGTGTTGTATAGATTTAGTAAACGACGGAGAGGCTGGGCCTGTACAGAGTTTCAAATCATCGTCATTTTAATAATTTTCTATTTTCCCCATCAGAATTATGACCGGTGTGCACTGAAGGGGCTCTCGTTTAGAGTAAGTATTGGCTAGTGTAAGAATTTTTTTATTGTTTTGCGCTACCATTTATATATAATAAAATTGTTACATAGGACCGAGTGTAATACAGTTGCCAGAGTGAAAGAAGTTATATTCAGGGGGAGGGGTAGTTTAAAACTGTTTCCGGTCATTTATATTTCAGTTTCCTATTTTTCCGCGAAATCACTACATCCTAATACCAGTATGATTGCCTAAGAACAGGCTGTGGGTGAATTCCTTCTTTTTATGCCGCGCATCCTCAAGCACCTTTCGTGGCCGGATTTGTGGGTGTACTGCCAGAGTCCGGAACTCTGTTGCTGTGTAGTTGGTTCAAGCTCCGGTGATTAACAATCAGGTAACACTGTTCACAAAAGTATTTTTTTAGCCATTTGCTATTTAACTTGGTTTACAAATCACTAATTCAGCCTTTAAAATGGCTAGTTTGATCTTAGTTTCAAGATTTTGCATTTCTAAGATACCTATGGATATTTTTGTGAAATATAGCGAAATTCAATTTTTGCTATTGCCTAACCTGTCATAGAGCATTATAATTGTTACTTAAGTTTAGTTATAACCTAAATGCACTGAGAGGTAATGTTACGGCAGAGAGATTTTCTTTCTTTGTTCAAATTATGTCTTTCAGTTGAAATATTTGACAACATTTGTTATGTTTTTGGTAACGTGACATTCTCTGTTCAGAAGCGACTTTTTCCACAAAAAGCCAATTTTCATAACTTTGGTATCAAAGTGGGAGCTTTATTAATCTCCAGATCCGAAAATTGACGAGACTAAAATTTCGAAAAGGTTCTCAAAATCAACAAGAACGCTGCTTGTAAGGCTTTTGAAAAATAGTATAACCAATTTTTAGGGGAAAATGTCAGAAAAACTCTGTTCAAAATAACTCTGAAGATTCTCATTTCTTATCTCGATTTCTTCGCTGACAACTTTAGAGATATAAATGACAAATATGGTAAAAGTTTCACCGGAACATCTCGAAAAAGTAGAAGACGCTGCTTGGTATATGGGACGTGCTAATGGTCGGTGACTACAGCTGCTTAACTGTAAAAGATGTTCTTGAGCAAGTGAACAAGCAGCAAGCAGCAAGCCAAGAGGAAACGTATCGAAACAACAATAAATCATCATAAATGATACAAACCAAAATTATTTAAAAAAAAAAAACATTGTATCAATTAATTTATTCTTTTTTTTGTATTTTGCACTTGTTAACATTTATCATTCAAAGCTAATAATTTTTTCTGTGTAAAATATAATGTCTTTATATTATTACTTGTGTTACAATACAATATACGTAACATGTCATTAAAACTGGAGCTAAAAATGTACACTGATCATACTTTTCTTACCCTACATGTAATTATCATTTTCAAACTTCAATCAAGAGAAAAATTATTTCTTTCTGTTGAACAATGTTACTGACCAGCAGGGAGGAGAGATTGCAGGGAAAAAGCTTTAATAAAAAATTGTGTATCAGATGTCAGATTTAAATCCGTAGTGCATATAGAGCTAGGATGTATTATACTATTGATGGTGGTTCTTCCATTTTTCAAAAGTGTTCAATTTGGCGGAACCTTCGTTTCTTTCGGAAGATTGAATATTCTTTCTTCTTGTCAAAAAGCTGGAAACAAGCATCAGCATTCTTCACATATTCTAAAAAAATGGGCCCCAATCACTGTTCATTCTTTTTGAAAATTTGTTACAGTTAGTGAAGCCTGATATCAATGCTTTCGGTTTAAAAAACGGGAAATGTTCTTCAGAGTGTGTGAAAGTAATAGCTTCAAAAATTACATAGGATGGACTCAGTTCAACAAGCGATACCTAATTTTGATTTTGTATGTGATTTTTCGTTGGCTCCCAAAAAATGTTTTTCACGAAGAAGAAAACACTTTTCACATTGACACATTTTTTTTTCATTTTTAATATGAAATGCTTTTCATGAACTCGGCTGCCGACAGAAGTAACTATGATTTTTGCTGCTGTTTGTTTGATGTTTAAATTTTTTTCGCGGTTGATCGTTGTATTTACGTAAAAATATTTCAGCTACCGAACGCGAGACTCCCCAAAAAAGTCCAACTGGAAATCCTCTTTTCAGCTGAACATTACTCTGTTATTTGAGTGTGGCTGCTGTTATTACTTCTGTTCACGTATCAAAGCGGCGGCAGCATCTGGTGCCCTTTTTTTTGTGGACTCGCCACCGCATTTATCGAACTAATGTGACTTCTGCAGAGGCAGGGGCTTTAGGCAGGGCTGGAATATGGCACGCTTGTGTGAAGGATGCTATAATTTGAACCTTTCCTGCTGGTGGTAGCTTTGGGACTAAATAAGCCGAACTGTTTTCCAGAGTCGATATTTACGTTGTGTAATGAGACGAGAACATGTGTGTTTGTTTGACAATGCTTTTGTTACCCTGCAAAAAACAAACCGTCTGAACGAGCAGATTCCGCTTACCCGTCAAACCATCTGCCAATATGTGTCTTACGCAGTCTTTGTGTCAATAACATTTATGTTATGTGTATAGTCTGCACAGTGTTGACTTCAAAATCGCTGACGTCATATACTGCAGTAAAAATTTTCTATTTGTAAATACAGTCTTCATTATCAGCGTGCTCTCGCGTGATCTACATTAAATTTCACGTACTTCCCTTTGTCACTGATACTATTTAGAGACATCCCAATGATAAACAGAAGCTTTAATTTAAATTGCATTCCTCTAGGACATGACTTTGAGAGCTTTGTTGTAATTGTCTAACCTTCATAGTGAAGGGGAGTATAGTTAGGGCGAGCGAAGTGAGCCCTTACACTAGGCAACGATTTGTGTACTTTTGTGGTACACTTTTTAAAAACTGCTGCATCTCAAGACGTAAAATTTAACATACTAATTCAAAGTCAGTTTTAGATGTGGCATCAATCATTATTTCTGCAAAAAAACAAATAAATTATAATTATTTTTATTCGAACATGCTGACAAGAAGACGTCTTCAGTGTGGAAATCTCTATCGTAGAACGAGTACGTCACCTGGTTTCTCGCCCTAAAGCAGTTCTGCCTGGTGGGCATCCGTTAAAGAGAAATCGGGGATTAAAAAGTTTAAAATTGTGCCTAGATGAGTTATACTGCTACGGAAGACGATTTGCTAATAATGTCGGTTTAGCCGTGTGTGTTGAGGCGATGTATTTGTGAGTACGGTGTCGTCAGTTCGATCCTATGACCTACGAAAAGTTTTTTTTTGTATTTTTTTATTGATATTTGATCTTTTAAAATTACAAATTTGTTTTGAAACAGTCTCCAAATGATTTATTTTCCACTGAGAAATACGCAAAATATGGATGATACTTGAAACAAAAATTACGTGCACACGAAGAACGATATTTCCCATTCCTTGTTTACAATCCGTCCACGACTTAAGTTACCAGGACGTCAATAATTTAAAAAATATAATTGCTGTAGTACTACATCACGGATATCGCGTGGCATATCTACGCACGGTGAGTTCCATATCGTGGACCTGTAGTACAAACTGACTTGATTACGGTCTTCAGGCAGTTTTTCCATCAAATGCTGCGCAGGAACCTTCTTTAGTCATCAAACAAAGGGGGCCATGCAAACAGTCATAGGAAAAGAATCACAGAGGCTGATGCCTGGGATTAAACAATCGGGTGTAGTGTCCCGGAATCAATTCCAGATCTGGGCATTAAAATGTCATAAATCCCCTTAAAAAAATAAGCAGACACATGGTAAAAATCGTTATCCTTTCCCAGTTAAGTGAATATTATATTCGATTTCAAAAATACTGCTTAGACTGTAAAACAGGAGTAAAAGTCATGAGAAGGTGTAACCCATGTACTGAGAGGTACTTTCAAACAACTGCTGAAGAGAGCCACAAAAGTCAATGTGGTTATATTTTTTTACATATCAGAAACTAAAGGAAGTTTTTTTTTTACTATTTGCACATTTCTGCATTGATTAATATATTTTTCGTGTTCTGAACAGATTGGCCAGGGAAAAAGGTAATAGAAAACTTCATACTTATGTCACAGCTGTTTCCATAAATGTACCACAGGATTTCAGGTTTCATATTTTATTAATGAACGTAACATACAAAATAAGCACACCACTCAATGAAACTTCCGTGGTCAATCTAGAAGACTTAGATGCTTAGCTACGTGGCTGCTATTTAACCTATTTGTCGATTTCAGAATTAGTATTGTGACATATTTCAAAGTGCGTTCTCGGCGTCAGTCCTCAGATCCAGAGCTGAAGCGGCCGTGTAACGGTTACTGCTCTGCTGTAGCCGTATCCGCCAACCGGACCGTTGCGTCGTACCCAGGCTCACAGCTGATAATGAGAGAGAGAACGGGCAGTTGTTTACCGCCCAGCGTATTGGGGTCACCCGGGCCCGGGCATTATCACCAGGGGAGACAAGGCCCGATTGGGGATACGCGATAGTACGGGAGAATGCGACGGCAAAGTACAATGGTGACTATCACCACGGAAGCGATACTGGTGGCAGTCAGCCCATATCAAGACGCGTCTACTAACGACACGTTACAACCAATAGTGCTTGTGACGTGCAGTTCCCGTTATGGTATTACCGCTTTATTATATACGCTTTGTGTTTCCAGTGTTTTGATGCCTGCTAATACACAGCCAAACATACGTCAGTTCACGCTGTAGGGAGTTAGTTCGTTAGCCTCGACTTACAAAGGTCGTCGGTTCGAGTCCGTTAGTTGCCGCAACTTTCTAGTATAAAGATAATATTGAGTTGCAGCCCCATACGTTATTAGTTAAGAAGATATTGGTAAAATGAAAAAGGAAACTGAGTTTTCCTTTTCGGAGTGGCTAATTAGCTAACTTAATTAGCAATGTCAGCCCACGAAGAACCACTGCTGAGAATTGTTTTTCAATAGTTCCACTCCAAAGGAAAAATCAGCGTGTTACGGACTAATGGCCCAATTCATCAGGGATACATTTTAGCAGTCGCTAATTTAAATCCGAAGATAAATAGAATTAATCAACGATTCAGCTTAAAAGTATTTTTAGATTGTTTGCTGATGATGCGGTTATATATAGGGAAGTAAGAAATTTGGCCAATTGCTTAGAAATTCAGCGTGATCTGGATGTTATTTTGGAATGGTGCGCTGAGTGGCAAATCACACTAAACTGTAAAAAGTGTAAGACAGTGAGCATAACTAACAAAAAGAACCGATTGTTCAGAAATACGAGGTAAACAGTTCAGTTATTGATATGGTCGATTCTATGAAATATTTGGGAGTAACTGTACAAAGGAACATGAAATGGGACTTGCATATTAATTCGTTAGTAGGTAGAGCTAATTCTAGGCTCCGATTCCTAGGTCGAATCTTGAAAAATTTGGAATGAACAAACAAAGGAGATACCGTACAAATCTCTTGTGCGTCCACATTTGGACTACTGTTGTGCCATCTGGGATCAGTTTCGTAAGGGGTTGATCAACAGTATAGAGAAAGTACATAGAATAGCCGCTCGATTTGTGACCGCTTGCTACAGTCCTTATGAAAGCGTCACAGAACTGATTACTGATTAGTAGACTAGGCTGGGATTCTCTGGTAGATAGACGACGCTTCGTATAAACTTACTGGTAAATATGTGTACTCCCACTTTCACTTACGAGTCGGAATGACAGGAAAGATAAGATTAGAGAAATAAGGTGCCGCACTGATTCTTATATGAATTCTTTTTTCCCTCGTACCATTAGGGATTGGAATGCACAACAAAGAGATTAGCTTTGGTGCTGAGCACCCTCTGCCGTCCACAATTTTGTGAATTGCAGAGTACATATGTAGATGTAGATAAAAAAAAAGAGCCATTGTTACTGATCAATTATAAGCAGTGTTCAGAAATATTCATTTTATTCCATAAAACTGCCTCAACCTTAAAAATTAATACTTCACAATGCATTAATTTTAAAATCCACTTTATTTGATGCAATTACTTGATAACATTCATAAATTACAGTAATATTGATATCGCTATCATATATAGGCCTCCGCCTCGCTTGTGATACTTTTCGACATACAGTGCTCGACTACTGCTTACATTCGCTCAGCAACCAAATGTCTTAATATAGCTGCAGGTAGCAATTTATGCTATCCCCAAACACTAATGACTGCGGAATCCTACGATACCATACAATGATTGAGAATATGAACATCAGTACATTCATTTAAAAATGTGTTTAATTAATTAAAGAAATTAATATGATTGGTGGGGTGTGATGTGTTCACATATTAGAAAAAGTAAACATAGTGCTCTTGGCTCGCTGTCAAAGGACAAAGTGTGATTCTGGAATATAAAATTAGCTTTCCGATTTCCGGTTTCTGAGCTGGTTGAAGACAAATACCCAGGACCGTGGATCATGGCTTTTGGATTTTTTCTATTATCTTTCAGTGAATAAAAGTGAAATATATTAGTTTGTTCAAGTGCATCCATGATAGAGAGAGATAGAACCCAAAAAAATGTTTCAGTCCCTTGAATCAGTAGATTCAACACGAATAACTTCACATTATTTCGTGGAATCATGGGAGTTTGCGATTGATGTGTAAATATTGTAAGGATTTTGAATAGAAATACACAGACGGAATATTCCATGGACATACTCGTGTAAGGTTTTCAGACCAAAGAAATCGTACGAGGTCAATGATATAGAACAGAGATGTTGTATTTCAGTTTTGGTATTGTTAACGTAAAAAGTGGTGAACATAGAAGTATAACTTTGAGTATAGAAGAGGGTAGAGAGGTGACACTCGGTACCTACCATCAGAAGACCTAATAACAATAACAAATGTTTAATTTCCTCTTTTTATTAGAAATATATTCAAGTTTTGAGTTTAACTCAGGAAACTGGTACGAAATTTGCTAATTATCAATCATAAAGTAGAATGTTTCATATCATTTTAGTTCTTTTTCTTGTACTTCCCTCTAAGGTATCACCATGGGTTACATTGTCGGAATGAAGAAAACAGAAGGAAGCTCAAATTGAAGCTTTACGGAGTTATATTGTCAATTTCATACAACAGAAACTATAATATAGTAAAAAACTTAATAACTGTCTTCTACGCTCTAATTTCGTAAGCTCATTCATTCACCTCGAAAACAATTAGCAGGAGAGCGGTAACTTCACCCTTCGGCCTCGGCTCAAAAATTAACAGTGACCAGAAATATTACATTAAATTCGAAGTTATATGCACAATTTAATAGCTAAGCAACTGCAATTAAATAAAGTACCAGCATACATTAATTAAGTTGGGTTTTCGTAGCATTTCATTCTTAACGAAATATGGTAAAACTTGCAATTTCTGCTGACACGCTGCTTTGCCATAAAAAGGTATATATATATCGGACATCTAACATGAGAGACTTGATATTGAGGCTATTAAAACTAAAAACGTAGGCGATTTTCTTTCTTTGCTTTTAAAGTTGGATGCATGTTCACTGTTCCTGGATCTTTACTTTAGGTATTTAAAGATATCGTTTATGTCGGTGTTTAATACTTCTATTATTTGTAAATCCCTTAAAGCTAAAGAGATTTTATTCAAATTTTGCAGAGAGAACCCTTATGGGGAAACACAGGTTGAATTATATCTTAGCCAGATCAGGTAAACCTGTCATGGGCTGTGACCCTAAAACTGAGATATTCTAGACTCATGACCATACCGAAAACAGTCACGGCCTTATACTAGTAAGTATATAAGTTTAATATGTTGTTTTGTAGAAAAGTAGTTCAAAACTACAGGAATGCTGCGCATTTTACATGTCAAACCTGAAGCTGTACACGACACCTTCCTAGGTTGAAAATAAAATAATTATTCAAGAACGTTACGGTAGCTTGTCGAGTTTACATTCTGAGGCTGTGCTGCTAAAAAAAATTCAGATGAAATTGTAATACCCAGTTCCCGCCGCAACTTGTAGATCCCCAGTGGAGGAACGAGGGGAAATATCGCAAGTTTATTGCCGCTGCTGCCCGGCCGAAGTGGAGCACACACACAAGCTATTGGGCCGAACGAAAGCAACAAGCCGTGTCGGGCGGGTTGCTCTTTTCAGGGGCAGCGTGCGCGTGAAATGTGTGTAACTTGCGGTCCCGGCAGAACTTGCGGGGCTCATGAATAAATTTAGCTGCCAGTGAAGCTGGCAGCATGCTCTGCGAAAGCAGGAAGGAAACGCAAAGTGGACTGAGTGGAATGGCAGTGGGGGAGGGGTCGGGGAGTCCAGTCTGCTGGGCAACTCGGCCACTAATAATGGACGAGTAGAACGGACAGGAGGTGAAAAATTTATGAGTGTGAGCGGCGCTGGCCTTAGCCTCGAGGTAAGGGAAATGCCTTAACTGGCCCGTCCATTGTGTAATCGCCGACCAGCAGAAAGTCACCTTTGTGTGGCTGACGTTACCTGTGTGCAGCTTGTGTTGAACATAAGAACTGCGAAAGTTCGAGGCGAAAGGATTTATTAATGGAGTGCTTTCACGGTTAGAAAACGCGACTTTTTTAAAAAAAATAAAAAAAAAAAAATAAAAAAAAATATTAGCTTAGTCTGGTTCTAAAGCTCCTAATGACATTGTAGCAGTATTCTCAAATACCTTAATTCAATATATTTCTCGAGTTTAAACCGTCTTAGTAATTTTAGTACACTCACGAATATATGTGTAATCATGAAGTTTTTACCCTTTATTGCGTAGTTGTCCAACTGTTATTTTTAGGGTTCCGTACCATTTGAATCAAAGACTGAAATTAATGGAATCACTCATTTATCCATCCATCCGTCTGTCTGTTAAACTGGTACAGATTCATAACTTCTGATTACTATAACTGAGAATTCAGTAGTCTAACTCTTACCAATCTTAACTGGATTAGAAGGTAAAATGCGAAAAAATCATAGGGGTGAGAATAATTATAGGGATTATAGTGAGTGGTTGAAGGTAAATTTTTCTTTGGGAAATCTTCATGGGTATAACACTCTCTCAATGTTTGGATTTTTCTCTTTATTCCACCATCTATACGAGTTTTTGGCGCAAGAACATAAATCTCATTCTCTTCTCATTTCACAAATTATTTATCCAAAAAATATTTAAACGCCTCAGGAGTTTACGGTTTTCGAAAGTTTTAACATGTTTTAAACACTTCAGCAGTTAATTTTTTTCACCAGTAAATTATATACATCATTTGCATAGAGTATTTAATGAATCAGATATTAAATACGTAATCCTTTTTATAAATTTTTTTAAATGTTTAGGTTGCAAAACAATTTTTTTTTTAGGCAAGATTCTATAACAAGTTTGAGCAGTTTCTTCTCAATCCCACTATACTATCCATGGTAGAACGAACGTGGCTACAAAAATACTCCCCTGTGTATCGGACATTTCGATTTCAGATGTTAGTGATTTACCAATTCCCGTTTCAAAAATTAAATGTCACACAAACAGAATAACACAAAATCTTCATTTTCCAAACATTTGGGTTCATCTGTCTTCGATTAACTTTATTCATCGTTGCCATGGTCAAATTTTGAGCTTTTGGTTTTACAGGTGCATCAGCTTGTTGGCCCCAAACACTTTATACCTACTGTCAGATCGTACTTCGAACTAATGGAGGAAATGAAGTGTTGGCATGCGTCTGCAGAATGTTTAACTACGTTCTGTGCTTGAAGATCTCTCGGGCATGCGGCCGGATCAATCGATGACGTTCGATAAATCTGGCAGCATTCCCGAGAGATCAAGTAGAAGATTCGACGGGAAAACCTACGATTACATATGTTCTGCGTGTCATTTGGGAAGACGTGGTTATAGTCCTAGTCCGGCCATCCATATTATTATTTTTCAATGGCTTACGTAATCACTCCAAGCGAATTCTGTCTTGGTTCCTTCAAAAGGTCATGCCCGAATGTTTCCCTTTTCTTGACTCCAATCCCCTTCCATCTCTAAAGACCTCGACGTCGAGAAGGTGAAAAAGAAGAAAATAAATGAAGTAAAAATGAAGCAAAGCAACAAAAATGTATTTATTTTTACAGTTTTCGTATTTTTTCTGTTTGTAAAAAAAAAAAAAAAAAAAAAAAAAAAAAAAAAAAAAAAAATAATAATAATAAAAAAAATGCTGATGTATTATAATTTTCTATTGGTACCTATTAACCAAAGACCATTAAAAGTAGTTCACTATAAAGCGATAAACTGCCTCGTCTCCGTGGTAACAGATTGGTTTCTTTGTTTCAGGTGAGCCAGCCGTGCCGCATTGGCCGTGAGTACAACTTGCTGTTGCCTCGTGCGCTTCTCCTTATCTAATCTGGCGTGGTGATTGACACCTGGGTCGGGCGTGTGTTTGTCCAGCTCTCGCAAGCACGTAGCGCTCGCTCTGCAATATATAGCAGCGTGAGGATATAATCGCCTAGGATTGCGTGCAGTTCAAATGTTCTGTTGATACTATGACGTGAATCTCGCACATCATCTTCGTAATGCCACTCAAGGTTCTGCTTTTAGCTGGTCATTGTATTGTATAACCGCATCGTCGTATACCGCAATTTTAGTACCCGAAGATAGTTTTCATGCATGAAAGAATTACACTGTCTGGTATGTTTATCTCCATGATCTTTACCACCCGTACTTAAAAAAACTATGCAACTTATAAAATAAGTTATATCGAT